>CM029130.1:12650000-13152500 GCA_016859345.1 Istiophorus platypterus | reverse complement strand
TGGGGGTTTGTAGGAGGTGTAGGCAAGTTTAAGTATTATTGTACATATCTATCTAGCAGCACAACGTGTAGCTCTGGTGTAATTCCAAAGGTGGAAAGTGTATTGTTAAATGTTTGGATTCACAACCAAAATTGTAAGTCATTAGATTCATTAGGTATAACCACAACCCCTGCTGTAAATGATAAGTAATGACTTCATCATAAATTATAAGTAATCACTGCACCAGCTTATGTGATCTTTTAAGATTTGGATGGAGAAATCTTGTTAAAGCCAATCAAGTGCTCTCTCTCTGTGGTGGATGGGCAACTCAGGTTTGCTTGTGATTAATCTGAACTAACAGAAGGTTGTCAAACGGGTCTACTTTTTATTGCCAATTGCTGTCTTCACAGACACAATCACTCTCACGACCAGCACACGCACACTGTAGGATTATATCAAGCTGAACTAGCTCATTTATCATCTTACATCACATTACCTCGTGGCCCATAGTTGTAAAGAGCAGATGGCAGCACTGGCGTGAGTGCGTGTTGTGTGTATTCAAAACACACTGCATATATCTGTGTATGTAGGTGCCTGAACTCGGTCTCCGGAGGTGTAACCCTTCTCCACATGCCAAGCTGTGCCAAGTGCTCACAGCTGGCAGTGACCAAGCAGTTGGTCTCTCTGAACAAGTTGCCCTCTGTGCCAGGACAAACAGGAAATGAGCCCTGGGGCCTGGCAGGAAACTGGCTCTGTGGCCAATAGGAAGAGAGGTGAGAAAGACTGGGAGAGAACAGCTTTGGGAGGCAGGGTAGCAGTAGCAACAGAAGAGATGGTAAATGGCTGCATAGATGTGACGGGAGTAAGGGAGGAGGGAGAGAGATCAGGAGACTAACAGAGTCAAGTTGAAGCAGTTGAAGAGATAGGAGCGATGCATTGGTGGAGGTGAGGAGATATGAAGTGGAAGAGCTGAAACAATGTCAAGAGAATAATAGTTCACCTCAAGTTTTGGTTGCTGGAGAAAGATTAGATTCCTAAATTAAACATTACCTTCTTTAACTGAGTTCTGTGTTTTTTTTTCTTTCTGTTACATCATGAACAAAAAAACAAAAAATGAAAAAGAAAGAAGCAGACAATTACTGCTCCGTAATCAGTTCTACTGTTGTGTGTGTTTGTTTTTTCTTTGTGCAGTGTTGTGTGTTTGCATGTGGTGCTCCTTGGCTATGCCTCCTAGTCTTTGGTCTGTTTGTGCTGTGCTGCCAATTTGATCACAAAATGTCTGTCTTAAAAAGCCCGTACATTTTCGGTTTAGTTCAGACATGGAAATTTGTGTGTGTGTGTGTGAAGACAGCTGGTTGTATCAGACAAGGTCTTCTGCCAAGGTGAGTTTGTGTCTGACCTGTCGGCAGCCTGAGAATATTATTTGGCAAAAGATTATTTTGGAGTAACATCTTACACATAACTAAAGCAGCTGAGACTCATTTTCTCTGATCTGAGGCTCACTGAAGCTTGAACTTCCAGAAATTCCCCAGTTTCTTATTTGTGAAGTATTTGTACTCAGACACGGATCGTGTCCCAGACATGTATTGTCATCTGGTCCTTAGTGTGGAGGCAGAGCTCCAAAAGTAATTACCAAGAGAATATCTTCAAGGAATGTCTCCTGAGTCCTGGATCCAAAGACGGTAATTAGCAATTTCTTCTTCTGAAGGGAGGTCAACTGAGACACAGAGTCTTTTGATTGTTCAAGGTGGCCAGCCTTATGGTGCTTTTTTGTGTTTTATGTTACTAGAACACTCCTAATTTAAAGGTGGATCAAGCGGGTCATGAAAACTGAATTCACCTACATGTTGTTATATCCTCAGACATGCAGGTTTGATTCTTCAGTGAACAGAACAGAAAGAGCTATCAGGATGACCTGACCATAAGAATGGCTATTAACCTTAGCTTTGACTATTTTTTAAGTATTCTTCCATGTACGGTCAGTCACTGGTGTTTGCATCAGTGCCACTAAAGATCACAGGGGGCGCTATTGATTTGCGATCCAGCCTCACTGAGTCCAGTCAGTCCCACTACATGGCCTCTCTTCTTCAAAACCCCCTTTCTCTTGTGTGTCCTTGTTGTTATGATGAGCTATGCCTAATTCCAGTATGACCACTGGAAGCAGCTGTCCCTTCTAATCTGATCCAGCGCCAAGGTCTAGATTTGGAACTGTGCCTGACAGCAAGGCTTTAGCCACAACAAAGACTGATTTGAGACTTTGGGATGCTTTGGGTCCCCTGGAAAGCTAGAGCAGTGGCACTCTCACCACCTTGTTAATCTCCAATGACATCACACGAATTGCCAGTCAGCCTGTTTGAAATTAATTTTTTCATCTACAAATTTAATGCTTAGAACCACCAAATTCCATAGAGAAAATCTTGTATTCATATATAATTATTGTCTTCTGCATCACTGTAGAGGAGCTATCAAATTACATACTGGCTTCAAATTGATCAGATGGTGGCTTGTTCATCTCAACACTTATATAACAGCTGCATCAACACTACATTTAGGCCTAGTTGATTGTAGTTGAGTTCTGTTGTGGCCTCAATTTAAGCTGAGAATAAAATGAATTTTCATCCCATCAACCGATGCTACCCATAATATTTTTTTGGTGGCTGACTTCTTTGCTTCTAAATATGTTTACACTTCTCATTGCAAACTGATTGTTTTAAGATCTCATTTCAAAAATCGGATTTCATTAAATTATATCACTGTATATTTGCACTAGTAATGGCTGTTATTTTTCATCTGTGGCTTTATTACCTTTTTCTTTTTGGATCGCCTTTGTTAGGTTTGTGTTTGGAATGGGCTATACTGACATGTAATCACAATGCGGCCCCTGACCACTTCCATATCTGGTATTAAACATCTGGTAGCTACGCTAACAAAATTAGATTTTTGTGCATCTGGTGAGCTTGCTCTGTGCAGGTGCCATAGGATGAAAGGTCTAACTGAAATTAAGGAACTGTAGCCTCTCTGTCCGGTTTCTGTCCACCCTAACTTGACCTCAAGCACGTTTAGACAACAATGACGTTGCACGCACACAAACGCACAAGAAAGCATACAGCGAAGTTAGTGGCTTTGTAGTCCAGGCTCACTGCCAGCTTCCTGTCTGTCTCTTTGTCTGTCTGCCTGTCTGTCTGACTGTCTGAGCTTGATCATCACAATGTTGACAACATTCTACTGAGGTTGCCAAGGATACCAAGCAGAATTGCCAGGTCCTGATTGGGTATGCAAGTTTTTATTAGGAATGCTCAAACAAATAAATGCACTAAATTTTTGGCAAAATGGCCACACATACATACACACTCACACACTTTCCTTTTCGCTGTTTCTCTCTGGCCCCTTCTCTCTCTTCCTCTCTCTCTCTCTCTCTCTTTCTCTTTCTCTCTCTCTCTCTCTCTCACTTTCTCTTCCTCTCGCGAGATCATTGTTAATCAGTCTCGTCCCATCTCTTCTCCACTGGCTGACAGTGGCTTGTCAGAAGCCCGTCAAAGCCCCTGCAGTCCGTCACAGACTGCTGCCATTAATGACATCTGATGACACCCATCCCTGAAGTCACCCACTGGAGATGACTGGGGACTTGTTGTGCTCAGTGCTTGGAAATTGTTTCGTCTGTGCAGTCTGCAGTGTTTTTTGACCGAACCTACTTCTGCTCTACTTATTTGCAGGCTATTACAGGCTATTTATCCTCCTGCGTATATCTTATTTCCTTCTTTACCGCACGCTGCACAGTTGCCTTTATATTTATTTTAAAGCAGTTCACATGAACAGTCAGATGCAAAACATGAAATCACATAAACAGGTACCAACAAAAAATTAAGTATAGAACAATATGAATATAAGAAAACCAAGATAAAAGACTACATTAGAAAGTATAAAACTTTAAAAGTTGTTGACATGATTCAGGGTGGTAATATAACTTGAGCAAGTTGAAAGACATACTAAAGGATGCATAATTTCTCTAGAAAAAATGTTAAATGTGTTCACTTTGTCTGCAAAATAGCAATATAGTGTGACTGAGTGTGACATTTTCTCAGTGTTCAAAGCAGTGGTGGAAAAAAACACAGTTTTTAAAAGATGGTAATGATTTGCCTGCTCTATTAGTCCGCTATTTACTTTCTTCCCACATGCTCTGCCTGTCTCTTGCACTTCTTATTCCTCACTTTTTCTGTTCTCTTTTCTCTTCTCTAGAGGAGGAAGTGGAAAACTTTGACGTGTCCAGTCTCCAGGAAGAGGCTCTGAGGAACATTGAGGCTGACAGCTTCTGGTGCATGAGCAAACTGCTGGATGGCATCCAGGTAAGCATGTGTGTGCATGTGTGTTGAAAAAGATGCAAGCTATCTTAAAATAAAGCGTGATCAAAATATCCACATACACTTGTACTTTCAACCAAAATACTGTAGAGTCTTGATCTTCTGCTGATTCCCTCCTCTGTGTAGTCTGTTTAATTTACTCTTTTTTCCCGTACATTTCTTTTACTCACTGTCTTTTACTAAACTTTACTGGATTTAGGCTTATCTGATGCGGTCTCAACAGAAATAAGTGTTCGTCTTGTTGATGCTTTTACTCAAATTAAGCAGCATCAAGCACTACAGTTCAGAAAATTTTCACAGCTACTAGACTTAAAGTAGACCCCAAAATAGACTAATAGCAACAAGCCAGTTTGTAGTATGAAGTTGTTATGGTTAAAGCTCGATAGAGCTGAAGCGATGACTTGACGAATCAATTAGTCCATCAAAAGGAAAATAATCTGGAGGTCATTTTTCCATCGGTCATTTTTCCAGCAGAAAGAGTGAAAAAAAATGCCACACATTTTCAAGTTTCAGCTTCTCAGATGAGAAACTTTTCTGCTTTTTTTTGTTTTCTTTCATTATAAATTGAAAGGCTTTAGTTTTTGTACTTGGTGATTGAAGAAAACAAGATATTTGAAGAAATTACCTTGGACTCTTGGAAACTGTGATCAGGTATTTGTACACTATTTTTGACATTTCATAGACTAGATATTTGATTTATTAAATTGCAAATAATTTAATTTTCCGCTGCATTACCGGTTTATTTCTAACCAAAGCTTTAGCTCTTACATGTGTACAAGGGTCACAAGGGCCAGTCTTATATATAGCTGATCGTCAACTTCTTTCCCATCTCCATTCAATTCCATTATACAGGTAGGGGAAAGGAGAGGGAATTTTAGCAGTTCAAGTAAAGTGTATAACCTTAAATGGTACAAAGTGTTAAATGGCCAAAGGTAAATTTAAAAAATCTCAGGTCACCAAGAACCGAAAAATCATGTAAATTTTTAGAGAAAACTGGCAAGGAAATAGTAAGCTTACAGCTTTCCTTCAGCAATGGAAGTAAACAAACTCTTGAAAGTTTATGCAAACAGTTCCTACTGATGTCGAGTTCTGTTAATTACTTACCAACCCTCTTTCTTTACAAAGGCAGTGTTGGAACAAACTTTGTAACTGCACACTCTGATGCATTATTAGGATAATTCTGTATTGTTATCAGAATGGCACATACATAGTTATATACATGTATATTTGTGTGTGTGTATGTATATATGTATGTATATATGTATGTATGTACAAATACATATATATATATATATATATATATATATATATATATATATATATATATATATATATACACACACACATTTATATATATATAAAAATACATTGTTAAAGTAACTGTCAATTAAATTCAAGAAAGGTAAAAATAAAACAAAACAAGTTTCATTGAGTTTTTACTGTACATAAGTAAAGTACATTGCCATGTTGCTCAGTTTAGTTTATGTGTGCATGGCATACCACTACAGATAATGTTATGTATGTGTTAAATGTTACAGTGTTTGGGTGGTCTGAAATTCCTGTCTTCTTGTAAAGCCTGCAGGACCACTCTAACAGTTTTTTACGAGAGAGCTTTTCTGCGTGGGTTTAAGAAACGTGATTGTTTTGCATTATCATAAAGTAGCCCCAAATATCTGGAGACCAGAAAATGGCACACAGACCGCAGCACCAACCTTCATTTTGTTTCATCATTTCTTCGCAGACTCTTTTGCACACTGGCTCTCTTAATCAACCTTGCTCCCAGCGGTCATAGTTGAGCTATCAGTCAATTCTAAACATGCCTGTCTGGTTTGGCAGTAGATGTGCCTCGAACATTATCACTGTTACTCAGCATCCTCAGTTCTGTCTTGGTCCTAAAAAGGTTTTTTTTCCATATCTGTGAGTGCTGCATTAAAGCATAAACTCTGCAGTAAAGGCAACTTTCTGTCTTTGTAGATTCTATGTATACTATTAAAAAGTAAATAAATAAATAAACTTGATTTTTCATTCTAAAGCATCAACGTTTTTGACGTACTTATGATACTCACTAGTTACTTACTCTGTGTGTTACTGATTGTGTCACTAATTATCTCTCTGACCATGTTTTAGTAAATCAATACTCTAATCATTTTCTGGCACAGTTTAAGAACTGTCTGCCAAGTCTTCACAATCAGTTCAATGACCCTAATCTAAAGTAACACTTAAGAGAATGGCCACAGTAGTTAGTCTTTAAAAGTATTGATTAGGCAATGTGCTCATTGTTGTATGGAAATTACAGGTAAAGGAAACATACTGAATCTTGTTGGTGAGACAAACTTTAAGTGAGAAAAGAGGATGATGTTTTAATTGATGACTTCTGTTAATTTAATTAGTGTAATACAAACATAAGGGAATTCATATAAATGTAACATAGCCTTGCCTTACACTAAATGTAATTAATAATAAAGAGCATGTTTTATCCATAAAATGTAAGCATTATTAAATAACTATCAATTGGTAGGCTATTAATTTAAGAAATTAATAGACACTGTGACTGTTGCCCCTGAGAGGGCAAGACATAATGAAAGCTTGGCTTGATAGAAGTAAGAGAGAAGAATAGAATGTGTGTGTGTGTTTGTGTATGCTTTTGTATGTGTAGGGATGTTGTTTGTCCCCATGCTTATGTTTGTTTTTGACCTTGGCTCCAAACTAATTACGTGCAATACACCAGGGAAGCCCATGTTTCTCCCCTAATGCTTTATAAACAATCTGATGGAGGCTGAGTGCCTCAGCACTGTAATTAGTTGTAATGACCTCATCTCAAACCCTCTCACATCCACTTTATATTATTACATTTAACTGAGGGCCTGAAGGTGAGGGTCTGGGGGTTAGAGAGAGAGAGGGAGAGTTCGTTCGTTCAGTTTCATTTGCTCAATGTCTTTTAAGGAGCTTTTACATCCAATGTTTCCTATTGAACTGGTACCACACTGATGTCCACTTGTGTCGGACCAGTTTGGGTAAAACATTTGATTGCATCACAATGCAGTCACAAATTTATAAATGGGACCTTTTGAAAACCACTACATAGTCTGGAAATTTTGCGAAGAGAAACTTATCTGCTTCCATTCATCCAAGAACCACAGCTGGTGTGCTTTTCTTGCAATTTTACATAATTACCTGGTGTAGAGGGGAAATACTTTTGAAAGTTTTTAAAAATCTTTCTAATACAGTAAATTGGCCATTAGCTCTGGTTTTAGAATTTAGCACCATGCGTCTTTCCCACCTAAAACGGAACATGCTATTTTGGCTGCCAATTTACTTAAGCAGCTTCTCTAATGAGCAGCTGCTTAAATTGGCAGCGCTGCAGCCCCCTCCTCCAAAGGAGCAGGCTGGGATAAAAGATAAGTTAGAGAAATCAGTTGATTCCAGGCAACTTTAATGGTGGTGTTTACAAAATCCGAATGACTTATAGAAATATTTTGTATAAGACAACTTTTCTTGTTAGTCCTCACACTTCAAAAACACTAAACTATTAGGAATAGTCCTTGGAGGCCTCCTATAATAGCTGGGGACTGTAAGCAGAACATTGTTGTGCATGTATTATTGATGACATTAAAGTGTTTCCCTGTTTTGGCAGACAGTGAGTGACAGTTTCAGGGAGTAAATGAGTTGAGGTAGCCATTTCTCAACCTGGTTTAACCTTTAATGCAGTGGTAAATGGACAAGCACTGGTGTGTGCATGTGTGTTGAAAAGCACTCAGCTCCCACCACCCAATTTATAAAAAAATCAAACTGTTACTGCATCGAGTTCTGACACAATCAAAAAGAAAACTGCACTACTGGAGCTCCTGAACTAGAAGGGGGCACATTAGTCATGTTCAAGTAGGCTGGGGTTTATTTTTGTTAAAGATTATCCACTCATATGACGCATTCAAGTGCTTTTAAGCATGATTGTGTTTCTAAACAGATACATGAATTTGAACGACAGCTAAAGAAAAATAGACAAATTGGAAAAAAAAAAGAATTGAACTTCCACAATGATGACCCCAGTGGTACCCCAGTGTCTCCAGCTGTCAGTTAGTCTCGTAATGTGCCAAACTGGATAGTGCCTCTGGCAAACTTATCTAATGTAACGTGTTAAAATGCTTCCATATCTGCTGTTTAAATGAATTTAAGTGGAACTTTCGTCTCAGCCTAATAATGTGTTGTTGAGTTAAACATGTTTTGCTAATTCTAAACCACAACATATCATTAATGTCTGCAGTGAAAACAGTCAGTTAAAGCCTTAGTTATTTGATTAGTCACATTTTATACTATGCAGCTGAAAGTGCTCCTGATTGATGAACTGAGTATGGAGCAGTTATGTGATTTCCAGTTACAGCTAGTGAGCCTGTGCCTTACCTGCCATGCCCAGAGAGGGAACTGGAGTCAAAAAGTTTAAAAAGTCCATTATTCTGCCGGTACACCCCGAGGGCTCTCAGTTTTAAAGCCCACAGATGAAAACCTACCTTTTATGCTAATTCTGCAGATATGCCTTTTGCAGCAGGGGCTCTTAAATGTATTTTTTTAGTGCAGGACCTAACTTTGACAAATTTAACTAGGCCTAGGGATCTGAACTTATTATATTTAAATGATAGTCTCAACAAATGGGATCCAACACGAAAATGTCTCAGACACTTTTTTTGGTTCGAACGTCATTGTTTGATGTACAAGTCTGTGTCTTGATGCATATTAGTTGGGAAATGGTGATTTTTATCCATAAGTTGCATAAGCTTTAGCTTTTGTTTCAACTCATGAGTCACTCTTATTTATAACCAGAGGGTGGAGAACATGAAAGATACAATATATTTGTTCAGTTTACGACTTTTTGGCTGGAACGTTTGAACAGATGACCTGACAAGAATAAAATTTATAGGTTTTCAGTACTATTTTAACCATTTAATCAGGTACTGTATGTCAGATACTCCTAAAGCTGAGATGCCCAAAAGACTGAGAGGAATAGTTATTTGGGTACAAGTTAGCTTTACCACCAATTTGTATCACATGAACCCCTCTGTAGTTAATTAATCAACATGATAAATAAACATAATTTAAATAATGTACACAAACATTAGAGATCTACAGCTCCCTCTCTTACTGCTCCATGTCTGAGCTGCCTCCAGCACCTTCCTCGGAACATGAGCCAATTGGAGTGTGTCTACTCATTGTCAAGGCAACCATCTGTTTCCATGATGCCAGCAAGACATGGGGTCTCCCTTGAGTGGGAGCAGGAGTCCGAGGACTGATGTCTAGCAGAAGGTAGCCAGACCAAACCAGACGCCATGTCTTGTTCTGGTTTCCCAAAGGGTTTCCTACCGTCACCTTGGGCTGTCACTCAATCCACCACCTACACACGCACACACATGCACACACACACACACACACACACACACACACACACACGCACACACACACACACACACACACACACAGGAGGAATGATCTGCCAGCTGGTGTATGTTGCATGACAGCATGTTTGTATATAGGTTTGTAATGTCTGTCTTCCAAAACCTTATTGATGTGCCTGAAAATATATCTGCTGTTTAGACCTTAATACACCCACCTCCTTTTATGTCAATCATCTGTACTTCCCCTCATCATTTCCCTTTCTTTTAAAGATTATGTTAGCTAAAGTTACTTACATGCAGGTCAGTGGAGATGGAAGCAATAACATCTGCTGAGGATAAAGGCTAAGGCTAGGAAATTAGGGGGAAGGAGGGATGGATGGAGAAGTCTATGTAGTAAGAGTGGCATAAAAAAAAGTGTGCACTGTTGTGCTGGACGAAAAACCTTGTTAGGAGGGAGATAAGAGTTGTTGATCACGCTAGGGGTCATGGAAGGTAAGACAGATTTCTTTATATAGCACAATTCATACTCTGTAGCAGTCCCAATGTACTTGTAAACTAACTGCAAGTTAGTGATATTAAAAAAAAGGGGTTTTATGATTGCTCAATCAGTATTGAGTTGCTCTTTGATACACAGGCCACTTTACAATGAAAATACTATAAATAAGCCAATTTAAAAGTGTGAATGATGTAAAAGATGTTCCCTTATATTTAAAATCATATCTGGCACTTTTTTTTCTTCAGAATTAATTTTACAAGAGATATGGACTTAGGTAACAGCCAGGTTACAATCTACTCTCAGCAGTGACCTCATTTCTTAAATGTCATGTTTATGAGAAATACGGCTTCAGTAATTCGGCCAACGTACTGGAGAAACTTGGTTTCTTCAGCCAGAGAAAGATGATTTTTATTCTGCCACGCATATAGGACAATGGGTTTCTATTTGGCTTTTTACATTTGTCATTTCACCTCTTTTTCTACCACCTTCACTTTGCCTCTTCAAAATCAAGGTGTCTTGAGTGGTAATTTGTGTTTAGTTTGATGAAGGTTTGTGAAATCAGAAGCTTTTTTTCATTTACCAAAAGCCCCCAAACTTTTAAAACCTCAAAACATTTTTAAACACAAGCAGTCGCACAAGTCAAAAATTGGTAGTTTTACATCCAAAATCATCTCATCAAAGAATAAGTAAAGAGGACTGGAAATCTGAGGAAACATTCAGTGCCAGCTTTTGGTACATGAGCCACTAACCATGATAGAGGCATGATGGTAGGAACGGCAGTGTTGGTCTGCCAGTCTGCAATATTTTGACTTGCATTAGGTAGAATTCCATGAAATTTGGTACAGATATCCACAGTGCAGTGATGATGAACTAAATACCTGCCCAAACCAGGTATTTAGTTTGTGTCCAGATCAGCTGTACTTTGTGTTCGGTGCTAATTAGCAAAGGTTCACATGATAGCACACTGACCTAAGATCCGTGAAAAGGTAAACACTAGCAACTGAGCATTTAGCTCAGTACACTGCAGTGTCTATGCAAAGCTTTAGGGGGCCACAGCACGGCTACAGTCTCTTAAACTTGTTGATACTCTTTGCAATGGACACATTTTGGTCATACCAAAAAGGAATTTACCTGACCCATCCCTATGCACATACCAGCCCTACCTTTACACCTTTATCAACAGCTGGATGAATTGTGCTGCGTTGTCTCAAACCTACCTTCCTGCACTGCCACTGTACATTAAAGTTTACTGACCTCCAGCTATCGGTTATAGATGTTCAAACAAAATCAAAGCAGCAGAATGAAATCTGGCCACTCCTCCTATTCCTCTAAGAAACTGTAATTGTCTACACCTTTGTCTGAACCTTATCACAACCTGTCATCTCTCTCATATAATCATTTTCTGCTTCTCTCACTCTTTCTCTCTCTCTCTCTCACACACACACACACTTGTGAGACTGACAGATCACTACTGTGTTCTTTTAGTCTTATTCAGTCGACAACACTGTCCATTATTATCCACCCTTTATCTTGGCCTGTCATCTCGCTCTCTCTTTCTCTGTCCTTATGTGCCTCTTGCTTTCACACATACGCATAACCTTGCAGCAATGTTGTGTTGGTTCTGTCCAACTTGCTGATAGACATCCAGTGCCTCAATAGGAGCCAATCTTATTCCACTGTAGAGCCATTGTTGTCTCTAATAGAATGAACTGAGAGGTGAAGAGGAGCTATTGATTCAGCTGACAGAGAGAGACAGGGAGAGAGAAAGAGAACAAAAAAAGGGGAGAACGTGAGACTGTTGACACCTGGCTGAGAAAGAGAAAAACAGACTTATTGTATGTGCGCTGTGTGTCCATTTCAGTGAAACGGAGCAGTTCCACTTAGTTGCTGGGTCAGATGGACTGTGGTGGATGGACAGATGGCAGGAGAGCAGAAGAATGCATGAATAATGAAGAAGTGAGAGTTGATTTCCTCCTGTTGCCTCAGCTGATCAAAGATCCAACATATTGGATTTGACAAAGAAAGGAAGTGAGTGGAAGAGGAACAGGCAGAAAAGGCAGAAAATAGAAACTGGGACAAAAAGTATGGAATAAAGGAGGTGGGAGTGAATAAGAGAAAGGAAATGGCATTGGGAAGAGGAAGAGGAGAGAAGGTGAGAAACAGGAGTAGAAGCAGTTGAGACAAAGATAAAAGAAAAATTGAAGAAATGGGATAAATGCGAGTGCAGAAAAAGAGAAACAAATAAAACTAAGTAAAAAAAAAATGCATAAATATCTTACCCTCATCACAAATAATTAAGAACGAAAAAAGATCTAACTAAAAAGATCTAACTAACTAGTCATAAAGTAAATTGCAGGACAGCATGGAATAAAATGAAACACCAGAGAACACAACAATGCAGAGGAGACATGATAGCAGTCTAGCTTCATTAACACCACCAGATGATGAAAATAGACAATGAAATGGAGAACAGAAGGTGGGAGAGGGAAAGAGTTAGAGATCTGATAACAGGTGAAATGAGAGAGATATAGGGGTAGTAGGATGAAGAAAGAACACAGGAAGTTAAGGGAAATGGAGGAGAATGGAAAAAAGAAAAAAGGAGGGATAAATATGAAAATGCAATTAAAAAAGAGGAGAGGAAAAGGAAGCAAGAGAGAAGGTAGTAGAAGGGGGAACAAGAAAAAAGAGATGAGGTGTAAGTAAGCAACTAAAAGCACAGACAAACAAGTTCTGAAAACCCCTTGACCCTAAAATACATTACCATCTCTTTTTTTTTTGCATCTGGCTGCAATTACATAACTAGAGCAGAGAAAAATGTCATTTTTTCCCTTTATTTTGCTAAAAGCAGAAAACACTAGAGTAGCACAATGGTATGACATTAAAACTGAAAGTCTGTCTCATAGAAGTTGACTTAAATAAAGCTATGGAAGAACATACAACAGAATGAACCAGTGTATCAGAAGTAAAAGTAGTGATGTGAGGTCTTTCAGCAGCGCTGACTGATTTCATTTATCTTGCAGCGTTGTAGGAAAAAGTTGAACTCTTAACCTGTAATTGTTTTAAAGTTGTACCTGGGGTAACTACTTCACATTGTGCTGACCATCCACTATTCAAGAGTTTATTAAGGTTGTCCTGTGAAGACTTTGATCACTAGTATTGCTATTGTGCAATGTTTTTACAAGTGGGTCCTTTTTATTGTTATTGTCCAACATGATCATTATTTTATTATGGGAACCGGATATAGAACTCAAAGATGGCACAAATGCTGGATTTACTTCCATGTTAATTTTTGACCAGAAAAATTAGTAGTCACACTCACAGCTGAATTAAGCACACTTCAATAAGGTGTAGTTTGTAAATGCAGGGGGAGCAGGCGTCGGGATGAACACCCCTTTCTTCGGCAAAAACATAATGTTTCGTACATTTTTCGGGAAAAGAGCCAACAACAAAATGATTTCTGTTCAAGCAATAATTTTAGGAAATGAAGGATGAAAGTTGTGACAGACATAAAGTTAGACAGTGGTGATAGAAAATGCTGGGGACAAGCAAAAATCTGATGAAGTGAGCTAGACAGATTTGAAATAAAGAAAGTGTGAGACAAAGTCTTAAGAATCAAAATAAAGAGTGCGAGAATAACAGATTAATGGAAGTGGAAATTAGACTGATTAAAGAGAAATAAAGAGACTGACATTAAAGGGCAAGGAGGCAAAAAAGAGAATTTGAAAAAGGTATAAAAAGAATTTGAATGAAAGAGCAGAAAGAATCTGGTGAGTGAGAGACGGCAAGAGAGAAGGAAGGGCAGTTGATTAAAGGCAAGAGCTTCAATAATGCAAATGTAATTACTTGTACTGGCTCTCACACTTGCTTAGCACCTAACAGTATTAACGAGGGGGGGGGGTGAAAGAGAGAGAACTGGCGAGGCAGAGAATAGAGACAATATACAAATATAAAATTAGGGAAAAAAAAGGTGAAGATCAAGGGGCATTCAGATTAAAAACAATTGTAGCATGGAGGAAATATCAAGAAATATTAGGGAGGGATTAAAGAAAAATGACGGAAGGAGCATAGTATTCCCTTCACTCACACACTCACTCACATGCACACACACACATACACAGTTTTATTCAGTTTCCTTGAATAAGTAAGGAAAGGAATCAAACAAAAACATTAAATGACAACC
Organism: Istiophorus platypterus; assembly: GCA_016859345.1. NCBI lineage: Eukaryota > Metazoa > Chordata > Actinopteri > Istiophoriformes > Istiophoridae > Istiophorus > Istiophorus platypterus. The sequence goes on along the minus strand of CM029130.1, from coordinate 13,138,103 downwards.
AAGGGAAAACTTTGAAGGAGAGGTAATGGCAAGAAGAGGTTGAAAGAAGGACAGATACTATACATGGATAAAATAAAAAAAAAAAAAAAGGCAGGAAAGATTGTGATTTCTCCACTGCCAGCCACTAATGGACTCAGGAGGACACTCTCGTGCCTTTGTTCTGCTCAGCCTGAAAGACAACTGGAGCTGTTTACTGCTAACTTACCTCTCCTCCCCTCTCTGTCTTTGTTCCTCTCGCCTCTCTCCCTCTCATTTTCTTTCTCCTTCTCTCCATCTGCCGCATCATCTGTTCTCCAGCAAAACTGAAATGACCCCCTCAAAGAAACGTAATCCACGTTTTGAGTTTGTGTGTTTTGGTGTACACGCGCGCACAAAATGCCTATGTGCTGTTCTCACATGTATTCTGCAAGTTCAAACAGCCAGCACTGCCCACTCCACTGTACATGTTCACTTATTGTGTTCATATCCCCAAAAATGTTCTAAAATATTTTCATTCAATCATTTCAAGGCACCACATCTATATTGAAATGTAAAAATGTATGATTTTCTCAATTAGAAATTACAGTAAGCAAAAAAGAGATGCTTGTCTTTGTACACAGCACATACACACAATACATTTGAACAGTGAAGTATTTTTTACACTTGTAAAACTGGCTGCCATTTGTCTTAGAAGTTGTAACTTCACAGTTGTAGACAGCTTCTAACAGTTTCAGTTCCAGGCCAAAAGCTGTTTTTTTATTTTTTGTATTTCCAGTTATGTGCTGCTCAGAGTTTCTCATTAGCTTCAAATATTGATGTATTGCTCATTTTCTCTTTCTGTAAATCCAGGACTATATGAAAATCAAGATTTATTCAATATGAATAATTGCAGTCAAGGTTTATGAGAGCTTATACAGCTTATATCCACATTCAGAATTTAGATTTGCATAGAAGAAAATGTAAAAATTGCAAAATGTATTTTATAGAATGGTGAGATTGTTAGATATGGGAAAGAGGATACTGGTTTTCAACTGGGACTGAGAGAATACAGTTTTTTTTCCACTCACGAAAGTGTACATTTCGAGCACAAAATGGTACTTAAAATATACACTGCGCTTTACAAACTAACACGTCCAGACCAAAGTTCTAATTAAACAGGAGTGTACAGTCATTTCACCCTCTATACAGTATATTGCCTTACCTTTTTGTGTCACGCCAAAAGCTAATTGCATAAAAAACATGAAGCTTCCAAAAATCACTCCCTTGTGAAAAGACAGAAAACAGGGAAAATTACTGAATAATACATATAAAGTCACAGGAAAAAAAAAGTAACATATACATAATGTTGCACAGTTTTTTTTGCACATGATGTACTAAGTTAGTATTTAAAGGACCATTTAGGTTAATATATCCATATATGTTTTTAGCTACAAGACGAGGACCCATTCACAGCTCACCTGTTCTTACAAGCACATTCACAGTCCAGCCCCGCCAACAGGACTCTTACTTTGTCTTCAAGGCCCTGGCATGTTTTGTCATGCCAGAGCTAGTTAGATGACCTATTTTCTCTATTTACTGTTTTTAATGATGGCTCACGCTTTGTTTGAGGTGTGAAATGAGGCCTGGCAAGCACTTCAAATCTGTAATTGCTATTGCATTTTCCTGAAAATGAATCCTCAAAGTGAAAATGTTTAATTTCAAACCCTTTTGAGTTTGCGGTGCGATACCCGGATTCTCAGGCCAAACATCTGCAAAACAAATTGTGTGCGTTTTCTCAACAACAGATCAAGTTGATACCTTGTCTAAGAAATAATGGAGAAATTTGAAAAATATTCCTTTTAATGAAATATCGGATTAATTTCTATGCACTTTTTTGTTATTTTGTCAGTACAGATACAATGGGGTATTATCCACTTACTATTCTGACCTTCATGCTCCTTATTATTGATTGTAATTATTTCTACATCATCTTTGAAGCCTATAGGCCTCCTGCATTTATTCACATTTGGAATCAGCATACATTTTACAGACCAGCTATTTAAATTTTTACGCCCTTTTTTTTTTTTTTTACGTTTACCCATATTGACTCCTGATTTTTCTTCTCCTCAGGACAACTACACATTTGCCCAGCCAGGCATCCAGAGGAAAGTCAAGGCCCTCGAGGAGCTGGTCAGCAGGATTGATGGTGAGTCACCTGCCTTGCCTCAATCCACCCATCCATAAAGTACCTTCTGCTCATAGCTCTTCTATTTTGATTTGATTTCCATTTGCATCTTCTTGTTTTTCCTGTTGCTGTTCCTTTTTTTCCTCTTCTCTTCTCTTGTCTTGTCTTGTCTTCTTTTCTCTTCTCTTCTATCAAACACACCAACCATCACATTCATCTAAACACAAAAATAAACTCAAAAATTTACAATGGACATGCAAGACAATGGACTCCAGTCACAAATGTTTTGTCATTATATTTCTCTTAAATTATTTCAGGAAAATACCAGATAAACAATATTTCAGTTTTTCTTAATTTTTCTTAGTTTTTACAATGTCAGTTTTGTTTAACCACAAACCATATAAGGTTTTGTGTATAGTATATATTATATTATATATAAATTTTGTACTTCACTATGAGGTAACGGAAATCTCATTTTGTCACTGCATGTATGAATATTTCAAATATAAGGCCTGTCGTGATCTCTTTACCAAAATTATTCATGCTACAGGAAGGAGGATGGGTGTTGGTAAATGGACAACACTCATCTTACATAATTGTCTTAAAGTTTGAATTGATAGAAGGCAGTACGAACAGTAAAGCAGTTTTTAAAAAAAACGTGAATTACCCTAATGAGGATCTCCTTGCTCAGTTTTGACTTGTAGTTTGCTTAACACTTAACATTGTTTAACTTTTTTTAAACAGTTTGAAATCTTGTGTTAGAACTGGACATACTCTAGGAAGTAGCATATTATGCCTTGATTCTTCAGGGATTTTTGCCAGTTGCACTGAAATGACACTCTGATTGCGTCTTGCTAATTTTCATTCCACCCGGCTGTCAAAGAAATGTATGTGCTGATGATTATTAGCGCAAGCAATGGCCTGCTGAGCCCTCAAAATTAATGTATGCACATGGAGTTAACACACAAACCTTGATTTTTCAAATACTCTGACAACTTAGTATTAATTAGAAAAGCTGCTTTTCTCAATGTAATTCCTATTTTGTTAAAACAACAAATGTTCAAATATCAGCTGGTTTTCTTTTAGATATCCAAATTCACCTTTGTCACTTAAAACGTGTGTGGTGTTCTCAGTTGACCAATATACACCGTGCAAAACAAGGTTTTATTAAAGCATTCCTTTGTACAATGGTGATATCTAGGCTAATATTGGTGCTGTCTGACTATCCTGTCATCTGCTCTGTTAGCCAGAGGGGAGAGAGGACTCACACTGCATACAAATGAATGGAGAGAGAGTGCACATATATGTGTGTGAATGTCAAAGAAAGTTACTGTGTCCATGCCTGTCTGTTTTCCATGTACCATCGTGGTTAGTAAGCTTGCCAATAGAAAGGACATATACCTTATATACTTATATACTAAGCATGTGTTTATATTTGTCCCTTTTGAGAAAATTATGTGTATTGGGGTGTTTGTATGGGTCAAAAATTATGTGTGCGCAACTTTTCTATGTTTAGAAATTAATAGATTGGCACAAAGGAAATGGGAAAAAAGAGGCAAAGCCCTTAAACCGTTCAGGCTCCACCGCACCCTAGCAAAAACATAAAAAACAACTCAACAATTTTACTGTATCTTATACCACAAGTTCCCTGTTATCATAGTTGGGGCAGAGCCATTTTATACCAGGCTAGCTTGACATTACCACCTCTAATAAGATCCCAGATAGTTTTTATCTCATGTTACAGGATTGTTTTTTTGCTTGGCTGTCAAAATAGAATCTGTTTTTTGGCACAATGGCTTCTCATCTATTCTCAAATTACCTATCAGTGCTTATCAGATGCAGAATTATCCAGAACTCTTATGACAAAGGTTGGTGTCCAAGTCTTTTCACAACACACAGATATTTTGAATAAAGATTTTTAAATATTCATTTTTACTTCTGAAATCCCAAGTTGTACAATCGGACTTTTATGGGAGTAAAATAAAACATAGTTCTGTATTGTTTTTCTTTCTGCTAATGATTTTTGCATGATTCTTTTGAGAACACCACTCCATTATATTACCAGCACTAATAGTACCTAATTTTGCAGCTCATTATTTTTAATGTGAGACAAAACTATTTTCAAAATGAACAAATATATTATTCTCCATTAGACAGGGCCAGGAACTCTTCCAAAAAGACAAAAGAAAATGCATTAGTTGTTGCTATGGAACTTTGATATTCATTTTCAGCCTTTGCAGCAGTTGGGTAACCTATTCAGGGACATTAGTAATAGATTGGGAATTTTGTTAAGACAGTGGAGCAATGGATGGCAGGGAAAAGGGAGTCAGAAGTTGTTGACCTCAGCTCAATGTTTCATTGCATTACTGTTTGCAGTCTTGGGTCAGCAAAGCTACGACATTGCTGATCTTTCTGTCTCGCACCACTTTCTCCGTCACTTTCTCTCTCATTCTTTAAAATGACTACATGCAGCTCCTCCTCCTGTACTCTATATCTTTCAAATGTAGAGGGAAACATATATATATATATATATATATATATATATATATATACATATACACAACAAAGTCACAGAGAGGGAGAGAAAGATAAGCTCTGTCTCATTTTCTTTAATCCACATCCATATACTACACAGTGTACACCGTGTACTTAACTTGTGTGTTCAGTTCAATAGGTTAGTGTTGTCTTATATAACACGACCATTTTGCACTGAAATGACAAGTAATTGTACACAACTGTAGACAAGTAATTTGTATGGTGTGGTGTTAATTTTTGCAATCGTTGCAATAGCTGCAGCTTCCTTGGCTGCCTTTTCCACAGGTTTGAAAATTGGTCGGTTGTCCCCATCCATGACGGCAATGCATGTTGCCATAATTAAGTGTAAACACACTTAAACAGTCAAAATAGCAAGTGTAAGTACAGAAGATCGTGAAAAGAGATACACTAATAATGTCTAGTGTTTTTATAATTATGTCTCCAACATCTGTTACCTACCATATCTTTACAGTGGGGATGTCTAACTGAATCTTACAGTACAAATATTACCTATACCTATACCTTTAGTTCATTCGGGAAGTATTCAAACCCCTTCATTTTTTTCTCCTTTTTTTATATTGAGGTAGCAAGGTAGGGTTTCAAAGCCCATGCTTTGTAAGTCATCCTGGCACAGTTTAACAAAGCTAAAACATTTTCTTTGCACAAAAGATCAAGTGTTTTCTGCAGGGTTTCTCTGGATATTCCCTTTTTGTTATTGTGTTCTGTCAGTCTAGTTCTATGACATAAGCTCTAATTGAACTTGAAATAAGCAGGCCACAAGACTGCACAAAGATATCTATCTATTTACTTTGATTATTTTGAAAACATGATTTGACATTGTTGGAGGCATTTTACTTTGAAATATCTTTCTTTCTCCTTTTACTTGCCCCTCCCTCAGACCCTACACCATTTCTGTATTTGTAATTATTCCTACTTGTAATAAGTGACTCCCATTAGCCTTGTTTGACGCTAGAATGTGTACTTCCTTAAAAGACAAGCCACTTCGTCGGCATGCTTGCAATGTTTCTCTGATTTCCTTATCTCTCTGTTATCTCTTTCTTTGTATTTGTTGCATGCAAGTGCATTAGCACAACTTAATCAACATGCAAATTGCCCAAAGGTGAATTTATTTATGCAAATTGGAGGAAGCACTGGCAGTGTGCACTCCTGAATTGTCTAAAAAGGCCCGTGGCTGTATGGTGAGACTGTGTTCTGTAATAAAAGGCTGAAAAGGCTACAATATGTTTTTATGGGTCTGAAAAAAAAATATCATGACAATGTTCCTTTCAGTAGCAGCAGTTGCTATTTGAAGTGGCCAAAAAATGCATTCTTTGTGTATGTGTTTAATCTTTGTATGTTTACATTTTTTTTTCTTTATGTGTGACATTTTGTTTAAGCAAGACTTATAATTTAATTCGCACTTGTGTATGTGTATTAGTATTAAACATGCTTTTGTGTTTTTGTTCTTTTGAAATCAGGCCATTTTCATAAAGGCATATTGAGTTCAGCGTCAGGTTTTAACCTGCCCAAAGTCCATTGTACCATCTTTCCATGTCTTCCCACACAGCTTTTAACAACCTTTAGATAACACCCTTGTCATCATACACCTTACTCTTTAAACCTGCATCTATTTTATATTTTACATACTTAAAACACTGTACCCTGGATGTTTTACTGTTTTAATTGTTTATTTAAGGAAATTCACAGATGTTACACTGCAGCCTTTTTTCAAACCTTCAGGAGAATGTGAAATTTAGGTCACCACAGTGGCTATTCCTTTGGGTTCCTTTAACTCTGACATGGTTTGGGGATCTTTTTCCTTACTCTTGGATGATGTGCATCTTGAAAAATAGAACGGGACTTCTAATGTTACATTGTATTTTTTTTTTATATGTTTCTTATGTGTTCCTTGATATGTTTACGTATATCATTTACACTTTTCTGAAATTGAAAGCGTTTTTGAAACCTGTCCCTAAAAATACAAAACATACTTGTAGGAGGTCAGCTAATTAGTGATGGGAATTGAGAACCAGTTTCAGTCTAGAACCAAAATTGTCCAAACCATTGGAATTATATGCCTTTGAGCTTATCAGGTCCTTTTATTGATGCTGGCATGTTAGAGAAAGTAAAACAACTGTATTGGAACGGACTGAGTGAGAACAAGATGGTGAGAGAAAAAAATGAAAGCCGGTAGAGGGTGGGAGAGAAAAATGTGTGACTATAATTACATTTTGCACCCAGGAGGGCATGAACTCAGGCAAAATTGGCCTGATCATCAGAATCCTGGGAGCTGCTCACTAGTCACTGTATGACCTCTGACCTCCTGCTGTCCACCTGCACCTCACTAGCCATAGGCTACAGTCCACCATGGAGAGCGGATCAGCCAGCACCGTGGTCTCCGTCCTAAACTTTAACTAGCAGTAGGAAGGCAGGCAAGGCTCATTAGTCAATCAGTTTCTATGAGAGATGTCATCATCAACCTCCCTCAGCCCCCATAAACACACTACCCAGCATGCTGAGCTGTGTGCTAGCTGGAAAGCAGCCCATGGTTAAAAAGTCACAAATGTTAGCAGTGCATTTCATTTTGTTTTTCTCTCTTTTATTCTTTTTTTTAAAGTACTTTTTCTCCCATCCTGACTTCTCTCCCACTGTGATAACTCTTCATGACACACAACTCTCCCCTTGACTACACCTCTTCTTCTTTGCATTTTGTGAAGTCAGTAATATTAGGCAGAGCAAGTTCATTAGTGTCATTTAACAATGTCTAAAGTTGTTCCACTCTCTCCCTCTCTCTTTGGCAGCTGGCTAAGATATGTCACCATAACGCATTTGTGGTTAATGAGCTTGCCTTGTTTATGCTTTTACAGCAGCATGTGATAATTAAACTGCAGAGAGGAGTGTGAAATAATAGCTTTGTGTTTACTTCGCGCCCTGCTCATGTAGTGGAGTTTGTGCCTAATTGTTAAACATGCATGTGTGAGCAGTGGAAGACAGGTGTCATTCAAGTGTTTGTAGTTTATGTTTGAGAGTAAAAATGTATCTGCTCTTTGCCAGAAATATCTTTCAAAATGTTTCACCAATTAAAGTTTTGTCGAAGCTGTATATGGGGGTGTCTGCATGTGTGTGCTTGTCAGTCAACCTTGATTAAGAGCGCAGAGTGTGAGGAAAGAGGATGCTATAGTTCCTCTCTGACTGGCTTTTCTCATAGATTCTATGACAGCTCTATAATTACAGCTCTATTAGGAAGTGTGTGTGTGTGTGTGTGTGTGTGTGTGTGTGTGTGTGTGTGTGTGTGAGAGAGAGAAAGAGAGAGAGAGAGATGAAGAGTCCGTTAGTGTCATGGGTTTGATGACTAAGAAATAGCAAGTCACTGAATACTGAGTAGTATTTTTAATCTTTTGTTATGTAAAGAAGCATAAAACAAACATTTATCAAGAAAAGAGAAAGGAACAAAGGCAGCCTTTCTCAGTGTCACAGCCCGATATAAAGCAATTTTTTTTAACTGACATTTCTGCTTTTCATCCATTCTTCTCATTGAGTGTTTATGCCAGCCTGCCATGCCATTACACTGCCATCACCACTGATGTTTGAACTCCACTCTGCGAACATATTGCGACTGCCTGATGTAGCATATGGACTTTTATCTGTGGGGTTTATTTGGCAGTAAGACACAATCTGAGCCAAACATAGAAGGAGAAAAACCAAAAACCATTTTCTGGGTATAAGGAGACAGATGTGAACATCTAGTAGCCAGCTGATGTTAATCCTTGATGATGAGCCTATCAGAACAAACTGAATTAAAGCTAGAGTCATGACTGGTGCTTATATTCAGTTGTTTCTTGATGTATTACTAGCTAGTACAGATATCACAGAGGATTAGGTACAGTAGTGTGCACAGAAAATCCATTATACCTACTTTTGCTCCCAATGTGTGTCATCATCGGTGTGTGAATGTGAGTAGATGTGCAATAATGTGTAGAAACGCCGTTTGAATGTGTGTCTGAACGGGTGAATGTGACAGTAGTGTAAAAGTGCTTTGAGTGGTCAAAAAGACTAGAAAAGCGCTATATAAGTGCAGTCCATTTACCATATACTTTGAAGGGTAAGGCCATTGATATTCTTTATTTTCCTAATTGTCAACAAATGCCATTAAAAGACCAAAGCCAGCAGTGGATTAATTCGACTTGGAAGTATTGTCTGTGAGGCCAAAGCCAGATATAGCTTATTTTTCTGTGTCACAGTACTCTGTTAGATGTACTGCAGTATCTTTTTCCCAGGAAACCAAAACCTTTTAAGGAACTCCGCTCCCTTTCCTGCATTTCGAACGAGCCAGGTACACAGGGTGACATGCTACCCCATAGTTCAAAAACGAAAGCAGTATTTGCCCGTTTAAGTAACATTTACTAAAAGCTACAAGCTGCAAACGGAGCAAATCAGGCTTAATAGAAAACGCAGCATGCCTCATCGAAAACACTGGATAGATACAGTATATTTTAAAATACAAAGTGTGTGTTTTGACAGGGAGAACCAGAGAGTGTGCCAAATAACATAGGGTTACACGCAAAAAAGATAAATAGTCACAATTTTGTTAAAAGCCACAGGGGTTTGAAGAGCTTTTGTGTAGACTGACCTTTTATGACAGGTCAGAAATATACAAAGATACACTTTTAATAAGCACCTTCTGCAAGCAATAATGTCAAAGATATAACAACAGTACATCACATATACATGCCTCACCTTTGGATGCCATTGGTCTACCCTCCATTTTTTCCCTCGACTGATATGCAATTGCTTTTCATTTAACAAAGAATGCACTCCCTTTTCACATCATAATTTGGTGTATAGCTCTTCTCAGACAATTCTGATAGCTCTGTAATTACATCTTTAGTGTGTGTGTGTAGGTGCGAGTCTGACTGCTGTAGTTGTCATTTGAGAGGAGTATTGTGAAAAAATCTGTCTATCAACACACCTGTTACTCTCATGATCATCACAGCCATTACTTTTTTTTTTTCCTTGTAGACATCTGCATCTCTGCCTTTTTCTTTTTCAGGAAAAAAAGATAGACCTTAATCTGTGTGTGTTACTGTCGTTTTTAAAATTATGATTATTATTATTTTGGCAGAGTCTGTGCATCGCCACATGCAGCAGTATGAGGTGGAGTACCTGCAGTTTGCCTTCCGCTGGATGAACAACCTCCTGATGAGGGAGCTACCACTACGCTGCACAATCAGACTGTGGGACACCTACCAGGTACACACACACTTACACACACACCATAGTCAAAGCTGCTCTTACTGTGCTTTTTGTTATCTTTCCATTTTTGTTTGACCCTGCATGAGATTTCAGAGAGGGGAGTATTTTCTGATAATAACAACTTTGATTGCCTCAGAAGTGGTACTGTTGTAATTCCTACAATTATATCCCATCCAACCCAGTCCAATGATAGAACATGCAAAACATATACATTTTTTAAAAGTATTCAAACAGGGTATGCTTAATTATATAGAACTTGTGTTACAGCCCAACAGTGCTGCTCAGCCCTGTGCTGCTCAGACAGCCATGCTATTGACCTTAAGTTTTTTAACAGCATGAGTTAATTTTTTTGTTGTTTGCTCAATACATATGGAGTGGGATAGTCGACTAATAGTAGTAATATAGGGAACAGACAAAGACTTGCAGAGAGGAAAGGTTTAATAAATATGAATGAAAAAAATTTCTGGAGTAGATTTGCAGGTGAGGGATTATGAGAAAGCTGTCAGTAGCCTTTTTCATACATTGAACAAAGGTTTTAGCTGTTTTAACTTTCGGTTTCATTTTCATTTTATGGTGTTTGCATTTTCTCTCTCTCTCTCTCTCTCTCTCTTTCTCTCTGTCTCTTTCTATCTCTCTCTCTGAGTGTCAAAGTAGAGCCTGTTACTTTGTTTGATCCAGATGTGTAAATGAGAGAGAGCGGGAGCAGGATCTTAATCTTATTCAAACACATTCGGATCTGTTCATTCTGTTTCCCTTTCAAATTTACACACAGCTTAATAGGTGGCACCTACAGTTCCGCCAGATTGTTGACCTCAGTCGGTGTTGTCAATAACAACTAATGTCTGCTATTGATTCAGTAGAATGTGTATATATGCTGGGACATGTGAAGTTAGTCCAGGGCTTGAGCTGAGTGTATATAATGGATTTTCCAGTTGATGCAGAGGTTGAGAGTGTAAGACATGCTATCACCTCAGAGTGTTTAATTAGATGAGGAGAGCAGAGAAAAGATGAATGGCGAGTTAAGGTAGGATTTAAAATGAACTTCTCCATTGGTGACCCTTTGAACTGTACCAGGTGTTCGAACAAACATGTATGTTTCTTTTCTGCAGTCATCTTAGCAGCAGTATCTGGAGCTGTCCTACACTGTTCCACTGTCATTCTAAGCATCTTGAGCATAACTATGCGGATTTCCATTCACCTGTTTTTATACACGTTTAAGATTTCCAAATAAAAAATCTTAAAGGAAAGAGAAAAAAAATATCTCCCAAGTATCACAAAGAAAAGGTTTTCATTTGGCCGAGGTAGAGTGGTTGCTAAAAGCAAAATGCAACAAATTAGTAAAAAATAATTTGAAAAAAAAAAAAAATAGAAGTGAACAAGAACAGAGAAATGTGGAGAGACTTTATCAAATTTAAAAACTAAATAAGGGCACATTACAATTTATACCTGAAGTGTTTAGTCCACAGCATTCAACAAACCATAGCTTTAATAAATAAATACCTAATAACTCTTGTTTAAATCCGTCTTTCAGTCCCTGACTGAATTTCGGGCAACATGAGATAGATTTCAACTGCTGATTAAAAGATACCAAACAGAGAGGATGGTATTTTTTATAATTTACTTTACAGAGTTGAATTAAAAGACTATGGTAATTTTTTCATGGATGTTTACATTTGGAACTCTTGAATTCTTGAATACTGATAAAACTATTAAAGGTTATAGTATTTTATGTAATCTTTTACTTTACAATAGACTCCGGGTGCAGATTTTGTCCATTCCGTAAAAGTATCTGATGTCAGCATGTCATGAATGTCCATCCTTACTAATACTTTATAACAGAATTCAGTTTTTTTATTTTTATGAAACTTTGAACCTTTAAATCATTTGCTAAATTCTAATCACACAAACCAATATATACACCCAAAATGAGAACTATCATTATTTTTAATCCAACTATTTTAGCTTCCAAGGATTTACATCACTTTAATCTTAATTATTTGACCTTGCCTGTAATTCTAGTCAACTCAGGGACAGAAAACTGCTGGGTCAGCTAAAGTGCAGCTCTCATGAAACTGGAAAAACAAATCCTGAACACTCAGTCTTCCCACTCACATGACTTACATGGGTGTCAGTGGAAAGAAAGCCAAGGAAAACCTATTTTTTCTGATAGAAGACTGCTGACCCAACACCAACACTGTGTTTTCATAAATCAACCTTCTCATCAGCTATAAATTATTATACTAATTGACTATTGAATTTTATTTAAAATTTTAAATCTTTACAACTTACTCTTGTGGTCCTACTCTTTGGAGGTTTTTTCCTGTGTGTTTTTGACTGAACCACAGCCAGCTGGCAGGAGAGATCAACATATCAAGAGTTATAGAGCTTGATAAAAAAATGTTTTGCAATTGTTATGTTTCCAAGAGCGCAGTACAATACTGATCTTTCCTGCCATCATCTTTTCAGGTTTTCTGACACATTTCCTTGGAGGGCACCTAGTTATGTATATTGTTATTTATATAGATTATTCAGGGGTGAAACGGTAGGGTAAGAGATGGACTAGTGCGGAAATGTTTTGCTTTTGAACCTGAACATGCATGAAGACAAATTGGATGACCTTGATGTTACTCTGGATTATCCTTATAAGTAAATATCACATACTTTACCATGTTTTGAACAAAAGCTTTTGGTTATTGAGAAATACTAGCTGAACCAGTAATACTCTGTACCTTCCCCATCTGTAAAGTGTAATGGTATCAATTATACATGAAGTCTAGAAGCATAGAAGTGAAATAGAAAGAATGAGTTAAAGCAGAACAATCCAATGAGCAAAACACAGTCGAAGACACACCAAGAAATATATGAAGGGAACAAGAAGTCCTGCTTTCCAAATGGATTTATAAATCATAAACTACCTGCGTCCCTATGAGAAATGCATTATACCTTGTCCTGTCATTTAGTCACAATTCATCTCTCATTTCCAGAACATAATTTACACCTTGATGTCAGAACAATGAGTACATTGATGTATGAGTTAACACCGCAGGGCAGCCTCAGTTTAAGTTGTGTTCATTGTGATTGTGAATAAATTTTCTGATTTATAGTCAAATAGTACTTTTGTTTAAAAAGGCACCTTATCAGGACATTATTGGATTTAGCTCACGCACAGTGAACTGAATATTAATGTAGGACAGTTCTATAAAACCACACATTACGTTAAATAGCATTTTGGGTGTTAATTGTCTACTTTTTAAATATCTGTTATTTCTAAAGTGTCCATATTTGGCACCTACATTAGTGATAATGTTAGACAGCTGAAAGTACATGTTTAAAAGAGCACTCCATCAATTTAGATTTGTGCTTTGTTGTAAGTGGTACGATGGTAGTTTGGAGAAAAACAGAGATAACAAAATCAGTGCAGCAGAATCAGAGTATTCTTCCATACAATCTTTCTCCATATCTAAACCAGGCAACTACAATACCAACAGTGCATCTTGACCACCCACAGTTCTGTTACAGATTCAGAAAAGTACTACTAGCAGCCAGTGCAGCCTGCAGTTGTTAGCCTGAAACAGAAATAATGAGTTGGCCACAGAGGTCTGGTATTCTCACTTGTTGCCACTTTCACAAACACACTGCAAATTTCCCTCGTAGGTTGGAGCTCAAAAATCTGGAAGGAGCTCTGAGTAGTGCTGCTGCTCCTCCTTCGCATTGAACAGGATCAGTTTAGATGGTTCAGGTATCTAGTTAAGCTCTCTCCCCCTTCGAAGTGGAAACATCTTGGCGTTCCTCAGAAAGAGCTGGAAAAAGTAATATATTTGGGAGGAAGGATGTATGACCTAACTTGTGTAACCTGCTATCTGCCGTACTATTTATGCTTATGCTTAAGGAAATGTTCTGCATTTATCATAACTTAACACCTTTAGTGTTTGAACTCGCTAATTATAATATACATTAATTTTGTGCAGCATGATGACCAGCGTCATTGCTTTACATGCAAGAAGGCCTTTAGGTTTGAACTTAACAGGCCTTGTGAGGTTTTCATGTTCTAATGTAAATTCCCAGCCACCATGACCATGTGACCCTAAAACAAAAATAAGGGGTTGGACGGACAGATGGAGTACATGATTGTAGCCAAAAACTGCACTCATTGGCATACTCAAATGCAGCCCATCCACCTCAGTTCTAAAAGAGAAACAAGGAATGAATCATTAAATGGTGTTGTTGCCTTGTCATGACTTGACATCAGCCCAACTACAAATTGTACTTGTAATCCATCCTCTAAATATTTGATGTTTTACAATGTCGTTTGGATCACAGCCTCAAAACAGATGCACGCACATGTCCCACACATAAACACACACATGCATCTCTTTTTACAGGCTCTGTCACAGTCCCTCACCTCCAGTCCTATGATGGCAGGGGAATCAGGCCATTTCAACTCAAAATAATTTCAGTGGAGCTGAAATAGTCTCCCTTCTATTGTCCTTTTTAAAACTCTCTTTTGAACTGTACGGCTACTTTTCCATACTCCTCCCGCCTCCTATCGACTCGTCATCTTCTAAACCCCTCCCAGATTTACTCTTCTATCCTTTCTTTACCCCCTTATTCTTAAGTTTTGCCCAACTCCACCATATTTGCCCTTCAATTATGCTTATAAAAGGCAGTCCACAACAAATAACCAGGCTTGTTAGGGTAGTGTATGCTACATAGGGTATGTTGCACAAAAAATATTTCTACCACACAGCATCTTTGTGAGTACATGAGTGCTTTCCTAGTCTTGAGCCCAAAGAATAGTACCTTTGAATCATGAGATCTTGCCCTCCACTCAAGGATTCATAGTTTACCCTTGGTTTGATTGCTTGTGGTTAAAAGAACATCTCTAAGTGTGTCCCTTTGCTTGTCAGTGTATTTTCCCTGATTTTTTTGAGCAATTGATACGCTTTACCGACCACTCCACTGAGGCAAGGATTTTTCAGTTTTCAGATAATTTAGTTGTTGTATAGGCACCTTTGCAACACGACCAAGTATGCATTAATTTTTAATGCCTAAAAAACCTGGATTTTTAAACAAGATTCATTCAAGCTTTTGACAAATTTGATGTACAGCAGGTGTTTGAATCTCTGACAAATTCTGATAATGAACAGAAAGACCTTGCTTTTTGCCACAGTGCGTGTGTGCGTGCGTGCGTTTGTGTTCATGTTCCAGGGGAGATTTTAACCTGAGTGTTATATATCTCTGCTGTGGTCTTCTCTCTGTGGTGTGGCCATCTGTTCAGTAGTCTGATCCAGAACGAGACAGCTCTGCTCTGTCTTTCTCTCTATCTCTGTCATCTTCTCTCTCTTTCTACCTATAGTCTCTTTGTGGTTTTAGTCAAGTATTTATTTATTTATTTATTTATTTAGTCTATTTTGCCCTAAGTCTAGACCTCGTATTTTCTCCTTAGCAAATTTTCTCTATTTGTCCCTATCTCAAGAAAAGGAAAAAAAGGAGAATACAGACAGAAAGAATAATGCACACATGGACACACCTCTCCTCTCCTGTAGTCAGACAGTCGGACAGACAGTCTGACAGACAGACAGACAGGGACCACATTATCCCTGTTGCGTGGTGCATGAAATTGGCAAGTTGCTCAGTGTGCAGCATTAGCATGGCTGTTAAAGGGGTACCGTGACAATTTAAGGTCCTAAAACATGGTTCTTTTTCTATATGGATGGTTGACTTTCCCAAGCAGGGAGCTATTTAGAATTGTTAATGACCATGTTTAAAACCACCATGTAAGATGTGATCATATGTGTCAATTCCAGGACAATATTAAAACATGAACAATTTGAGACAAAAAAAAGGAAAATGTGATGGGTACTTTGTCTATATTTTTCAAACTTTTAGACCAAATGATTATTTGATTCTTTGGCAAAATAGTCAGCAGATTGAAAGATAATGAAAATAGTTTTTGGTTGCAGCTCTAGTGTTGTATTTGAGATCTATAAAAGCTGGTTGCTTTACTGATTGAGATTTACATAAAACCCATATGATATAAGGATATTTATCATAATGCATTGCGTAGGTATTAAACCAGTGGTTCCCAAGCTCTCAGCTTGTGATCTCTTATAAAAAAGAAGTGTTTGAATTGAGGCAACGTGTCACATTTCAGATATCTTAGACTTAGATGTTTTAAATTTAAATAACCTGTTAGAGGCCCAAATAGGTTGAAGTGGCTAATATTTCACAAAAAAAGCAAATATTAGAAGAAAAGTCCAAATAAAGAACTCATTTGTTTAGCAGAACTTTAATCTCCTCTTCTTTCCTCCCCCATTTGACATTTAATTACCTACAAGATTTACTGTATGACCCTTTAAAGGGCCCTAGGTTGCCAACCACTTGACTTAAGTACCTGACAGTACAGTACGTTAAGTACAGTACATTAAGTAATGTAAAAATAAAACTAGCTCCACCTCGACTAGCTACAGCAGTAATTATTATTAGTTCGTTAATTTTAGCAACCGAATAATGTCATATAACAATATATCTGTCAGAGGAGCCATTTCTTTTTGCTTTTGATACTTAAAGCAAATTTTTCTGATAATACTTATGTGCTCAAGTAAAAATTTGAATGCAGTACTAAAACTTGTTATAGTGTTTTTATCTCATTTTCCTTTCATTAACCCACATCTTGTGTTAGGGTCCAGTTTTCTCTCTAAGGCATGTTTTATAAATGCTGTGTCTTCTCTGTGTCTTTCATCACATTACACTATGACTATTAGCAATTTGCTTACTACAGTACAGTGTCATTAATATATTAATGTAATTTAATTAATGTGAAATGTATGTTTCAAATAAATTAAATAAATTAAAAGGCAACAAAGAAATAGATTAGACTAAAGTTTTTTTTTTGGTGTTGATAAAAGCTTAACATTTCTCTCCAAGATAACTAATTACTGTACATATGTACCCTATTACAACTGCTAATCCCCTACTCCTAAAAAAACCTAAACATTAAAATTTTGCAAAGCTCTGAATATCTACCAAGATGATTCATTCTTTCTTGCAGTGTTAGTGCTATACAGATGAATAGAAGGAAGGGAATAGTAGGGTTTTTCAACGTCTTTCTCTGAAGCCAAACCCAAGGAGAGGTAACCTTTCTAATTGCAGTGCTTCACTCAAAACATCATAGTACTATATATTATCACTCCTAATTTTGTGCCAAAGTCAATTATCAGAATATACAAGGGTTACTTGCACTTGCATGGATATTAATAAAATACTTACCTTCCCACTGGATACAAGAGAGACTGTGTGACTATCCCAGAGGGAAGTGGCCCTCCTCACTTTTCAACTTTGCCTCTGTCTCTTCTATCTACAATAATCATTGGCTCAGTTGTCACACCAAACAATAAGACGGACCTCTGTAGACAGGAACCTGGCTATGCACAGACACTGAGTCTTACCATCTTCCAGAAATGCACACACTCACACCAAAAACATCTCCTTTCTCTGGCCCTCTGTCACACTCCCACTGACATGACATTCGGTATTTTTCTTATTTTTTTTTCCTTTATTGCCTCTCTCTGAAACAATCTCAGCATTAAAATGAACATAAGTAGAATTTATTGCAGTTAACGTACTGCCTTCCATTATAGTGCTTCTAATTTTCTCACAGTATGTTTTCCCTCACATACATACACATTATCTCCATTCTCACACACATACTGTATATTATCAGTTTGATGTGCTGCATGTGTGTAGGCACCTGTGAAATTCTTTTTTTCCCTAATGCTTTTCTTCAGATTCGTGGTCAGGTCTATGCTTAATGTACATACAGGGAAAAGCAAATGTCATTACTTATGGACCCCTTTGCAACATAGAGCAGACATTGAGGATGAGTGCAAAACAATAAATAGATTTTAAAAACAAAACTAAATAAAGAATGTAGACAACTGAAAACGTTAAAATAAAAATTAACGTACAAATGTCAAACGATCTTGAGGTTCAGAGTGATCACTATTACATTAGCAGCAGCAACTTTGATTTAAACAAGGTGTAGTTTCAGTGTATTTCTACTCTTGTAGCAAATTTGATTGGTGGAAAATTCAGCAAAAACAATGTTAAAATTTGCATGGTTGCTTCCAGTGATAAAAAAAATTGAATTGGGGTACTGCCGCTGTACATCCCTCGCGTGTAGGCTGGTATATTAACAAAGGCAGTGAAGTCCCTCGCCAGATGGTGTGGCCAACACTTCATACATGTAACTGTGTTTATATGCAACCCCCCAGCATTTGTACACCTTCCCTTGTTGATATAAAGAAGCAGTGCACCGCCATGAGTCTTAATGACAACGATGACTCTTTGTCAGCTCAGTAGCAAGTTAGTCCGTCCAGCAATTCTTCATTTCAAGCTGGGTACTGAGTCATGCTCACTCCAGTAGATCTGAGTAGAGCGGGAGTTTTGCTGCATAAAAGGTGCTCTTTTTTTTCCCAGTTGGAGACTGTAAGACAACAAAAGCATGAAATATTTGGTCTGCGAGAGGTTGTTGTGTCTGCACGCACCACCATGGCAACCGGATTCAAAATTCGGGGATGAACCAGTCTTTTCTCGTTATCTATGAGATCTTACATTGTAATGTAAATTTTCGAAAATTCCCATCCTTGCCATATAGTGTTTAAATTCCTCTCGCAGTCACACACATAAATACTGTGTCTACTGTCACAGCACTTAGGAATGAATTTCATGCAAGAATACTTGTAAAGCTCTAAGCAGTAATGCCAATCACTACCACGGTCATGTTCAAACACATCCAATATAACATGAAAGGAGCTTTAAAACTACCACTTGAGTGCCAACAGTTCATCATATCCTATCAATGTAATGGTTACATCAGTTTAAGTCTACTTGCATATCATCTTACATCATCCTGCATTACTATCACCTTTCTACCTTGTCTGGAATTGGTTAGTCCCACAACAGGCTGGTTTGTTTTGGAAGGATGAGATTAGTCAGCCAGCACAGCAGTTTAAAGTTACTGTGACATTGTTATTCTCCTTCTCACATTCACTTTACATTCCACATTCCCTTTTCCTCCTTTGTTCCGCCTTTAGCCTCTTAACCTCTATGTCTCTCATACACTCCCCTTAACTTCTTCCTCCTCTTCCTATCACCCCCTCGGACCCCCATTACCCTTTCTCCCCCGATACTACCTCCCAATCCCCACCCTTCTCCCATTTCCTCCATACTTTGATCAGTAGCGCTTGTAAGTTCAGTTTCACCTGTCAATATGGCTGCCCTGAAACCAGGCGGGAGGAGGGCTTAGAATAACAATGGAGAAGAGGCAGGGAAAGCTTTGATGGAGTCACCTTAACTCTCATGACAAACCTTATTTTGCAAATCATAATTATGAGAAAAACTGGAGCTGAAGCAGCAGTAGTGGATGGATAGGGCAGGAGGGACGGATGATGTGTCAGAGAGTAATTTGTGTGGTAGAAATGGAGAAAGAGAGTTATGGCTAGTGGGATAGGAGAGATATTTTAGTGTTTCAGGCTTTAAAAATTATTTTCATTTAAAAGGCCTTAATTTTATACTCTGCAGTTTGAAAAGGTTTATAATAAATAGGACTACAAGCTAAGCTGATTTATTTTTTCCTGGCTCTAGCTTATTAGTTAATGGAGAAACCTGACCATGGTATCAACCTTCTCACTTCACTCTCATCAAAAAGTAAACAAGTATATTTCCTAAAATTCTGTACTGTTCCTTTAAATGACTGCCCCTTTTTTTATCCAGCAGCATTTTTTCTGGACTTCATCCCAAAATTGACCCAATGAGCAATTATATGGTCAAGTTTTTTTGTCTTAATTTCCCCGTGACAAAGTTTATAAAAACTAGGCTGCTACTGATGATTATTTTCATCATTGCTCCAGTTTGTTTACATGTAAATGTGCATGTGCACATTAAAGGCATTTAAAATCTGACTTTTTCAGCCCCACAAAATAATTTGCTATCATAAGTTTTCACGCTGAAAATATGCTAAAATAATGTTAAGTATCACTGTTCACTCACAAGGAGATAATCAGAAGGAATTTTCTTGTGTCAAATATTTTTTTGCTTACCAAAACCACCTTGAAATACTAATTTTTAAGTAATTAACTTATGACGTGCACCTTCCAAAAAATTACAGCTGCATAAAAATAAATGTTGAAAAAATATGATTATTAATTATCAATATTATGATTATTATTAAATAAATAAATGCACGCATTTTCGTTGTGCATAATAATCCCACTATATAATGTTCCCTTTAGTGTGTTGTAGATGTCCCTGACATTAAAATTAAGGAGCATTACTATGCTGATGTCACTAAAGATGCATCAGTATCACAGAAATTTGCACTTTTAACACTTTGTTCGTATCAGTGATTGAGTTGTACTTAAATAGGTGAGCACTTTTTTTTTCTTTTCAGCATTTTTATTTTCAATTGACAGTTTTCAGCGGCAGAAGAATGAGTCATATGCTGTCATTAGTTAGGCTACCCCTCCTGCTGCAGCCAATGGCAGCAATAGATTTCAAGTTAATGGTGGACCTTGGAAATCAAAATATAAAGATTACTAGTTAACAGAGGTTGATTTTGATAAAGATAAATCACTATCTAATTTGTGAATATTCCTCACAGTATTAATGAGGAGGTGAGATAAGAGTGTGTGACAGACAGTTGTTGAATGAGGCTGAAGGAAGTGACAGATTGAGAGAGCAGAGGATAGAGGAGGGGTGATTGAGATAGGGAGAGAGAGTTCCTAAGAGTTCACTGCTGCCCTCATCCTTGAACTGTGACATACACTCTCACACACATAAACCCATAGAAGAAAGGAAATTAAAACTAGCAAGTCTTGATTTATATACTCAGTCATCAGTGTTTCTTTGTGTATGCGTGTGTTTGCTAGCTTCTGTTTGTTTGGACTGGAGCCGCAAGGTTAGCGCATCACCTGCCAGTTAAAAACTGGCATCATGATATGCTTCGCTACTCACAAACACCCCTCTATATTCTCTCTTCCACTTTCTATATTTCCCTCCCCCTCTCTCACTCACATACACAAACACATTCTCAGTTGTGAATTCTGAAAATTGTTTTAATTAAATGGGAGGAAAAGTAATAGAAAACCCAAACAACAGGACACATACACAAAAGCATAGAGAGGATCAATCTGTCGCAAAAGCCCAAATGCAAGAGAAACAGCAATGCTGTAAAAAGAAGGGGGCCAGTTTTATTTTTCTAACATAGTCTCTCTCTTAGATCTATCTAACCACTATAAATCTGTGTATTACTTCCTTCCTGGAGAGAACTGCAATTATCACAGTAGAAAGGCAGTTTATGATAATTCCTAGAGAGTTACATTACTATTATACAAAATTGAGTATGCTGGTTCAAGAACAGCATTTACAGTTAGTTACAATACCACAACAAAATAGAAAAGAGCAATACTTTGCTCTCTGTGTTATTGTAATCCTCTAAATTAGCACACAAATGTGCTAAAATGGCTGAATTATCAAAACAAGTTAAGCCTTGGGCTCTCTATTAACTCACCAAAACGAATGCGGAGTATATCATAGGATGAAAGAACATTTGTGTGCGTGTCTGTTTCCTAAATTATAAATGATGCCTGGCTAACAAAATTTTAATATGTTTAAATGCAGCATACTATCAAACTAGACACATCAGAGAGCACACTTGCAGAATAATTCATGAATTCATGCTATTATAAGAGCGTGAGGGTATTTGTGTGTGTTTGTGTTTGTTTTCTCCACTCATGTAAATCTGGGTAGAACACACATTCATGAGTGCAATTCCACACCTTGATCCCATGAATTCTGAGCTAAAGTAACATATTTGGGGAACTAAAGACGCTGACAACCATGCGAGAGTGCATTCAGAAAATTTCACATTTTAAGATGCGCTTTGGATACAGTATTATATCCTACCTTTAAGGGAGCACGTACTCCTAAGTCACTTACATTCAAATGCCTTGGTAATTATCCTCTCTTACATGTGGCTCTGGAGAAAAAAAATGAATAGAACAAAGAACATCTCATCTTTTGTCATCCCACTCTGTAATTCCCTTGCTCAGTGCTGAGTCATAAAAAAGTCAGCCGCCAAATGAGGGGCTCTAATAAAATGCCTTGGAAAGAAGAGGGGATTTCTATCTGTCTTTGTCTTTGTGACCTTGCAAGTGTAAATATCTGTGTTGTGACAGAAAAAATCTTTTATTTTACTTTTTTGTCATTTCTTTTACTATTTTTTTTGTACATAGCAAAAGAGCGTTATACCCTTATTATCTTTCTTAAAAATAAATGTGATGATTTGCTAGAGCTGTAGATATTCTGAATGTCCTGAGAAGCTGTTTTTACATTGTAAAGTTTCTATTGCAATATTGTGATGGAGGTATCATTTGTTTTATGGCTGTGAAGTTAAATATAACTTGGTGTAAATCAACATCTGTCCTCAACGTTTTCATCAATGTCTCACCAGGCTGAACCAGAGGGCTTCTCCCATTTCCATCTCTACGTGTGTGCAGCCTTCCTCGTGAGGTGGAGGAAAGAGATTCTAGAAGAGAGGGATTTTCAGGTAATGTGCACACAAGACACAAGGGGCACCATAAACCTTTGTGTTTCCACTTAGGAGTGGGATACAGATTGGCATAAATTAATCTCAGATGTCCCGGATATGTAGAAAACAACACATTAAAACAATCCACCGGGCAGTTGTCGTAGAGTTGTTTGTGGACTACATCCCTCTCCATTACCTCCCTGGTCATTAACTGTGAGGTTCAAAAGTCGTTGTGAGTGCATTAGCAGATGACAGTAGACAGCTGCCAGAAGGTGACTTTGGTTGTCAGCTCGTTGGGGGACCTGGCTTCTTAACAGAACCAACACAGTCCAGTATTATAACATCCAAACGTCATCTCTGCTCTTTGGCTGCTCTCTCCTTTTCGCTTTTCAGTTTCTTTGTGCACAGTTTTTCACATATCTATTCTGTCTTTTCTTTCAGTGGTTTCATATGTTCTGTACTTTCTCTTTTCTTTTTCACATATAACATCTCAACTTTTTTCATAATTGCTTCATTTTGAATCTCATTTTCCATATCTTTATTATTACTTAGATAAATACACAAATTTAAGAGCACTTGTCTACCAACTTGACATAGTTTTACCTGCTGGCTTGCCATATAGACCTCTGCTTCATCTTTTCTGTGACAACAAATCAGACAACTCCTCAAAGGCAACACTAGTCAGGGGGTAAGGGTTCTAAAGAACCCGTGTTTTAGATGGAGTCCAGCTGATTAAAGCTGATTCACCCACTGGAGGTTGACAGATTTTGAAGATGAGACATCAACTTACTCATCTGTTCCTAATTTAATACTCTTCTTACCCTCTCTGACCCTTTCCCCTTTTCTCTCATTCAAGTTCAAGCTCAAATAAGATTGCTTTGTTGGATTCCATTTCAGATTGAATTTAAGGATAGATTTTTTTTTTTTAATGGAATTCTGCAGCGTTTCAAACTATTCACACAGAAAAGCCTTGCAAACCTTTGTGTAGTTACAGTGTGTCCAGTCTTGCGTTAAAATGGTTTAAAGAAAAATCATTGCATTTATGGAAATTTCTGGGCAGGCATTCTTAAGAGCAGATAGAGCCTGTGGGGTCAATAATGGCAGACTGAAAATAGCTACAAATTCAGGAAGCTCCTACAAACCATCAACTCTAAGTAAGCTAGATCAGCTTGATTTTTTGCATGATCAGAAAGTGTGAACTAAGAAGTATGAGAGAGGCCTGTGGATACACATAATGTTGTTGTTGGGAAAAAAAATCCCCTTTAATCTCTACAGTTATGATATCTATAACTATAAGGTATATTTTCATGAGGTTCTGTCCAGAGATTCATGATCCCCAGATTCTCAATCCCCGGAGGACGAAGCCCACTGACTTTAGGCCATCCCCTAACCTAATCTTTAACACCATCCATTAGATTGTTGCTCTTTGTGAAATGTCTCAAAAACTATTGAATGGATTGCCGTGAAATTAGGTAGACATTCATTGTGCCCATATGATAAATCATAATTGCTTTGATGATAACCTGACTTTCATGTAGTGCCGACAGACATTTGTGGTCCACAGCCAATTAAATTAAATCACTTTGGTGATTTCTGTAGCGTCACCTTGAAGAACACATTCATGATTTAGAATGAAGTGTCTCGACAACTGTTGGACTGACCATGAAATTTGGTATTCATGTCCCCCTCAGGTAGATCTGTAAATACTTTGGTGATCCCCTAACTTTCCTTCTGTCACCGTCATCAGGTGGAATTTGTCTAATACTTTGGTTTATGACCCAAAACCTGCAAATAATATTCCAATCAGCCTCAGCCTCAGCCGAACTTCATGTTTAGTGATAATTAACATACTAACATTCAAAACTGTGAGCATTTAGCTCACTTCACCTCTGTTAGTACAGCCTCAATGGGGCTTTAGATTTTAATCTTGTTTTAAAATGTTTTTTTGCTGTTGGACAAATTATTGAAATTCAAGTCCATGGTGGGTATCTTCAGCATGTACTCAGGCGTACAGCTGCCAGTGTACTTTAGTTCTGGATTCCAGGCACCTAACTGAAAAAAATCCCAGGAGTGCATAGTCCGCATGGAGACTGCAAGAAACTTTAAAAAGCACTTGTCAAGCTGTGGTAATATGCTAAAAGACTTCCTGAATTCCTAAATAGTGGCCTCAACTGCAGGGAGAACTAGGCCTTTATTTAAAGCAAGCTTATATTAAAGACAGGCCTTTATTTCTAATTCTGCAATTTTTTTTTATTTTATCACATTTTGGTAAAACTTCTCCCTTTTTTTCTTATTTTCTCATTTAAATTTTCTGTTGATGCTATTTGCTGCTAATGCAAACTGAATATTTTATCAATGTTATCTATGTTTTGGTCTTCGTGGAAAGTGTTGTACTTAATGGAACACCGATGTCCTTTGTGTATGTGTGTGTGTGTGTGTGTTTGTTGCGTGGTTAAGTTTGTTTGGATTCATATATATTTATATATTCATGATTAAAAACATGCATTTGAGTAAGACTTTCTAAATGTCAATTGGAATTTGAATTTACAAACAAATTTACATGTGGTTCTTAGAAATAAAATTTACTTAAAATTGCACACTTGTCTGGTGGTACAGGGCTGTGGTTTTCAGAGAAAATTGCTAATTTTTTCAAAATGATCTACCGAATATAATGCAATTTACTAAGAATTTTTCTGACACAGATTAGTGTCAGTGGGGAAAGAGAAAAGTAAAGATTTCTTCTCTTCTCAGCTTTAGTGGTTTAATTCCAAGAGATTTCTGTCTCTGATCCACTGAGCCTCAGCGTTCAATCGTGGGCCTGCCAGTTTCTTAAGGGCCTGTTGAACAGCTCTCCTCATGCTTTACCCAGCAGCCCTTGCAGAATTCCTCTCCTCTCATGTCTGCCTCTCCTTCACTTTCTTTTCATTCTCTGTGGCTTTGTCTCTATGTTTCATGTTGCTAATTCCTAGGCATTTTGTTTTCGCCATTCTTTATTTCTCTGCTGCTACATTTCATACTTTGTTTTGTTTTATTATGTCTTTCTGTTTCTTTCTTTTCACCATCTATCTTTGTCCCGTTCCTGCTCTTTGTTCATAATCACTTTGTTGATCCCCTTACCTCCTCACACCACCATGACGTTGACTTTTTTTTGGTTTTGTTTCTTTTGTTTGTTTTGTTTTGTTTTTTTTTTTTTTATGTGAAATATGTTGCTCTGGCATTTGTTTCAAATGTTCATGATCCCTAGAGGATGACAACTCCTGATTTTGGTGATCCCCTGAGGTTTCTAGTAACACCACCATGGGGTTTACATATGTGTTTTTTAAAGTACTGACAGCCTCTAAACTGCCATGAAAGGATGATGGTGATGAAATGATGATGGACATTCATGTTCGCCAGAGGCTGAATTTTAAAAACTTCAACGATCCCTTATTATTTCGTCTGTCGCCATATTTCAGTCAATATTTTGATTTGACCAATACTTTGGTTTATGACCAAATACCTGCAAAGCTAATGACATTTTCATCAATACCAGCTACCTTTTGTAGTTAGTGCTAATTAGTAAATGTTAGAATGCTAACATTCTAGACTAAGATGTTGAATAATGTAAATATGATACCAGCTATACATTCAATATGTTAGCATTGTTCTTGTGAGCATGTTAGCATGCTCAGCGCCACTGTAGACTCTTAGTCTTGCTATTATAAAGGATGCTTATAATATTCTGATAACAAAAATAATTAGAGCCACCATAGTAAGTTGATTGATCTATTAGTTGATACAAAGAAAATTAATGGCAACTACTTTGGTAATTGATAATTTCAATCATCTTTCAAGCAAAAAATTCCAATCATTTGCTGGTTAAGTATCTCAAACGTAATAATTTGATATCTTTTTCTTATTTGGATATGAGATTACCTATATCGGGATATGAGGTTTTGGTCATATTGCATATATTGGCCTTACAGCATAAACTCGTCTACTTGAAGTTATTAGTATGACATATGATAATAGCCCTGAAACTGTAAAAAGGGAGTAAAAAAAACAAAAAACAAAAACAGAACATGTGCATTAGAACACAAGTGCTGCTTGCAGTCTAATAACGGTTTAAAACATTTTCTCATCAATCTATCATTACTGTTATCACATATAATTATTACTATCATTACACTGAATAACTAACCCAATTTCTCCAGGCATGGCGGCTAACTAAATTTGTACTTGCCAGTTAGCACAGTACAGCATGAACAGTTTGTTGTTGTTTTTTCCGCAGCTTTGAAATATTGTTTTCATTAATATTTTTTTTTTCAGTATAGAACATGTTTACTCTTGAAATAAATTAACCATATAATTTAAATGATATCATGCTTTGAAATCAGAATACTCTGTCACATATCCCACCACTTCTCAAAGCTGCAGAGACATTAGATTGAAAAGTTAAAGGTTCAAACTCACAATATATATGTGAGAATTTAAAAAGTTTTTCTTCTGGGGTCACTTTAGTGCATATAACCCTGTATATCTGCTAAGTCACTGCAGTTTAGTCATTCACTGTAAAAAAAAAAAGGGGGGGGTGTGATTTAATTGCCTTACCGTAAAATGTAGAATGCGAGGAGCAGCAGTGTATGACAAACTGTTGGCGAGTTACTCGGGGTCCCGAGATGGAAAACAAATGATTGATTCACTTTACTAGTTTTAATTAAAAAATGCATGAAGAAAGTAATTTAAAAAGGATAATTCATGCATTGTTATCAAACATAGTAAGGAGAGTAACTGTGAACCTCTTCCCCTGGTTGTGGGATTGGATTGGTTAAGCTGCTAAATGAAAAGAAGGAAAACTATGGCACTCCCCAAACAATCTGCCTTCCACCGTTCCACATCAGCTAGCACACTACTGCTAACTGCAGGCCTGGACTGCATGGATAAGTTAGTGTGCACGCACATCACACACACATCACACATTTCTACACACTTTCTGTTACTCAAAGCCTGGCATAACAACATAAACATGCACAAAAACAATTCTCTCACACCGTCCAGTTTTATTCACCCTTTCATATTCGCTTTATACGCATATTCATGTTCACATACCCGGTACAGTCATGGGAAATATTATGCAGGTATGTGTTTGCACTGCTGTTTTTAGGAAATGCCAACACAGTCAGCAGCATTCCAATTAGTCTGTACTACCTGCAGACACCAACAGGGCTACTGCAGAACTGACTCAAAATGACTATGAAAAATCTCTGCACTCTGAGTTTGAGGCCCACGTATGTGGAGCTGCTTGATTGCGGCGCTGTACCTGGGCCTTGATATTTGACAATGGACCAGTCTGAGTTCGAAAACCCCCCCTCAAAATTCAGATGAAAAAATGTTTTCACTATGTTTTTAGTTATGTTTTGTAACTAAAGGTAATCACCCCCCAGCAGCTGGAAATTCAGGGAGATTAGGATACTTGTCAGGTTTTGGCACATATATCAACTTCTGCTGTATGCAATAAAGAATTGATGTATTGCTGCTTTTACAATTTAGCTATTGTGCAACTTGGTTCTCAAGCTAACAGCCTCATAAAGGATTGTTTCACTTTATTTCAACTTCTACACTAGCTTTAAAAGACACAATTGCCACCTTTCAAATCTGTTCAAATAAGGCCTGTATTTTTTCACAAATTATTCAGAAAATATGGTAGAGTTTCAGCTAAATTGCTTGTTGGTAGTGATGTTGTGCATGCGGCCTTAACACTACATTGCAAGTATTCTTGACGTTCAGTGCTTAGTTCCAGACTTATGAAAGGGCACATAAATACTACTTACACAAACTTTATTTCGCTTCAGGTGTATTTACATTTACTACTTCTGTTGACATGGTATCTCTTGACATTTTTATGCATCCGAACATACGGTCTTTATCAAACCCTCTTTACTCCAGAATGTGTGTATAAATTCAGTTTTCCCACAGGAAAACACATTTTCTGTTCTCCAGGCATCTTATGCTTGCTGTTTTTAGTCTTTTTTCGAACCATACATGAAGGTATCAACTCTTGCACCTTCGCAGTCATGAAGACACACATTTCATGAAAACATTAGTCTTGGATTTGATAAAAGATGATTAAAGAAACAGCTGGGTGCTCAATTATGCATGAGACCTACCCAATTAATGTTGTAATCTGTACAATTTCCCATGATAGTCATTTATATATTCTACCTACTGTTTACTGCTCTCATTTTACCAGTCATTTAAACAAAAAAGAGCTTAATTGGCCAAAAGATAACATAACATTTCATTTCTTTGTATTAAGCATGTTCAAGTATATTAGACTATATTGTCTGTGATTCAGGTTTTTATGTTGACAGTCATGAAGCACTAAAATTAATCTAGAGACTCACAAGAACGTGCTCACATTCCTGTCCTGCCAAAACAAAACCAAGTGCATTATTCATAATATATTCATTTGTAAGAGCGTTATATGATCACAACCATTTAATACTGTTTCCTTGAGATATCATTAATAAGCCTAGCTGGATATCCCCCGTTGTGAGGATCGCCATCGTCATCATTAATGTGATGCCGAGCATTTGTGTAAATACAAAACTAATAGTTTGGTGGACACTGAATTTCACTGTCACGGAAGTTTTTCCCTCAAAAAACTGCAGAAGAGCTGTAGAGAAGAAGAAAGTGAGAGCTGAGGGAGTGAAAGAGGGAGAAAAAAAGATTTGTTTTCAAATTAATTAATGATGTGAGGAAAAAAAATGCGTACCTTAGTCCTCGTCATCGTCTGCCCTCAGATCAATTACATATGGAGAGCATCTCGGGTTAGGAAGCCGTAGAAATAAAGGAAGAGAGGGCACTCTGGAGGAACCAGACTGTTCTAGAAATGTCAGCACTATTTCAATCAACATTTCCTGGAACAACTTTGTTCACAGTAATTTTAAACAATAGAGAGGGTGAAAACCTCAAATTCTCTACATAAAAGTTTGCAGCTTCAGTTAATCTCAGGCTTTTGGACTCCAATGTATGTTTTATTTGAGGAATATTATGCACAGAACAGTACAAAATGTGGAAAGACATGCATATTACCTATTTTTAGCATGATTTCAATAGGAAAACATTCATGCTATGCAAATAGAATGAGTGTATTTTTAATTGTTGGCCAGCATCTTAACTCCAGCCTGCCTATAGATAGATCTGTTTCTTTTCTTTGAGAGACCATAGCTGCAGTTAACTGCAAGTATTATCCACTACATTTTTTTGGAGAGAGGTTCTTTTTATTTTGTTATTTTTTGGTGTGATTTGGGTTTGGGGGGGGGGGCTGCATTTATAACACTGAAAATCAGTTTCTGGCTTTGATACTGTTATCCTGGTAATTGTGCTTTGCCTGCTACTCCTCTATTACACCAACTCCCCTTCTATTTAGAGTGTTAATTTATCCCATTATTCGGCTTGGTGGCACACCTCACAGAGATCTCTTAAAAAGCTTATTTTTGGTAAAACAAAGCTCAGATCCATTCAATCTAATTATCAGAACAAAGTGTATCCCTGTCAGGACGCCAGGACAAATGCTTGAAAATTGGAACTCTCACTGTTTAATCAGGACATCTTGTCACTCTAGATGTTTAACTCTACTCTGCCAACACAAATGCTGCAAAGTATTGAAAACACTGCAGTCCATAAGGCCCCGTACAGGAAAAAAATAATCACTTTTTCTTTGTATTTACTGCAATGCTTTTGCATGCATGTGATATGTTGAAAAAATATATATCATCCTGTAGAATTGAGCCATCAATGCCCCCATGAACAAAGGCTTTAAAAACTGACCATAGAGTTGAATAAACACCTCTCTGACTCAGTTACATTTAACCATACAAAAACCATACAAAATCCCTTGTAGAGCTGTTACTATCTACCTGACAACAGTGTAGTTTTCAGGTGAATACCAGTAGGACAATGTTTTGTAATGAAGGGGACTAGTTTGTTTTAGATAGGAATATTCATTGTAAAATGGTTGCTAATTTGCAATTGTGTAGTCCGTCTGTATTTGTAGGGGCTCTGATAAACTTATTAATTGCATATGTGTGCGTCTTTTTTTTTTTTTTTTTCTTTTTTCAACCTATAAACAGTATGTGTGTGCATGAGCAATAGTGAATCCCCATCACAATCACCACCTAGCAATTTCCAATAAAGAGCCAGTTCCTCCTCTGATTAATTCCGTTGTTTTCACCCGTTTATCATCACAAGACCTCCTCATCTTCTCCTCTAGAACTTTACGGCTTGTATCAAGCAGACCCTCGTAGGGGTTTGCTGCTTCTCTGATGAATGGCCCTGTAGTCAATAGTGCTGAAAGAGGGGCGAGGCCACCCCCGGTAAACAACTTTTAATAATCACCCTGTTGATTGAGTGCAGCTTTCGATGTGTCATATGAATCTATTTGTGCCGAAACAAGAGGCGAAGAGAAAAAAAATGAGAGGAAAACAGAAGACTTAATATGGTGGACATAATTATGTAGGCCTCCACTCCATCCTGCCTTTCTTGTTGTGACATCCTTCTTTCATTGCGCTTCTTCTTCCTACAAGCTCTCCATCACTGACAACTAAAGTTCGCTTTAAGGCCAGCTTCTGTGGGTTTATACACTGAATTATCGTGCTGTATGATTTTGATGACCAAAGCTGCCTGGAAAGCTGGTATTGATTAGTCATGGTGTGGCATTGGTGAGAGAGAGAGAGATTGCTAACCTATGTGCACAAATGCAATTGTAAATTAGTGTATTCGTAACTGAGTGCTGGTGATGCTTTTTAGATCAGTGTATGCAAGCACAAGTTTACCAATGCCAGGAGTCTCAGAAAAGCATTTATCAGCCCAAAACAATCATGTGTGAGGTGATTAGCTTGACATCTGAGTGTCATTGCAGACATTATTAAAGCTGACGTTTATCCACAAGAGAGCAAAAAACAGAGATAGGAAGAGACAGAGTTTTATGGCTTTTTTGCCCTACAGTAACAGAATAACAGGAGCTCTGATAGCCCATAATCCAACTGCATGCCTGTCTGCTCAACTCAGTTAAGACACAAAAATACCAAAAAAACAGCAATATCGACCTTCTCGTAAATAATAAACAGACTGCAGCAGGAGGAAGGGGGAAAAATAGATTTTTAAGAAAGGAAATTTAAGGTATGCGGTTGGTCATGAACTGAGACATGAATATTGAATTTTAAGTCTAAATACTGTTTTGTGCAGTCAAAGCAAGAACTGAGGCACATCTGCTCTTTGGTTTTTTCAGAGATTGTGAACGCTTGATTAGGATGGCATTAACCTTTGTGAACTTGGTAGTGGGTGAAAGCTGGAGTTGAACTGTTAAAACTCTATTTTTCCCTTGATTAAATTTAGTATGTTAGCGATAATAGGGCATCTGCATGGTAAAGTGCCCATTGCTCTGTTCATATTGACAGTTTTGTTGAGAAGTAAGCACAGTGGTACTCTACAATCTTAGATAGACAACAAAAATGTTTTCACTGCATTGGCACATGCATTTCTTAAGTAGTTTTCCACATTTGAAAAAGGGAAAATAGAAAAATGTTTGCCAGATTATGGGTGGGAAGGGTGGATGCAAAGTGGGCAAATGGTTGAATATTGACTGCTCTTGAACTTTGAAGTTGTACATACTGAGAAGTGAAACCAGTCAAGCGGAATGAAATATCGCTGTAAATGCTTCAATACACAGAAGAAGCCAAAACAGCTTTTTTAGTACTTAGATTGCTTCCGGCTACATTTTTCCAAAGGCTATGAACTTGTCATTGGGCTGGCTTTGACTGGTAAAGCCTGATGACTTTCAGCATGAACTGTGGAGAGCAAAGTCCAAGTTCTTTTTCTCATAGAAGATATCCATTTATTCTTTTTATACTTTGATCTGCTTTAATGATTTTTATTTTGATTATTCTTTTCGGTACCAACAGAATTTGGGGTATCCAGATGATCACATCAACACAAACACCCATGCCCATGGTTCTTGTCTGTACTGATAGCCTTCAGTTAGTCTATCATGCATTCTGTCATGATTTAATCTTATTCACTCGCCCACAGTATTTAAATTACCGAAGGTTCTGCCAACATCCCACATGTCGCCTTATCCTTTTTCTTCAATAAATGACACAGCACAATTTTATGAATAAGAGTGCTTTTGAAATCTTAGGCTAATATTGATGTAATGTACATTAAGCATGTTGGAACTGCATGATTGTCAAATTAGAAAACTGTCCAGATTTATTTATAGTTTCATATTTTTTCCTAGTTTTCCGGGTGGCATTAAAATTTCCAGATAGCAAAAGTACGTACTTCAGTCAAGTTAAAGTCTTAGCTCAGTTTTGTGTTATTAAAACAATAGCAGACTGATAAAGGTGTAGGTCGACATGTTGGGAAATAGATATAGATGAGATGATTGATACCATTGTAATGTCTGTACGGTAGATATTAAACTCCAGGCAGAACCCAGTTATATTAGCTTAGCATAAAGGCTGGAAAAAGAGAGAAACAAGCTATCATGGTTCTGTCCAAAGGTAACAAGTCACCTACCAACAACTTTAAAGTTTACTAATTAAAACAGTCTCACCAGTTTTACTGTAAACTAAATGTAAACCAGTTAGATCAGTTAGACAGCATGCTGATTGGCTGTAACAAAGAATTGATTAAAAATTAACTAGCAGTTTGCTAAACATGTTTATTTGGCAACAGAAATACCACATTATACAAAGAAACAATATTAAAACCATTCTCCATCAAACCGCTTGGATTTTTACCATTGTTTTGCAAGACAACTTGGACATGCCATCCCATATCAGCTCTTACCACCACATTCTACAGTGCCCCATCTCCTACATTAGTACCCACTGTTTTCCAGAGTGCCCATTTTGTGTAATTATACGAACTACAGCAAGCTAATGGCCCCGACAGAGCAGTGCCTGGGCCCATTACACCTCAGGGTGCTACAAAACACCATTACCACCACCAGCAACCTGGGGTGTTTGCGCTCGTAGGTGACTGTGTGCAGAGCTACATCTCCATGTGTGTGTTCATGTAGATGTGTTGGTTAAAGAAGGTCAGAGGTGTAATTATACATGTCAAAGAAACACTACAGTTTCTACAGATGATTGCCACTTTTATCCACAAATGTGTGCCTTTTGGAATGATTGTGTGCACCAAACTTGTCATCTCTCCCCTATTAATTTCTCCAGGGCTTTATCTGATGCTGCTTGGAACTGTAGTTGACACTGCAGGGCACACGGCAAGGCATCTCACACAACTTTGGGCACTCAATGTACTCACCTAATTTAGCATAATCTCTTTCTCTCAGAGAATATGGGTCTCAGGCAGTCAGCTTTAATTGTGTGTTACGTCTCTGTATATATATGTCTGTCTGCTCACACCTGGCTCAGGGTATGAGTTCAGCAAAAGCCATCATTACTGCTGATAGCTTCAGTCAGTGTGTTAATGGGATCTGAAGTAATATTTCTCTCTGACTCAAGTTGAGGTTTCAGCTCTTACAACTAATAGGCATCTTTAACTCACTTACATTAATTATATAGTTTCATCTAACTCAATGCTCTCAAATATGCCTCTAGACTTTTCTAGTAAAGCGTATATAAATGTGGTATTTTCATGCTAATCAGCCCTGCTAAGCCCCATGTTATTGTGTGGCTTTTGTTTTATTTATCCATACTAGCTTAAAGCATTTAATTCTACACCAGACATATTTGGCTGTATAAATGTGAAGCAGAGATGAGAACAGACGATTAAATCAGCTCACCCTTTTCAGGTCCGGGTTAAAACAATAACCATATACACAGTTAATACATTTCACATGGCATTGGCCTTGGCTCTCTGTATAACCATTACATTATCCCATTCTCTTTCTGGAGATAGAGCTTTATCACTGACTCTATTGACAATCTGTTTTCCCCTCAGTATCAATAGCCATTAACCACTTTAAGCCTTGCCAAGCGTAGGAGATGGTAAGCTAATTGCGTTTTTTTTTGTAGCATACTGTATACATTAATGGTGGATCAATGTGTTTGCCAGTATTGAAGGATTAATGAATATTCATACCTGAATAACCACAAGCATCGCCACGCACTCCAAGGCTAGCTACATAAACATCACACAAATTTCCAGTACTGACAGTACACACAGACATGCACGTACACACACAAATACACAGTTATCTCATTTTACTGTTACCTGTACCTCCAACTTACAATATCATTGTTCTCAGTTATTCCTTCATAAGACATGCATACATCTCAATACATCACACCTGCATTCTTTTGTGACATCTCTCTCGTTATTAATCAGAAATACAGCCTTCAACACCCCCAAACACATGCTAAACATACATTGAATTTCATGGACTGAACAGATACCCCTTTTTTTTTTCTCATGCAAATGCACACACTCAATTACACAGACACTCATGGCCTCTCAGCGTGAAGTGCTACCACCTGTGTGGAGAGGAGTGGAGTGAGTACGGCATGCCCCCCCCCCCCCCGACAGCGAGATGTATGCAATTAAACCATATTAAAGTCATTAGTCCAACAGAAGTGATAGCCAGCAGATGGTTACCACGTAGAAATATGCTCTTAATGAAGCTCCTCAGTCACTACGGTTGTGTACTTGAGTGGTGGAGCATGTATTAGCACACTTGTGTGTATGTTTTTTTGGATGTCTTGCCTAATTGCCATGATGCTTGAGGCATCACTTCATTAGACAGTGGTTGGTCCTTCTCCTGTAGCATAGCAGTTAGTGCCTATCGATGATTTATAAAGATATGACATCACTTGGTAAATTTTCCTCCTATTACTTATCCATCTATGGGCTGTGGAGGCCAAAAATAGCTAAATTTGATAGGACCTTGGAGTCAGTATAGACATTCTTAACTTTGTTTTTAGTTTTATAAGGTTCAAAAATGAGCCTCATCTCCAGATCTGCAGGGTAAGGAACCCATTGTTACCCAAAGCTATGACGGTAAATTTGGTTAATATTACTGGTTCAATTTTATGTGAGATTTTCCAACTGTTTTCAATTTGAGCACATCGTAGTTCCGTGTAGCGATTGTCTACGAACATCGATAAACATCTATTCCCTCATTTTCAAAAATCCACATAGACTTGGTTATCTGCAGTTAGCAACGCAAGATGTCCATCCCTTAACAGCATCAAATATGTGAGAGGTCCTGGTATGCTGTGACAAATGCATTTCAATAGCAAGTTGGGCAACTAGCTTCCCCTTTTCATCACACATCAGGGGGGGTTAGCTGTCTTTCTTTCATTGGTGCAATTGTGGTGACCAAGTGTAAACATTCAACAAGTACTGCTGTTTCCTCTGCCCTCTCCACATTACTCTATGATCCGAATCACGACATGAGGCATCATACACCAAGGACATATATATGGATTTATTAGCAAAAATGAATTTGAATAGCCCCTGTAGACTAGTTTTAAGATATGTAAAATACTTTGCTTGAAATAAAATGTTGTGTTAGCATGGTTTCTCCAAAAAAAAAAAATAAATAAAAATATAGATGACTTAGTTAAAAGAAAATTGCTTTCTATAGACACACATTCACAGAAATACATATATAAACATGAGCCGTGCTCTTTAAGGCTGACAGACACACGACCTACATGTGATAAAATCAGCTGCAGAATGAACAATTCTCTGATATCTGTTTATCCCTCTTTCTTCTTTATAGTTTATTTTCTCCTGTACCTGTTCTCTCATTGTATCTATTTAAATGAACTATTAGTTCTATTAGGGCTATTAGCGTAACGTGCCTCACAGATGTTCAGCAGTACATCTACAGTCCAAACATTGTTTTTAAATGATCACATGAGTAGACATAACAAAAACACACAGCACAAACACCCAGCTGCAGTCTGTTGGCAAAAAACAATAAGGTTGAATTTGGAATGGGTGTGTGTGTGAATGGGAGAGATGGTGAGTGATGAAAGGAGAGAGCTGACAGTGATGCTCTATTGAATACAGATGAGAGAAAGGCACACTGAATTCTGATCAGGCTGCCTTCCTCTCTTTCTTCCCCTACCCCCCCCTCTCTCCCCATCCCTCAGAGTGGAAATACTTCAGAGAAGTGCATCTTTCTGAACCAAGGGGGGAGTCATTAGGTCAACCTTTGAAAGTCAAGGTCCAGGTCTTAAAGGAAAATTCATTATAGTGGTGTTTTTTGTTTGTTTTTTTTGTTTTGTTTGGTTTTATGTTAGTTTTTTTTATGTAGACTTAACAAGAGGCTGGATTTTTGCTGATAGTGATTTGGAACAGCATTTTAGAAGGATCTGATCATGAAATCAGAGTCCATTTTTATGTTTCACACCGGAGGCCAAATTTACTCTCTTGCTGCTTGTGATTAGTTAAGCTAAGAGAAACAAACAGTTTTCAAAATTTACTGTAAATCAAAACTGATATTCAGCCGGGTTTACCTATTAGTTATTCAGGTGACAGAAGTGAAACAAAGCCTCAGCCTAATCCGTATAATCTAGCTAGGATGGCAGCTTTGAGCCTCATTAGTTGACAAAAACTTGCACTTTTCCACCCTCACAATGGGAAAGCTTTTTTTTTTTTTCCTTTGAAAAGTCATTGAGGTCATTTCAAGGGCTCATTAAAAACAAGAACCAAACGACTTCATTTTAATTCGCAGGAAGGTAAAATAATACCAAGTGCCTCCTACAGTAAATATATCCACTTAAAGTTTTGTGTAGTTTGACTTTCTCACTAGTTGTAGAGGCATTAGAGTGGAATGTGCAAAAAAATGTAGAAGCACTTTGACATGCCGATAAAATAGAGGTAAATATTAGGCTACGCTATGGACTCAATACAATTATATTCAATTACTTTCAGATAGCTGCAAACGGCTCAGCAGTCAGATGAGTGTAGACGCCAGTAGACCCAATGTGATTTGTCCTTCAATGTGATTATCAACAGCAGGATTGGTTGAAAACCCCTTTTGCCACATCAATGATTTCTGCCTTGATGATGAGAAGTCCTGGGGTACTTATCCACACACACAGATTTTAAACAAACACATTACAGATGCACACATACACACACAAACAGTCGGTTTGTCTCACTTCTAACCAGTCTCATTTAATTTGAGAGAGAGGCGTTAGTCGGCAAGATTGAACTTGCGTATATGTGTGGGTTTCTGTTGACTGTCTTCGTACATGCACAGTTTCGAACAGAACAGGAATCTTGGTAAAGGATTGAGCCTGACTGAATTGCGCTCATTCTTTTATCCTTTCTTTCCTTTGACCCCCATAACCTGTTTCACCTCTTTATCTTTTTTCTCTTTCTCTCTCACAGCTGTTATTAAACCACTTTGAATGAGTTAATAACATATCTGTCACACTGAATCACACAGGCAGAGGCAAAAAGCAACTGTAACTGTGCCTGTCTACTACAAAAACATTACACTTTTTTATACCAGATGCCAAAGGGTCCACTTTCTGTTATCCGAAATGCAGCTAAAGCCTGTAATAATATTTTGTGTGGGGGTTGCATTTAGATAAGTTTGCTTAGTTTTTTGCTCTGTGTTTTTTCAAATAAAAGTCTCATTTAGGTCCAGTTTATAGCTCATCTTAACATGTGATCTGTATCTGGATATGGTATAAAGATAATGACATCTGATCACAGGCTTTGCACCTGTTGCTAATAGTTTTCAGTGTAACTGAAGAAAGTGTACCACTGAAACAGATAAACGTATTCTATAAATATATTCCAAGTATACATTCAAATTTTGCCATTTTTAATGCACCCTCTTATATAACCATATGTCCATGAGTATTACATATCAATAGCTCCACCACGGTCGACAACATTACATTTTGGTAGGTATTTGAAACCTACCTTAAAAAACAGTGAATCAAGGCAAAGATGCAGTGAATAGATGCAGCTGACTTCTAAACCTAGCTTACGCACCATAATAGTGCTTAATTAGCTTGACTGAAGCATTCAGCAGTCTACTGCTCTATTGGCTCTACTTATTTTCCTTTGCCAGGGAAGGGATCATCTGTGGCTTTTTGCCGGGTTCGCTGTTGATAGCAGGATAAGGGATAATTAGGTGACCTTTTAACCTGTTGATAGAATTTTTCTTAAGAATGCTGCTAAACTATAAAGATTGCATTTACAGCTTGCTGAGGGTTGATCACAATGCAAACCAGACAACCTTTAGATCTGATTTCAATGCATATGGAAAATGCATTCAGAGAATGCATATCTCTGAAACTGTCTAGCTCTTGCACATTATTACCTGATCTCTCCTTTAAATGTTTTTTTTTTTCCCAACAGGGGCTAATGATCCTCCTACAGAACCTTCCCACAATGCACTGGGGCAATGAGGAAGTGAGCGTGCTGCTGGCCGAAGCCTACAGGTTGAAGTTTGCCTTTGCCGATGCACCCAACCACTACAAGAGATGATAAGCGTGACTCGGTGCAGCTGCTCCTCTTCTCCTGCTCTTCCTCCTCCTCTTATTCCTCTCTTTCCTTCCCAACAGTTGTCTACTGAACTTGAAAGCCTTTATTCTTAGATGGAAGGACCTCCCCTTTTCTTAACTTCCCTTTCCCAAATTGCCCAGTGGGCCTTTCAGCTACAAAGAGATTTGAATCAACCAAGGACTGGGAGGAAGTGCGTTGTAGCATTCTAACATTTTGATGTGGAGCATTTTTTTTTAAATTATTTTTTCTGAACAGCTCTGAAATTTGCACGCCTGCAGTCCAGTCTGGAGATCCTTCTTCATCATGGAGGAGCACAACTTTTTGTTCGAGTTTGGTCTACTCAAGCTGATGCCTCAATGTACAACCTCAGGCCTGATGCGGGACCATGAGCTGTTCTCAGCACCGCCTGGGGTTTAGTATGGCTCAGAAAAATGGTCTCTTTTGCTTACTGTTATTTCCAATGCCATGGCAATACATCGTTCTTTGTTCCCCCAAGGGATGTGACATCCTCTTTTTCTTTTTTCTGTCTCCTGCATTGTGGCAGGAGAGACATAATTTTTTTTTTCCTCTATGAACACACCAGGATTTTACAGAGAGAGAGATTGTCAGTCTAGTAGAGGAAGTATCGTGTCTCCCTCATTCCACAAAGCAAGCACACAGACAAACAGCGGGAAGAGGCTGTGGGTCAGGATAGTTACACATACACAGATCGACATCAAAGCCATTAGAAGTGAGAAAAATACCTATTCCCACCTATTAGGTTTCCCACAAACATGCCTCTACATGAAAGGCCATTTCTTATCTATTAACAACTCCTCTGCTCAGAACTTAAGACTACCTCAGAACACACATTAACACACAAGTAGTGAGGACTGAAAATTCATTCATTAGGGAATGCATGGACCAAAAACACATTAGTGTGTACATTGTGAAAGGAAAAAAAGACATGCAAGAAAACACACATCACGTTAAGGTTAGAATAAAGTATTTACAGGTCATTGCAGAAATCGAAAAAAAGCTAATGGAAGCTAAATTTGCGAAATTGTGAAGTATGGACCAAATTAACAATTTCAGCTTGATTAAGGTATATAGTTTCTTTCTTTCTCACAATTTCATCTCCACCTGTCTTATTGGCCCTATTCTATTGGGTGTAAAAAAAAAAAAAAAAAGAGATGTCACATGCAACGTTCCAGTATGGTGTCCATCGATTTGCTGTTGGTTAGAGAATAGACTTAATAGGACTTCCAACAGCAAGCACAAATATAATTTCGTTTAGTAAATGTGCATTAAATCAAAGAAAAAGAAAAAGTTAAAATAAAGAGGAATACTTCATGACACATTCTCTCAAATGTAGCTCAACCTAAAATATATTAATTTAATTAAGGTAAAGTTTCGGTAAGGATTCGTGCCTACCTACCTTGTCATTATGATTGATTCTTATTAATATATCAACCATAAAGTTTTTTTTGCAGCCTCTGTCCATAAGGAAGTCTCGGACCCCTAAAATGTAATTTCACATCCTTGATCCATATTGGTTCTCTTAGTTGAATTATGTGTAACCAGCACTGGGCTGCTACAAAATTAGGAAAATAGCATCTGTGCTATTGTGCACCTGAAATTAGTCCATTATAATTTGGTATTCTGCACAATTTCCCAGGTAATGCAATGAAAGTCATCAGAAATGTTGGAGAAGACCCTGGAGTTGTACTGGATACTGACAATACAAAATTGTCCCTCAGCTTCAGGACAATCCTCCATACTCTGTCCATATTGTCATATAAAAACCCAAGGTAATCCGGGTGTATCTGTTTGCACCATCGCTGCCTTTTCCAGCTCATCTGGCAAAAGTAGTTTTAGATTTTTAATTTTTTCAAAATACATTATAATTGAAGTAAGGAAAGACCCTCTTCTGTAAATAAAACATTACGGGACAGAGCAGAATCATGGCTTTAAATATTTTGGCTAGATTTTGTTTCCTTGAGAAATCCATTTTTATTGTCCTCTCTCAGAGTCTGAAACTCTGGTCTGAAATCCTCTGAAACATGACAGGCTTGAAAGATAAGAGTTATTTAACATAACCATTAAAGTAATCCTTGCACACAGGGACTGCACATAGATGAACAAAAACAGCAGGTGCTTTTACCATTACAGTACCTTTTGTCTTTTTCATTTTTTTGTTGCAAACATTTTCCAGTTCATTTAGAGCACATGGGATGTCTTACTCAAAGTCAGTAGCACTATATTTGTGTAATGTTGGGTGGTGGTGGAGTTGGTGGATTTGATGGCGGTGGGGGGGGGGTACCTTTATTGTCACCCAAGCCCAACAAAGATGGATTTCATAGTTGTGTGAAGGGGAGATGGAAGGTGAGAGGGAGGCGGTTGTGTTTCTTTGGAACTGTCAGCGTGAAAGCTGTCAGTCTTTTACATTTTGGGTTGTTTTTTTTTTTTTACATAGCCTGCACCAGTTTCACAAGCCCCTCATCTTCCATGATCTCTGACAAGGAAGGAAAAACTGCACTTAATTTAAAGTCTATATCTTTTTTAAAGATATAGACTTTAAAGATTTGACCCCCCCCTTTTTTTTTTTCAATGTTGTTTACATGATAAGTCTATTAAGTTGTGCCTGACTCTTGAGAAACATAACAACATCCTAGATATGTTTTGACCTCATATTAATTTGGAAAGTTTTTAGATATCAAACAACAGTATGACATTTTGAATTAGCTCTGAAAAGACAGAAAATGCGTTTTTGTGTGCATCTAGTTCTTGGGCTGTGTAACCCACCAATGTAAACTTTTTAATCATACTCTGGGCATTTACAACATATTGATAGTCCAAACTAGGCAACCTACTGTTTCTAAACCGCTACCCTTAATAGCGATTTGCTAATCATAGCTTAGCAACTGCATGATTGACCTGTCAAGCTTAAGATTTCTCCACATGCTGAAATGGTTTGCAAAGGGGATGCATTTTTGCTGCTAATTGTTTTTCTAAAGCCAAAAACCATATCATTACCTAACTATATCAGTTTGTGCTATTCCAGGTTATGTTTAAAAAAAATAATCTATTTGTAGCATTTTCCCAAGTCAGTCCTGGATGCTGTCAGAGTTTAGGCTTATGTCAGCTGTACTGTCCATCAGTCCTGCCAACATAACATCGAATACCAACCTAAACACCTTTCTCCTGTGACATTTAAAGTGAAAACATATTGTTTGAAAATATGAAAAAGTATTTAGGCTAAGCTGCAGTTGTTTTTTGTTTGTTTTTTCTTTATATCATAATTCTGATAGTAGGACTAAGTAACTAGTCTTCCACATGGCTCATCAGCTGGTAAGGATGCTAACTTGATGCCTGGGACATGCAACTTTAACCTGTCTTTTAGCACATTTTCCTGTATGTAGCCATCAGAGACTTATTTATGAAAGCTCTTCATATGTCAGCCAGACAAAGCCTTTTAAATCACCTAGCTTCGTTAGCTAGCCAGCTACGGCTCATAAAATCTGTCATCAGACAGTTGTCATTTCAGCCAGCAAATTCAATGGTTGCTAACGAGCTGAAATCAAGGACCCGTTGTTTCAAAATATACAGAGAATTTTTAGTGTTAAATCCGCCAACATGATGATTGTAAACTAAGCATGTGTTGAGAATGGAAAGCTTGACAGACATCAGTAACTAAGTGAGGCAGGGCTTAACAAACAGTCATTAATTGTCCCCTTTATTAGCCAAAGCCCTACTTTTTAAGAATTTATGTTGCCTTATTGTACGTGTTAATATTGATTAGCGTGGGGGAATAATTGATGCCAGTGGAGACCAGTGTTGGTCAGGTACAAGAAACAATGTCGGTGGCAGACAGTTACTGTGCTCTGTGAATGTGTGTGTGCCCGTGTGAGTCATGGGCAAACACCGTAGACTTGACCCCCCCCCTCCATCTTTGCTATAATGTGATAATGTCATAAGCAGTAATTTTCCCTTATCAAGGACTAGCTGCCTGTGGACTTCTGTGAAAAGAGGTGGTTTAAGAAACAAACACTTAAATTACCAGTGTCAAATTAGCCTGCCTGTTACCCACTGGCTCTCAGCACACAAATACACACACATCTCCATGGTGATGAAGGCCTGGGTGCATTCTTTTTGGAGTATCTTCAAGAGGGTATCCTTAAATAAAATTTTCAGCAGCTTTCATTTCTTACTTATTTTTCTCTCGCTCCACTTCTCCAGCAATGAAAATGTGTTTATTAAAACCAAACTGGGGAACCCCCCCCCCCCATGTCTTTTGCCTCTTGATTACTCAGAAGAATCTAATAATACTAGAGCGTTATGGGTGACAGGAGTAGTGGTTCTTAAATTTAAAATGTGTACAGAGAAGATTTTGAAACAAAAATCTGTAAATAGAAAGTGTAAATAAATCCTATATATGACAAAATTGCTTTGAACATTACTTTGAATATGTTGTGTGTAAATCTTTTGAGTACTGTTGTGTGGGTGCTTGTCTTTGTGTGTCTGTTGAAAAATAGTTAAGGTTATCGGCGTATAGAAATTCACTTCATCTCTAAATATTCCATATCCAGTTGTACACAATTAAAGTCACGGTATGATATAGTGCATTTCATAGCATTTCCCCTGCGGCTCTCTATTCAAACTGCCTGGAAACCTTGTGTCTGGTGGTACATTAGCACAGCGTGGGGAGCAGGCCATGACAAACAGAAGTGTGTAGCTAATCGTATCGGTTGTATTCATATATCTTTCCCATACATACAGTCTAACAAGTAAACACTTCTTGTCTGATCCCTCTGGAAGCAATGGCAGCACCAGCTCAATAAATGGGACCGTCTTGGTGTGTGTGTGTGTGTGTGTGTGTGTGTGTGTGGCAGAGGACAGGAGGGAAAGGAGAAGACAGACAACAAAAACGAGATCCAGCTACATTCACTTGCAAATGTTAGTGCATACCTGTGCGTGTGAGAGAGCG
This sequence comes from Istiophorus platypterus, assembly GCA_016859345.1. Lineage (NCBI taxonomy): Eukaryota > Metazoa > Chordata > Actinopteri > Istiophoriformes > Istiophoridae > Istiophorus > Istiophorus platypterus. The sequence goes on along the minus strand of CM029130.1, from coordinate 13,094,132 downwards.
TATTCAGCAGCATTAGAAGCTCCCTCGCTCTCGTTAAGCTGACTGATGCTCACACAGGCAGCCAATTATGGAGCGCCGGTCACTGAGGACTCCAGTCACTTCATGGGAAATTAAAAATACATTAAAACCAACAATAGTCGCAGGAAGGTGCCTGCTCATGCATCTGCGCGCTCTCCCTCACACACACAATAGGGTAGCAAAAGAATGAAAGATGGAAGAAGTACTAACGAAGAACAGTTGGAGCTCACTATGACGATAAGAGCTATAGCACACATATTAGCAGTCAACTTGTCTTTAAGTTTTTTCCTCACTGCTCTTTTCCTCTACATATTGGAGCTGTTTACTTATTATTTGTCACAATTATGGTATCAGCCTTTGCTATTTACGTCTCTGTGCTCTTTTAACTCCTCTAATTTAAAGTTCTATAAGCCAGTATTTACCAGAGTGAGTAGTAAGGTAAAGTAGTAGTAAGGGCTCACACAGGGTAAATGTTGCAGCATTCTGGCATCACTGAGGCATAAATGCTGAGCAAGATTTTCAAGTAATTGTAAGCTTGTGTCTGAAATCAATTTCCTCATTCATTTTCTTTTAAGAGAGGATATGGGCATAGCAACACAATAATTGTCACAATGAAGAATAACAGATTGAGGAAGTCTTTGGAGAGGATTTTAGATTCGGTGTAGAACCCCTGGCAACTGTGATGTAAATCAGTTTAAAGTTTCTGCTGAGGCAATGGAGGGAAACAATTATGATGAACAGCGAATGGAAGAGTGTTCCTGGCTTCTTAAGAGTGTCAAATTTGATATAAAGTTTGAAAATATATACATCTCAATCTGTTGTTTATCTGTCTGCATTTCAGCCGTAGAAGTACATCCACCTTTTCAGAAAATCTATAAGGAACTACAGTAGTGGTTACAGTGCTTCAGATTGTCCTAATATTTCACACTGTACAAACTATATTGGCTTTGACTGTCCCAATAACAGCAATTTCCTTTTTGTTGTAATCTTTTGATTTCTAATCCAGCTGAGAAGCTAAATCAGACACCTGCAAAGTGACTTTGATAATCTTTCTGCAAAGTGCCCGGCAGGCACAACTGATCTTAGCTGAAAGACAATCAAGGCCATTGTGCAGATGTTTTGGTTTTCTTGCTGTTAAATGTTGGCCTTGGCTGGAGAGTTTGACATTTGATTTACAAATGTAAATGTAAAATTACAAGTGACTGGCAGGGAAAATGCCGTAATGTGGAAATCATGCAGAGAGTCACTACATATATAAAAACATTATGATAAAGCTGGAAGTGAGAGGGAAACATGAGACCAACTTATGAATTTATCTGCTGTTCAGTCACAATTGGATCTCACCATTACTAGTGATTACATGGAGAAAAATAAGACATTATAACATCTTCATGTACAACATTTTAATACAAGAGATGTATTTTATTTTAGTTAGATGGCAAAAGTACTAAAAGTAGCTTAGTAACACGGGGATTTATCAGTCATCGACTCTTAGCAACAGAAAAAAGTTCCCTTCCTTGTTCCTAAGATGCAAATTTGTGCTTCTCAGAGATTAAATTCAAGGCCTATTTAAAGAACGCACTCTTGTAACAAAGAACCGATCTGTCCTCCTTCAGTCAAATTTTCAAATCTCTGTTTCTGCAAGAATTTTGTGCAGATAATTATGCAGTCTAACTATCATTAACAGACACGGCATCTATTTTAGTCACTGACTCTCTGTCAGTAACTATGATTTACACTGGTTTTGAATATTTGTAATTGACTTCACACAATTAGAGAATCACTTGAAACTCAGGAGACTTTTGAGGGATATATTTGCTTGATAAGAAAACCGAACTCCCCAAACTATCAGTGACTGTTTACTCATCAAGTCAACAGGACTTAGCTCCAATCAGATCCCCTGTATGTCTTCTCATCACTACTGACAGCATCAGGGTGACCAAGGTCAACAAGACATCATGTGTCACTCCAGATCCATCCCCACAGTCATTTTGTTCAGACAGACAGAACTCGTTCATTTCATTGAGACAACTGTATTTGTATAGCAGGGTTTCGACGACATCATCTGACATGCAAAATACACCTCCTGTAGATGCATCTCTTGTATGATTTTGATTCAGAATAAATTATTGCTACAAAAATTACTTTCATTTCTATAAATGAAAGGGTGAGTCTCTATTTTCAATTTGCAAAACCATTCATGGTGTGGACATGGCCAGAGCATCGGACCTACCGTGTAATTACAATACCTGTCATTTTTAGCCTTTCTCTGACACCAGGCTTTACTTTCTCTTGCTTTAAATAAAGTTTCTTAGTGGGAGGTGCAAGGTTCTGTGCCAAAGTACAAATGTATGAAGCTTAACATTCATGGTTGTGTCCAGTGCACAGACCCGGTTGCACTTTATGCTGCTGAAGGAAAACCTTCTGCCGTGTTTTAGTGTTGCTCATGAGTGTCATCCAAGAGATGACTTTTCACACCAATACAGATGTTCAACCGTTATCTTGACAGATAATTTCATCTTCTCAGATAACTGCGGGAAGAACCAGCATGAAAATTTGTCTGCTGCAGAGAACAACCGGAGCTACGTTCTTAGCTGCTGCGTGTCTGTGATGTATGTTTTTTCCTCCTGAAAAATTTAGCAGTCTAGAGTCTAGCCCATACTGCAACTTGCTGAACTGTGCCACATCATGCCTCGCAATCAGTCATCAAGCAACAAAGGTAGGAGAAGTTTTACATATTAACTGTGACAAAATCATCCATCTCATTTCTTGAATACTGATATTATTGTTGCATCGCTTCTGCCTTTTCAAAAATGACCCTTAGTCCCAGCCAGGGGTTTGTACCCCAGGGGGATAAATGGTTAGATAGCTAATAATATAGATAGATATCTAATATTTGAAATGTTAAAACAGTTAAGAAACGGAGAAATAGTTGAAATTGAAAATTGGCAAAATTAAAAACATAATGGATAAACTGTTGATATGTGTGGCATCTGCCAAAGTGGCCATACAAATGCAAACTAGAACAAACTGACACTTCACTTGTATGAAAACATTGTAATGTTGATATCACCTTTTGTATAATTTACAGAGTTAAAGTGTAAACATCTGTTTTTTGTGAGAAATGAACACAAGATTGCAATAATCCCAGAGTAGTTGCAGCTTTTGCGGTGAAGCCCTTCAAATGGCTAAACTGCCTGGATTAACAGTACCTACAGTAAAAGTTGCTCTCATCCTTTTATTGCTGCAGTGGCTGTTTCACTGAGGTAATTGGGTAAGAAAAAGCAGCTTCTCAGCCGTCCACATCAATTTAAAAAGCTGCAATACGAAGGTCTTAACCCTCAAATATGAAGGTCTTAACCCTCAAACACGGGTTGCATGTGTGTATATGTAGTGTATGTGTGTCTGTGTCTGTCTGTGTGGATATGTATGCCCTCTATCACAGTTAGGCCAGAAAGCTGCTGTGCTAGCTAAAATAGCAGCCAACCCCACTAGCCTAAGCCTAAGTGACTGTAGCGATAAAGAAAGAACGGCTAGCAATGACAAACTCAGGGCATGCAATTAAGTGCTGTGTGTGTGTGCATGTAAATGTGTGTGTGCACACACTACTGTTACTCCTGCTTCTCCTTTGGCACCTTAACCAATTCAATCCTGCCAACTGGAAAGTACATTCATTCACACACTAATGGGAAATACTCTGATTGTCTTTTTTTTTTTCCTTTGCATTAGTTTGAGGTTAAACTAATAAATTGCAATTCATTCTCTTAAGCTCACGGTCCTGCATTCTAGATATCTAAGGCTTAACACACTGTGTGGCTGCATTTGTCTCCATCCATGTATCCACTGTTGTGCATCTGTGTATATGTTTATATTGGATTCTGTAGGTGCTCAAATGTGAACGTTTGACTGCGCGTGTGTTCGTGTGCGTTTGAGGGAGCAAAAGCGCCTCCTCAGTCTGATCCAGTTCTGTTATTTCTGCCACCAAATGACAGTTTACACATCGCCACGCTGCATCGCTTTAGCACCAACAAACCTCATGCTGTGACAATGTGTCACCTGGCAAGTTGCCAAAGTGTGTGTTAGTGTGTTTTTGTGCTTCTTAAAAGGAAAGAGCAAGACCAAAAGAGGGTTTAAGCTGAAGACATGCTGTACTGTGATGCATTTTTGTTAAAAATCTGGTGGGTCTTGGTGTTTCTGTAGATGTTAAATGGTTCAGTGCTGTTTTTTTTTCCCCCAGTAAAAGTTTTATTTAATATGTATTGATGATCTCTTAAGTACCTCTATTTTGTAATAATACAACCTTATATTAGAGCAGGATTTGTTGTTAAAGTTGCAGAGCAACCTAAGCATTTCTTTTGCTTAGCGTTTTTTTGTGTTTCACATGCGTTTTAGATACACATATACAGCTTAATTAGGATTAATTTGGTGAAAATCCGTATACTTGCGGTTTTACCTTACTCGACTCGCCTTTTATTTATCTTTTATTTTTCCTCTGTATTCAACTAAACATTCCTTTTCCTGTTTCATAGACTTGAGACTTCCTTGGGTCTGTGTGTCCAATGCCTGAGTACGTGTGAATGGACCCAAGCATATCTGATATCAGCCCTTTTTGCATGTTGTGTTACAATCGTTTTGAAGAAAATTTGACATTTATCTAAATGTAAGAGAATGAAAACTTTGAACTTCATGGCTCATCAGAGTTTGGGTCAGGGAGGCAGACAACTCCTCCTGAAACCTTCCTTTTTGTAGTGAGGGCTGACTCCACTGACTTCCAATGATGCATCAAGCTCCTCTTTCCTCCTCTCCCAGTCCACTATACACAATCATATCCCATGAATCCTTGTTACTAACTTGGCTTCTTTTCTCTGCTTTAGTTTTGCACTTTCTTGTCTCTCTCCTCTCTCCCTCTGTCATTTTATAGAGGTGTTTCTGCCTCTGGAGCTTCAGAGTCTTGATCTATAACTGTAGATCAAGTACTGAACCAACGATTCTGCTCAAAATGCACCGCATCAGTTATTATTTATTTTTTCTTTTCGGAGTAGAAAATCTAAATTTAAAAGTGAAGAAAATTGTGTATGGCTTACTGCTTAGTCAAAGTATATTAGAATGATCCAACAATGTTCATGGAAAATACATAATTAAAACAAAATAAATGCAGCAATGTGTTAGTTACACCATTGGTTGGTCGGGTGAATGTTGAAGTTTCTCTATAGGCTGTTACTCTTTCAAAATGAACTAGAGCAAACAGTTTCTGTTGTATATTTGGGAGGGCATTTACAGGTAGTGTTGTCAAGTTAGTGTCTTTGCCGCTAGATTTACCGAGAACCATAACTACTTTCTGTAGAGGAGAGTTGCCAGTATTGCCCTGTGAGCATGAGGTTTTCCCTCCTCAGGCACACCTCTCTATGCATCTCATTCAATTGACCACATGGCAGCGAAAAAAGTCAATGAGCTTTTTTAACTTTTTCTCTGAATGATCATTTTACAGATAAATATTGCCGAAATCACAGTACAGCTGTTATTTTATCTTATGTGTATGGTAATTTTGTCAGAGCCTCAGAAACATCTTATGACATACTTATGACATACTTGCTCTAGATGGTATTCCTCTAGCACCACCGAGGAATCTTGGAGTTGTCTTCGATCAGGACACGTCCTTTAACTCCGACATAAGACAAACTTCAAGCACTGCCTTTTTTCACCTAAGTAATATTGCAAAAATCAAGCACATCCTTTCTCAAAATGACACAGAAAAACTAGTACATGCTTTCATTACTTCTAGACTTGATTTTTGTAGATCCCTATTATCAGGCTGTCCCAATAAAACATTAAATAGTCTCCAGCATTGGTTCCCTGTGAAATCCAGAATAAAATTTAAAATCCTCCTCTTCACCTACATAGCCCTTAATGGCCAGACACCATCCTACCTTAAAGAGCTCATAGTACCTTATAATACCAGTAGAACACTTCCCTCCCAGAATGCAGGACTAATTGTGGTTCCTAGATTCTCCACAAGAAGAACAGGGGCAGAGCCTTCAGTTATCAGGCTCCTCTGCTGTGGAACCATCTTCCCGTTTGGGTCCGGGAGGCAGACACCCTCTCCATGTTTAAGAGTAGGCTTAAAACCTTCCTCTTTGATATAGCTTATGGTTAGAACTGGCTCAGCATTAGCTTGAGCCATCCCCTCACTATGCTGCTATAGGCCAAGACTGCCAGGGGACTTCCCATGATGCATCGAGCTTCCCTTTCCACCGCCTCCTCCTCTCTCCTCATGTGCATTACCACCTCAAAAATGCTCGTTACTAACTATGTTCCTGAGTCTGGATTCATGGCTGCAGACCATCTACTGCCCCATGAGCCTGATCAGCACCCACTGCTTTAATTATTATGATTACTGCTGTTTCATTTAGTCCTATTATTAATATTAGCCCTGTTAGCATAACTATACTATATATAGCTATTAGTCCCATTATTATGCTATGCTCTCTCTCCTCCCATCCCCCCTTGTCTCTCGCTCTCTTGTTCTCTCTCTCTCTCTCTTTCTCACTCTCAACCCAGCCAGACGGCTGCCCACCATGAACTGGGATCTGTTCAACGTTCAACGCCAAGTGCTTGCTCATGGGGGAAATGTTGGGTCTCTGTAAATAATAACTATAAAGAGTCTGGTCTACACCTGCTCTATGTGAAAAGTGCCCTGAGATAACGTCTGTTATGATAATGCGCTATATAAATAAAATTGAATTGAATTGAATTGATGATGTCACATTTATAGAATAAGGTTTTAGTCACTAGTTCATACTTGATCCATTGTCTGACAGCAGAAACAGAAAACATGTAAATAAGAACAGCCTTATTAGGAATTTGACTGTGTTAAAATACTGTATATGCAGGCACAGAGAGGATAAGAGAAGCAAGATGATAAAGTGCAGCCCAGCCAAATACTAGGTTCTGACCTAGTCTTGTTAAATAAAAGGTACATGCACTAACTTTGGTTACCAGAAGGCTCACCACTTGATGCGGGACTCTTTTTAAGGAATGCAAATGAAAAGATGTTTACCTCAGCCGTGTTCAGCTCAGCTCAAAGCCTAGTACCTACTGTTTGTAGTACAGACTATTACTATTACTAACATACCTTGCTGTTGCAGAGCTGTTCTTTCCTTTTACTTATTTTTTTTTTCCATTTTTTTTCACTTTTTTTTTGTTTTTTTTTTTTTTTTTTTTTTTTTTTTTTTAAACTTAACACAAACCTGATATCCATCAGCAGTAGGCATGTTGGCCTTGAAAAACCCTAATTCACATACATTCATTCTATTTTTTTCAGGTAAATAAAAGTTACATGCACTAACTTTGGTTACCAGCAGCCTCACCACTTGATGCGGGACTCTTTTTAAGGAATGCAAATGAAAAGATGTTTACCTCAGCCGTTTTACTACGCTATAGATATCTTGACATTGAAAATATTTGTTTTAAGGATATATATATCTATATTTATCTCTCTATATATATCTATATATATATAGATATATATATATCTTTAAAACAAATATTTACATCCGCATGTTTGAAAAGTATTTTTGATTTTGAATAAAAAGTGACAGCAATATTCTCCACCTGATGAAAAGGAGAACTAGCTGATAAAAAAAGTTAATATATGTCATGGCACTAAGGCTACCAATGGGGGTATTTATGAAAATGCTAGCAAGCTGGGTAGAGGAGGGGTAATGCTCAGTATAGGTAATTATATATAGGTAGCTGATTTCCACAACTTGCAGCATAATTTGACATAATTTTTAGGGTTTTTTTTATGACGATGTACTTGTACAGTATATTGCACTTGGAAGGAACTTAGCAAGAGCCTTTACTGTAAATATTTTATAACTACTGGGTTCCTACTATGACAATTGCTGATCATAGTCAATATGACCATAGCTGATCAACAAAAAAAAAATGGAAATGTGTGTGTGTTTGTGTGTGTGTGTGTGTGTCGGGGGGGGGGGGGCTTAGCAAGTTTCATAGCACTTTTAAAAACTGTCTTAAATCCGTCTTAAATCTGTTTTAAAAATGTTTTTACTAAGGTAATGGGAAAAGTGTAATGTCACATACATAGCTTGAGTCAGAAGCCAGTCTTTGCTGCCATTAACTTAATTAGCAAACACCGATGGTCGATGCTCATTTTATGATGGTTGTGCGGCTATTAACATGGTATGTTTCTGAACAAACGTCCAGAATTCTTTAGCTATTAAAGCATTCTCCCCAGCAAATATTTACGAATGGCATTGCAGCCCATCAGGGTGCACTGCTCTGGAAGACAAGCTCTATGTACTGCTTCCTTTTGCATTCAAGGAAATAAAATGCAGATATAACATGATAAAACACAAGACTCAGATCATAGTGTATATACATATATACATATATATCTCATATGGTCAAAATGCTTTTTTGCCAGCAGAAGTTCAGTTTCATGTTGTTTCAGGTAAGTACCACGTACGCAGGCTTCAATATAAAGTAATTATTGTTACCCCCGTGTTCCATTTATTTACAGGACATGTATGTATAGATAATTTTTAATTTACTAGATTTTTACCCTCTTATTCCCAAAACTTTGTATCATAGTTTCAGAAGTAAGATATATCATAATCATAAAAATATGCACTGTAAATTAATTATTCTGTAAATTGCAACCTGTAATTAGAAGTGTTACTGAGTTCTCTTTGTCTTCTCACTTTGTTGGCAACAACTAAGACTTATTTTCATGGATAAATCTTAAATTCAGGTAACAATTCAAAAGACTGAAAGCTTACTCTTTAAAAATTTCACTGAAGTCAGTCTGTAATTGCCTTCAGCACACTTAACACAGGAGTAATATTTTCTATTGCCAGAGTTTGATTTGTCTTTTCCACCTCAGTTATTTATTTAGTATATAGGAATGCCCTGCGGTGCTTGCTCACTTGAATTGAAATTGACAAAATTGTATTTCAAATTTCAAAAAGGACATAACTTAATAGTTGTGAAGATAAATGTTATTTATTTAAACCTTCACTTGTCAATTTTGAATTAACACAAGCATATATTTTCTCCAATAGATGCATCACCAGAAATATAAAATATACTTGAAGGGGGTGTATTCATTTGAAACTACAACCACAATAATTTTTATTGAGAAGGCGATCTTATTGTCATAATAAATTGTTTGTTATACCTTGTTGGAACAATACGTTTTTTCCACTTCATTACAACGTAAGGAGCTTTGCTGAGAAAAAGTAGTGAGTCTGAGGTACTCATCTGTAATGCAGTCATTTTGTGACTCTTGAGCTAACTGAAGTGAAGTATCACCCTTGACATTTGATTTTAACAACAGCCTGCATATACTGTATATGTCCAATGCTGATCTCTATATTTCTGACAGCTGTACTGGGGCTCTAAATATTTTTTAAAGTATTATCATCAGTCTGTTTTTAGCCTTTGTGCTCTCACTTTGCTCAAATCATATATATATATTTCTGATCTGGGCTTTCCTATAGCTTCCTTTTTGCCTTGTGGCATGACTCCAGAGATGGCCCTGTAATAATGTTGGTCGAGATTGAAATTGCTCAACAATGACTGCATGGATTGCCTTAAAATTTGGTGCACACATTTTTTTACCACCCTCGGGATAAAATGTAACCGTTTGGTCATCTAGCGGATCCGCATATGCAGTTATAGACTAAGTATTTGCAAATTAGCATGCTGACATGTGAAACCAAGATGGTGAACATTGATAACATTATAGCTGCCTCACATCAATATATTAGCATTTTCTTTGTTTGCATATTAGCATGCGGAAAATTGCTTTCAGCTCATAGCCCTATTGTGCCTACTGTAAGTACAGACAAATAGAGCTACTAGCATGCTCTTGTTCCTCACCTATACCCTTGTTTTCTGATGCATTTTTAAACTTAACACAAACCTGATATCCATCAGCAGTAGGCATTTTGGCCTTGAAACACCCTGATTCACATTCATTCATTCTATTTTTTTCAGGTACAGCTGCCCACTGGACAATTAACAAGCAGCTACTTAAGTTGACATTCAGTTGTGCATGAATTGTTTTCAAGTAGATTTTAGTTAACTGTGACGAAGAAGCACTAATTCAAAAGCGTACTTTAATGTTTCAATAGCGATGTATGCTGTTTTTTAAATAAAACGGAATGAAAGGTTTGAAGACTGAATTGAATGGTTTCCGCAACGTACAAGCATCGTGTTTGAATACTGTCATGTCAAATAGAGAGCACCAATGTTTTTTGGTCTTTTATCTCTCTCCTGAAGCTGGCTGACACGCCACTTCTAAACAAACAGAAATGGAGTTTGTCAGGGTATCTTGCTCTCAGTGGAAATGGCTGGACGGCAGCTGGTAAACTTATGTAAGATGTACCTGTAAAAGTACATCTGATAGTAGAGACGGAAGGAATCAAAGTACATTCAGTCAAGACACAAGCAGAGCGACATGATGACTGCAAATGTACTGCTCTGTTCACTTCCTCATAGGATACATATGCAGACATTACATAACGTACAGAAAACACTACAATAGTACACATTTTATCAAAATGCACTGTCTGTTGCCTGTTGCCATGGAGCACTACAGATAAAACAACACTCCTTTAGGGGTTGGGACATTATTGTAAGCAATCTTGTTCTTTTTACAGCTGCTGTCTCGGGAACCATATTATCACATTAATTCTAATGTCAATTTTTTGTAAAAATGTGCAGTGACAGAAATTTAAAAAAAAAAAAAAAACAACACCACTGAGGCATCTCATGATACTGCATCATGATGCTGCCTCCTGGTGAATTATGCCATCAAGGCCACTAACTGCAAAGTTGTATGTATGGAATCAAACGAGTTTACTGCTTTGTCTGTCTATTGTCAGTTTGACGAACGCCGCTGTGATTTCTAACACAAGGGGATCCTCCTTTGCTGAATTAACAAACAGGACTAGTTCGTCCCCCTGTGTTTTGTCCTCACCGCGTCCACTTCTGCATCCTGTCTTTTCTCCACTCTGTTTTTCTACACAGAAACAGAGCACCTTCCTTTGTTAGTCAGCACCACATTCAGGTCAAGCCTGCTCCCATTTTTATCAGAAGACAGTGCTGCCTGTGATTCTGCATTAATGACTTGATGATTAGATTTCTTGAAACCCAAGTCAACAAAATGAAGTAATGCAACACCTCCCTGTTGCTGTCCTCTGACCTTAAATCAATTGATCTAGCAGCCAACTTTGTCCTTTGATTGTCAGCCTGGCCATACCAGCCTGAATATCCTTTTGAAGAGGATTCACCTCATTACCTTTACAATACTAAATAAGAAAATGTTTAGATACCTGATTAAATCATCTGTTATTTGAATGTTAAAAAATACCTACCGTAAATCCTAATATAAACTGAACTCAATAAATGTTAAATTAAAGTTTAACATTCGCAATAATGTAATTACTGATTACAATTTGTGGGTAAATTAAACTATTATAAGAGCTAAAAAGCCTATGCGAACACTTACATGAAAAATATAAAGCTACTCATAAATGTAAAAATATTATACCGCTGGTAAAGACTGAAGTGAGTTATTTGAAATTAGGAAGTGGAATTTTCTTTGCTTATCTTGTATCACTGCTTAACTGTCTTACATTTCTTAAAAGGTGGAAAAAGTGTTGAGGGAAGGAACTAACTATTTGTTTGTCTAGCTCCTTGTATTATTCCTCATGGCTGTATATCCACAAATCTGTGGTCTCTGCATTAAATGTTACCAGAATGCCTTGAAAAGATTACAAAAGGAAAGTAAGTTTTAAAAATAGTGTCATATTTATATAACAATCACCAGTTTAGGATTACTTGCTTTTAATGAGCTATTTGGGATTATTCTTTTCAAAAAGTTACATCCATGAAGAAAGAGAGAAGAGCAGGGAAACAAGACAGCATTGTGAGGGTATATTTGCATTATTTTGTAAAGATTTTTCTTATCCACCACCTACAAAAAAAAATTATAGATGTAATTATTTGCCTTACAACAGTGTTAGCAAACCACAAACTAAAAGCCATAATTTATACTTTTTTGTCAGCTCCAACTGTCAGCAGGTGCCCCTGACTATTGTCACAACATGGCTCTTACTGCAGGAACTGGAATTGGAATTATACTTATTCATCAACTGTATTTTTCATTTGCCAAAGGAAATTACCCTGAGACTGAATGACAAGTTAGCGGAAGAGACCAGCCACAATAAGAAGCCACTGCATCTCGGCTTTGCTGCTTTTCTCTACTGCACTCATATTTTATTCTACTGGAAGTTATTCTGTCGTTACATGCCTCACTGAATTTTCCCAGTTAAATAACCGTGTAACTGTTGAATTCTTCCAGAGTTCAAATATTTTCTGCTGGAATGAACTGAGCTAGTAGTTTCATCTGGGTGCTTGGCCTTAATTTAACAAAAATTCATTACAAGTTTTTCTTCAGAATAGAGAAACAAACAGAAGTAGCTGTAGAAAGTCAGAGTCCCCGTTGAGCAATCCATGTGGGCACCTCTTCTCCCTGATCAGGGTTGAATGTAGGTGCTGTATTGCTATGTCGCATCCAGCTCAGTGTACATAGTATTCTGATCTCAGCTTCTGTGTTTTATCAATAAGTGCACAGCTCTTTAACATCATGCCAAGATGGTCATTTGCTCTTATTTTACTGAATTTTTGAATGGGGAAAGTTCAAGGAGTGTTAAGGTGGATCATCATCAGGGCTTAAGCAATCACAAAGCCCAGTAGATGCCGATACTCAGAGAGTTACTGTAGGAAACTACTATTTTGCTTGTGCTTCTTCTGTCATTAGAAGTTTAAGATACAATCAGCTTTAAGGTATTTTCTGGCAACTAGTTTTTCCTTCTGCTGCCTCCATGGTTCTCAGTTTTTAGTTTTTAGTAAATAGGACAGCAGCTGCTTTCATGAACGCATATGGCTACTGCTTTCACCTAAGTTATAGTTTTTAACTCGTTGTGGCTATGTGTAACAATGGCAAAGAGAAAAACTATAGCAAGGGAAATAATGCAAAAGCTAATTTTACTGATAGGAGTTCCCTGAATTGTACTCCTCAGGAGTGATCAGTGAAGAGAAACAACCTTGGAGCAACATCAGTTGCACTCTAAATCCTGACTGAAAATCCTCAACTAAACTATTATTATGTAAAAAGTCACACAACTCATTGGTGACAGCCTTCTCAAGGATCTTAGAGAGAAAGGGAAGGTTGGATATGGGTCAATAGTTGGCTAAAACATCTGGATCAGGGCAGACTTTTTAAGAAGAGGTTTAATTACAGCTATCTTAAAGGTACATAGCCTTATAATAACGACAGACTGATTATGTCTAATAGAGAAGTGCCGGGTTTGGGAGTTAAACCATGGAGCAAACCTCCTTCTTTCTATTATCTTCTTTTTTAGAGGGGCAATAGAGTTGAGTGTTGTTCTCACTGAGCCTGATGCTCTATCAACAAGCTGATCAATTTGGGAAGGCCTGAAGTTAGCATACAAATTCTCTGTTATACTGTGATATGGCAGTGAATTTAGCACTGATGGAATCACTTCTGTAATTTAGCTACAGCACTATCAGATAGGCATCTAGTAAAGATATTTTTGCCCAATCGTGTATAATCCAGTAACAGAAGTTCAAAAGTTATTAAACAATTGTCCGAGAGAAGAGGATTCTGTGGAAAGACGATTAAGTGTTCAATTTCTATGCTATAGGTCAGAACAAGGTCGAGGGTGTATTTAAAACAATGTGTGGGTTTATTTACCCTTTGAGCAAAGCCAACTGAGTCTAAAAGTGAGATAAATGCAGTGCTAAGGCATCACTATCAACATCCACATGAATATTGAAATAGCTTAAAATAATTATTTTGTCTGCACTAATGACTAAGGTTGGTAGAAACTCTGAAAATTCAGATAGAAATTCAGAGTATGGTCCAGGAGCATGGTAGACTATAACAAATAGAACAGGCTTTAAAGTTTTATGACTGGGGGATGGATTCATTTACACCAACAAATTCATCATGAGACAGCCAGACCTCAGTAAGAAAAAATACATCAATATGATGATTAGATATCAGATCATTAACTGATACAGCTTTGGATGGGAGTGATCTAATGTTTAAAAGTCCACATTAAATCTCATATTTTGTTTTATTTCAGAATTGGTGGGCTTTATTTTTATTAAGTTTCAGGTACAGCTCCTCTTCTGCATGTTTTTGAGTTATTTCATTTAGGTGGTCGGGGGCAGACACAGTCTCTATGGGGTATTGAGTGGGTGACAGCAGTAATGGAGGCACAGAGAAGTGTTTAAGACTACAACTCAGCCTCCTGGTCTCAAATCTGTGTTGTTATGGCTTGGGTTTTCTTATAAACTCTAATAAAATCTTGCTATATTTGCACTTATCCTTAGCCAAAAGTTTTAATTATGATTCAACGTTGCTCGCTCTGGCCCCAGCAATACATTGCTGACTACTTGGCTGAAGTAACTAACAGAATTGAGAAGCGTATGAGGGACTGTGAAGTAGCGAGAGAATCGCTACAGGCGGGACAAAGCCTTTAGTGCTTAGTGTTGGTTTAAATGTACGGTGGTAATTTAGGTGCTGTAGTTAGTGGAGAGAGTAGTTAAATTAAGTGGTTAGAAGCGGAGCGGCAAAACAAACTTCTGGTCAGCGGGAAGTGACACAATATGCCTACTTCAGTTTGTCAGCATGTCAGTTGGCAAAGGTTGCAGAAGGTTCCTCTAAAGCTAATTTTAATTAGCTTAACTTGCAAACTTGCTAATCAGTTCATACTGGTAAGTATTTCATCTGTTTTAAGTTGAAATTATAAGTTTAAATTTGACGAAACTCATATTTTTTTTCTTTTTTATAATTAAACTGTTTAAACATGAAACCAAAAAATGTATCTAATTACACTTAATGATTGAAGAAACATATATTTTATACAATGTTTTATGAGATTTTGCAGTGAGAAAGTAAACATTGAATGAAAACTGTTTTCCAGCATTCCCCAACTAAGGAAGAAAAGTTATCAAAACTAGCTCTTTGTACTGAATAACAGATTAAGATTCTAATTTATCAAGGCTTATTAACTTTTGGTGAATAAAAGATTAGCTTAATTTGTCAGCACAATTTCAATTTTCAATTTAAATGCAGATAATTTAATTTTCTTATTTATTTATTTATGCCAAAGAATATCAGTCACCATTTTTACAGTGTAAGTTTAAACTTGGCAGATAGGCGAACCCTGTGGCATATGGTAGAGGATCGGAGCCGAGTTGGGGGAGTTGAGTCCTGCTGCCACCCTTTCAAATACAGAGCAATACCAACATACCAGTTAGAAACAATGTTCCTGGGTGCCAGACATAGTGGTAAGTGCGTGTTGTCTTATGCTTACTTGACTGGCTTAACATCAACACACAGATCATTGATATCTGAAGGAGACTTTGACATGCCACAGCAGGAAACGCATATAGCTGCATTCTATGTAGGTGCATCAGTTTCGTGGTCCTGATATTATTCTGGCTCGCTGATACACTACCATAGCTCACTTGGACACTTTGATGGAGCAGAGCCATTGTTCACGCCATTAGCAACACCTATACCTTTCTTACTATTACAAATCAAAATGTCATTGTCAAAAAAACCTTTTGTGGTTAATAAATCATTTAACATTTCCAATTTCAAACATAATCTTTGTTAATTTAATGGACCTTAATCTTACTTGGTTAAAATATTTCCACTAAGCCAGAGGTAGAGCTTGAGGTGAGGTGAGGAAGCCAAAGCAATTTTGAAGATGAAACATTTTAAATCTTAGTTTTTTAAACTGCCTATTTTGAGTTTGACCATCCAGATTAGGACATTTTGGCCAGTGTGCAATTAAAAAACAGATTTTCAGCCATGTAATAAGTTACTGAGTAAACCTAGAGTACCTTTGCTGCTGAATAACAAACATCTTTACATGTCTTTTTTGGAGATGCAGTAAGCAAAAAGACATTCTTTATCCTGACATATTTTTTAGATTTTAGTTCTATACACTTGAATTCTTCCAAAATACATTCCCAACTACATTGCATTTGGGTATAGAAAACATGCTCCCTTGAACTTAATGTTATCACCACATCTTTTCAAGTTTCTATGTGTCTTCTCAAAAACTATCTGTTTGCCATTTCCACTGAGAACACGAAAGGTTTTTGCCCCAAATATGCCTCTTCACTTCTTGCAAGAATGTAACCTGCTTTTATTGTGGTGTAACTACAACTTCAACACAAAGCTTCTGATGGAACCCATAGCTTTTTTTGACACTGGGTAATCTATCATACCACCATGTATCTACACCAGTTTTTGACACGGATATTATTTATATTTCTCATAGAATGCAGAAGAAAACCCTGGGAAAAAAATAATTTTGAGAAAAATATTATTAAGCTGTGGATAAAATATAATAAATAAACAGACGTACACAACATAAATCACGAGAAATTAGGACATACGGATGAACACACAAACATGTAATGCTATGAGCAGGACTTAGTTTACTCCAGAAAGTGTACATCCAACATCCCACAACAAAGCTAAACATACACAGATCAGACATAACATTAAAACCACTGACAAGCGACAAACATTGATTATCTTGGTACAAGGTGCCTGTCAAGTGATGGGATATATTAGGCACCATGTGAACAGTCAGTTCTCAATGTTGACGTGTTGGAAGACGAAAAAATGGGCAAGCGTAAGATCTTAGTGACTTTGACAAGGGCAACACTGTGATGGCTAAATGAAGGGCTCAGAGCATCTCCATAACAGCATGTCTTGCGGGGTGTTAGAAATATGAAGCGGTTAGTACCAACCATAATTGGTCCGAGAAAGGACAACCTGTGAACCGGCAACAGGGTCATGGGCAGCCAAGACAAACTGTTCAAGGTGTTTACTTGGCCTCCGGATTCCCCATATCTCAATCCAATCGGGCATCTCTGGGATGTGATGAAAAAACAAGTCTGATCCACAGGGGCCCCATTTAACAATTTACGGGATTAAAGGATCTGTCAGAGCTGTTTTGGTGGCATGAGTGAAACCTACACAATATTAGGGAGGTGGTTTTAATGTTGTGGCTGATCTGTGTCTATGCTCTAAGTCACATAGACCATCCCCTCTGTTCTTGGTAGGGGGTCCCATGAATGTTGTTATCACCTGTGAATATTTCCATGCGCTGTAAATTGTGGATGATGGGAAGGAGGAGAGAGTGGGAGCAGGGAGGAGATTGAGGAAAAAAGCTGATCAGGTTTCAACACTACCGACAGCCTCCTGCTGAGATGCTGCCTGTTTCCTTTCAGGCTCTAAACACTTGAGCTGAGGAACGAGCGGAGCAGGGAGAGACGGGACAGATGAACTGAGAGCGGGATAGTGGGGGAAGTAAGACAGAGGGAGGAGGTGGTGAAAGGAGGATACACTAGAATAGAAGATAACGTGGAGTAAGGAATCGGGGAGGAGGGGCGTTAGCGAGAGGTGGTTGGAGAGTTAAAGAGCAAAAGGTCAACAAAACAAGATTTGACAGTATGTTCTTTCTGTACGTCTGCAGCTCTCAACCCACCAGATTAACACTATTCATCTGTACTGTAGATTTCCACATTTCAGAGGCTGATTTGTTCAAGCACCCTGCTGGGGTGTGCAAGAATTCAAAACTGTTGCCTTCATCCACTGCCTCACTTACAACTCCTCCCAAACGATCATTTCATTTCTCAAATTAATAAATTAATAAATGCCCATTTTCAGCCTT
The DNA here is from genome assembly GCA_016859345.1 of Istiophorus platypterus. Classification (NCBI taxonomy): domain Eukaryota; kingdom Metazoa; phylum Chordata; class Actinopteri; order Istiophoriformes; family Istiophoridae; genus Istiophorus; species Istiophorus platypterus. Next base: position 13,076,295 of record CM029130.1, on the reverse strand, counting down.
GACCCTATTTTCCTCAAGATTTTTCCACCAAATGTGTGAAGGTGTTAAAGAGGCCATACAGGTGTTTCTAGGATCATTTCTTTTTTAAATCCAGTGATCCAGTAAGTCTGTGTTTGGAGGCTTGTTTACACTATGTGACGCTCATGCTAAGCCACAAAAAAGAACCTGAGCCAGGCATACTTCACAGAGCAAACCAAATAACACACTGAGCTGAATGAAACAGATATATGAGAGGGCCAACCACATGTTTGACTGATTACGAAAGAATGTTTGCAGTATAGAAGTACAATGCAATAGCTTATTTGGTTTTTGGAAATTGTTTTAATATTTTTCAGATTTTAATGCTTTTAGAGATAAAATTACCCAGTAATTCACAAGAATAGAGCGGATATTACAGGGATAGCTGAAAATTAATCATAAATTCCATTTTTTTGGACTTCTTTCACCCTTCATATTTATCTTGTGATCTCTTAGAGGGTCCTGACCCACAGATAATGTGATACTGCTTTGGAATAATGGAATGTCAGGTATCTGAAGTAAAATAAAATAATAAAATATATATATATATATATATATATATATATATATATATATATATATATATTTATAATTATATATATATATATATATATATATATATATGTTGCAAACACAGTCTTATTTTATATTTTAAAACATTTTTACAAAAATAGGTATAATCATATGACTTGTATTACAAAAAGTACAGAATTTTCTCCTAAATGTTTTGTGTTTATTAAAAAATACACTGTGCTCGATAGAGAAGTCAACTATTTCGGTAGACAAAAGAACCCAAAATGCAGAAACAGGGTAATATTTATATTGTTATTGTATTGTTAAGCATATTTCAAGTATAATGATTCCCTTAGTAAATAATAAGTGTTTTAAATTCAATCCAAGTTTAGTATTACACGCTAGAATAGATATAGTATACTTCCAAAGATAAATACTTGATGTGACCACAAAAACCAATATGTTATGTGTTCATTGCAAGAATGGAATGAAGGTGCAACTTAGACAAAATATAAAATAAATGTCAACGTACCTAGAAATTATTTTTTATTTGTTCAATGGAATGATCCGAATGCCTGAAACCATAGGCTTGAATAAGAACTTTTCTGCAAAATTAAATTTTAATCACTTAATATACAATGAATAATGTTTTTTTTTTTGTAATTGTAGTGAGTATTTATTAAGAATAAATATCAAAAACCCGTTAATCAACTTCATCAGGACTGTGTGAATGTGATTTGATCAGATTTGAATTATAGTGGCTTATCAACATACCCAAACAACCACATCAGATTTAAACTGGTGAGTAAAGTTTGAAGAAAATGCAAAAAAAAAAGAAAAAAAAGAAAAACTGTTGACTTTAGTAGAAAAATGTGTGTATATGTAGATGTCCATTACTCATACAAAGAAGGTGATTAAAAAATAAGCTATCGGGGCCTTTAAAGGTAAATGAACCTCTAATAATCATTTCAAGTACTTAGAAGGGTTTCCTGGCTATTATCCTACTGCGGAATACTTGGTTATGAAGTATGGCATTTACTTTATTTGAAATATTTTCATCAAAGCAGCCCTTTAGTCACTTGACCTTTCTCTAAACTCCAGCACTAATTGTGTGAGTGTATCTTTGGCCGAGCTTCAGAGCAACTGCAGCTGCTATTCCCCCTCACTGAGAAGGGCTCAAAAGTCGAACATAATAGCGCTGCTCGGCTTCTCTTGTGGCCTCTTTTCTACCTGGTTTCTGACTCCCCACAGAGACCCCATCTTACTGCTGAAATTGAAATTAGCTATTAAACTCTATCCTGGCCTTGAACCACAGTATCTAAAATAAACTACCCTGTCATGTTCTCACTTGCTTTTCTTTGTGTTGCATTTGTGCTCTTGGCTGGCAAGACTCAAGCTGTGCTAGAGGCTTATATGTATGAATGTGTGTCAGAGTGTGTGTGTGCGTGTGTGTGTGTGTGTGTGTGTGTGCGTGTGTTTGAGCAAGGTACCTGTGTTTTAATGTGTGCCTTTGCACAGTTTTCTGCATGAAGCAAACTGCCAGAAATATATGGAGAAAACACAGGGAAAAAACTCATATTTGAAGAAATTAAAGCAGCTCAAAGATGTAATACCAGTTGCCATGGCAATGGAATCATACTAGCAATAATTTTGGAGTCCATTATAATAGAGAGTGATGGTAATATTGTGTTAGATGGAAGTGGAAATGTGAGAATGAAAAATCGAGTTGTCACGTACAGTATCTGCCTAGCTGAAATCTTGTCGCTGTTAGAAAGCTGCTGTGAACTGGACACAAGCTCTGTCTAAATATGCTAAGGCTCTGCAAATATTTCTGTTTGTATTAAGAGTGTGTGAACTATCCAACACCATACCATACACATTTATGCTGGGATTTTTCATCCATGTGGAGCCTTTTGTGATTCAATTATAAATACGATTTATTGTCATTTGTCAGCAAAATGTGTGTATGCAAAAGTAGAAATGTATAGACTGTATTCAACTGCATTAAAAAAAAAACAATGTATTGACAAGGGATCAATTATTTTCAATCCAAGGCAGAAAAAGTGATTCTAGGTCCAAAATCCTCAAGTATTAAGTAAAATACAACCAAGTGCTGAAAAAAAATTGTCCAAAAAGAACACAAGATAAGCAAGACCAGTAAGCTTAACTGCCAGTTTTGAGTGTTTCATATTACATATAATTAAAGTAAGAGCATGTATAAACAGTTTGGGATTGGAGTATTTAGAGTCGGACATCAGTTCTGAAATCGATCCTCACACCACGATTCGAAACCAAATTTAATTACGGTATGAAAGTAAACTCCCTTAGCAAGACATGCATTTTTAAGAATATGTCCTCTAGGACCTACCGTAGCAGAAGAGTCTCAGAGATCACAAGTCACGTCTTAACACTGTCTGTGTTGCTTGAGTTCCCTTTCCTATTTAAACTATAAAAGACATACACTCAGCTCTCCATGCAGTTAACATTGCAATGAATTCAAATTTTACAGCAAGAAAGAAATGCATAAAAAAAGGAGTCTTTCACTTCTCCTGCTGTGAAGAATCAGATATTCCACTTATGCTACCCCCTTTTCTGCTCTCTCTCCCTAGATCATTTACACATATCGACCATTATTTGTCTCTGTTGCAATGATCTTTTTCCCCAATTAAAAAAAACACCTCCCTTCATTCCATCCATCCATTCTCACCTTCCATATTCATCTGCTTTACCCTCTTTTCTGCCTAGCATCTGTGCTGAAGCACCATCATTCATGAAGAGCTTGAAAAGGAATCTTGAAAAGGCTTGGCTTGGCAGCCTGGTATGGAAAACAAATTAGGAGTTCACGACTTCAAAAGGAGCTTCACCAAGGCGACCCCTACTCTTCTGCCGAGGGTTTGCCTCACTTACTCTGAGATAGCCCGTGAGAAGAGTTTTAATAAGCACAGGCTCCATCTCAATTCCTCTGGTGTAATAAAGAAGGAGAGTGTAGCTACATTTATAATCTTCCTTTCATTTTACTATAGATTTGATGCCTTCTCAGAAACTGTGCACTTATTTTCTTGAAAAATGCAGTTAATTCTAGTTATTCTAACTAAGAGCAGATTAAAGCTTTGTCAGTTTGTTACACGTTTGACAAATTTTATACAGCATCACCAATAGGAGAAAAAAGTTGACTGGTCTGATGAAAGATTTTGGAGCAGATAGAGAAAAAAAGACTTGGTCCAAGTTTATTACACAAGTCTCCACTGTATTCCAAAGCCAAGACTTTACTGATGCCTGAGAAATCTGCCTGAGAAATGTCAGCAATTACTCTTGTCAGCCGTCTTCCTATTCCCTTGTTTACCTAGGAGACTATACTTCGCTATTATTGATCTGCAGTGTGTAAAAGGTCACAGGATTGGAGATGACAGCAGCAATAGTAACCATGGAGACTCTCTCTCTCTCTCTGCATCTATGACTGGGCACAGCATCAGTCACCAAGTAAAACTTAAATGCCGGTTGCTTTTTTGCTCAGGTTCCTTTACAGGTGAGCGGCTCAGGAACTTCTGCCTCTGCCTCATCTTCAATGCAAACCTGTGCATTGCAGGGTAAAATTTCACAGACACACACACATACAACTCACTGAAATTTTAACACAATCATATATATTTCTCAATAGCAGGAAAATAAAATGCTCAAATTACACTTGTTATTTCAAGAGTCTCAAGTCATAATAAAATCTAGATTGAATACATATTCTTTTACATTAGCTGCATATCATAGTTTGTTAGCCATAATTTTTAGTGCATCTATCTTGGTTTTCCAGTCCTGCATGCAAATCAAGGTCAGCCCTACTCCAGTCAAGTGGGTGGTGGTAATTACTTGAAGCCTGAAACTGCCTCAAACCAAAAGAAGAATATATGTAGAGTTTAATTGTGTAATTACAACAGCAACAGGTTAGGAAGCTAGTTTCCTTTAACTTTCATCAGTGGATTACTTGCTTGGATGAACTACAAAGATGTGTAATTGCCTTCACGGGCTCTTTCTCTCTCTAACTCGCTCACCCATACAAAAGATTCAATGGTTGCACCAATCAGGGATCAGACAAGATAGATTTTTATATCACTTGACTCGAGAAACTTATTTTATAGTCATTTTTATTTTTTTTTTATTACTTTTGTTTTATTTTTCTTAAACATCTTATCCTTTTTTCCTTCAGCTGAACTCCAAATAGCACAGGAAACAGCTATTTCAACTCCTGCTTTTGTTTCACAAGGTTAATCAACACTATGAAAGAAGCAGCTGTTACCTTTTTGTATAGTAGCAAAAAATACTGCTAATGCCAATAAGTTATCATTTTTACAATTTAAGTGCACTTCACATATTTTACTTTCATATTACTACTGTTCATCTTCAAAATATTTTTTTTTGCGGTTACCAGTATTGAGGCCTGTGAGTCAAGCAAGATTTTACAGCAAGCTATAGTCCAACAGTTTACTCCTAAAATAATGCACCCATCTTTCACCCATGTACAGCTTATAATTTATTTGTGCCTTGTGCGAAGTGCTGATTTGCTTTGAATAAAAAGAGGTTGAATTGGCAAATATCGTTTAATGTATATCAAGTGTGATAAAGAAAAATCTAAGCAATGTAAATCCTTTTTACATTAATGTTCAAGGCTCTATCCCCTAAAAAAGTAGTTTGTATCATATTGTTTAAAGTTCAAATTTAATCCAACATTCATCCATGATAGATGTCTTCAATTCCAGCTTTATTTAAGGTCATTTTACACACAAAAATAAAATTAATACACTTTTACATAATTCTATATTTTTCATTATTTTTAAAATTCTACTTTTACATATTACCCTTTCAAAGATAGACGGAAAGAAAAAGATATAATGAGAACCTTTAAGCGTCATAAATCCAACCATTAGTGAAGCAATATCTGTTTTTTTGTGGCAATTTGCAGCTTCTCATTACACCCTTTCATGCATAATGTAATGGTTTTAGTCTGGATGATCAGAGCAGGGAGATCTCAGCTAAAAGCTCACTATACTGTGTGTTCCTGTGGCTCATCAGTGAGCAGCCAGTCAGCCATTAAGTGTAATATGTTATTAAATATTTATTTGGTCCAAGGCCACTACTGTGCTACATTAGATCTACATGTTCATCATTAGAGGACATTAGCTGCATTATGAATGCAAGATGTGAAGCACAGTGGGCATGTTGGCGATGAGGTTAAAAAGGGCAGCTGAAATCCAAACACCTGCTGGTTCACTTGCAATTGCTAATACTATTGTCCTGGAGATGAGTGGTAACGTTTTGCATATTGCAGTTTTTGTATTAATTACTACTGAAGTGCCTGCGTGCAAACTGTTCACCTAAGACCTAACCTGTTTGTTTCTGCTCTGCTCTTTTGTTTTGTATGTTAGCTGTTACAGTTTTGACCACGCTAACAAAAGACCACCAGTCGGGCTCGGATCGAAAAACCTAAACGACTAATGGCTGGATTGCCGTGAAATCAAGATTCAAGATCCATACTACAGACATTCATGGTCGAGGAGGACAAATCCTACTGACTCTGATGATCCCCCTGACTTTTCCTGTTGTGCCATGGTGAGATTGAAAATTTTGGTTTCATGTGAATGAAAGGTATGATGAGACTTAATAACTTTGCCCAACAACAGTGGCATTCAAATGCTAATGACATTCAACAAATGTTAGAAGCAAATATAAACTAAAATGGTGAACACGATAAACATTATACCCACCAAGCATTTTCATGACAGTATTGTGTCTCTGTGCCCCTGTTGCTATTGCCATATTCACATAATTATGAACAGCCGAGTGGGAAAACCCCTTCAAAGCATTCAGCACTTAACCCAAAGCACTGCTAGTGCTAGAGTCTAAGTAAAACTTCACATAGCTGCTATGGCTGAAGCCTCTTAGTCTTGTTTGTTTTGATAAGCTGGATCAACTTTTATTTCATGGGTTAGCCTGACTACAAAATGAAACTGTTGGCTGTTGCCTATTAAACACAAGACCTGATGAAACAATGGGGTCTATTTATGGAGATCAAATATAATTTTATATACATATATTGTATAAAACACCAAATAAGTGTGCAGTTGTTACACTTATAGGTATTTCATAATAGCCATTTTGACTTATTGTTTACAATTATGAAAATAAATGAAATTTGCCGGGCATGACGTGTAAATAGCGTCTACTGTGAAACAGGTCTTGTGTCCCCCTTGGTAACATCAGTGCCCCCACTCCCCAAAAAGGTAGTAGTGGGTTCTGTCAGAAACACCCTACCACTCCAACCCTCCTCTACCTGACCTGAACTACTTCCTGTGTGGGAGGAGCCTCCGAATCTATATAGAAATCCAGCTCACCTATTGTAAACCCTTGCTAAACGGAGAAGCGGGCTGGCTGCCTTTTCCTGTACTGTGTGAACAATCTGCATTTCTGCTTTGTTTGGTTGGTTAAGAGTGATAATCCATTTTTATAGCTTAATGGTTGGTTACTTGCTGTGTAAATCACTATGTTTGGACAGTACTTGTGTTAACGGTTTCATCTATCACTGCTGAAATATGAATTTATTGGAATCAAGACAACACTGGTTCTAACGCTATATTAACATTTAACTACTGCAGTACTACAGTACTTTTTAACACATGGGTGACTTTTTTAATATGCTGAGTGACTCAACACGGTGCACACAATGGACCTCACTGTAGGATGCAGCAAGATTCACATACACATGCACACACACACACACACACACACACACAACAGGGTCTAGACTTTCTCATTACTGAAATGCAACGCAGCACACATGCTGGGAATAATGTGTAAATAGCTCAAATAGAACAGTGTGAGGTGTTTTTTAAAGCACAAAAAGTGTCTACACAGGACGGAGGTACAGAGATCAGAGACAGCATGAGATTAGTTATTACCGACTGACACACTCCTCTTGCTTCGCTGTTTACACATAAACCTCACTCACCCTGTGTGTCAAAGCCGGAGGTTGAATATCTATACCCACATGGGCGCAGAGTATTGCTCACGCACCACTGAGTGATAGCCACATTATACAGTGGGAAAAAAAAAAAAATCCTGTTCCAGCTTTATCAATATCCGGCCCTGAGGCAAAAAATCCACCATAGCCAACAGAAAAATATAACCGTGGGGGACCGAATATTCATCATCGCTGGGGAGGAAAGGTTGGCTCAGGGGAAACTGCAGGTTGTTTGTTCAAGCCAGACAATGTTGTGTTTGTTTATTGTTGAGGTCTCTAGCCAGCTGGCTTCCCCTCCATTGCTACAGGACAGGAATAATGGACAGCATAGCAGTTTTGGGGAAAATCAGATACTTTTTCTTGTGCTTCTTCCTCCCTAATCTAAGTTTGTTTGAGCCCAATTTTTCTTTCACAGCAGCACCATGTTGAATAATGTTACACACATTCGCAGCTGCGAGCTGCCCTGTGCAACACTGGGGCTGTGTTGCAGGCCAGAGAGCTGTTTCACCGATACTGTTGAGGGAGTTAGTTGCCTTTCTCACCTTGACAGAAGTTACTGTGAGACTGGAGGGAGGATGCTATTCATGTCTTTTCCTGTCAAGATTTCACTGCATTCAAGCTGGTGAGGCTTATACTCCCAGGTTGTTCTTACACCCACAACATATACTGAAGGGAAAGTTAGGGCTTTGGTTGGCTGGGCTACTACATATTCAGAGATCATTCACTAGCTCTCAACATTAATGACCTGATTATCAAGGCTTGTATTGTATCTCTGTTAAAAAGCACGAGAACAAATGTGGAATATCTGCACATCATTTCATGTAGGCCTTTTCATTACAAGACTGTCAAATAAATTAAATGTTCTATTATAAGTTAAATATTTCTTCCAGAACACTTTTTTGCTTATGTGCTAGAAGATGAATAAGATGATGAGAAGATAAGAGGATGAATAACACTCTCTCTTTTATTTAGCAAGTTTTATTTGAAGGTATAGTTCAGCATTTCGGGAAAGAGGTTTATTTGCTTAGCCAATAGTTAGCCAATACTAGATACATGGGGAAATTGCTCTCTCTAATGTTAAAAGCTCATCATCAGCTGCTGCCTCTTGCTTGAGTTGAATCCAGTTTGTCAGTTGAGTAGTGCAGGAATTTAGATTAGCAGGTTGCATTTATCACCAAAATGTTAAACCAATGAAGTTGGCAAGTAAAAAAAAAGCCCCCCTCTTCAGAACTAATTATCATTTTCCATATTTTTAAAATCAATTTAACTACATCTATGCAGGATGGTTTTTTTTGTAAATCGTGTCATCACGAGCATGGCCATAAAACAATCATCGGAGAGGGGGGTTTGCTACATAAATAATAATATCATGATGATGAATCATAAAATTTGAAAGAGAAGTTGGAGTATTATGGAATTTGAAATATGGCACATAGAGAAAATAATAATGTTGCTGGAAAAAAAGGCAGATGAAGATTGACTGTGCAGCTCGGACCAACTGACCTTAGAATCCCTCTGCTCTGAGATGCCAGATGGGTAAGAGTCAAGTCCATGAGGACATCAGAGCCTGGGTTGGCATGTGGAGTTGGACCATGGCCTCTTAATAGTTCCTGTGCTCTTGAACTGAGCGTGTCTGCTGCCCTGCCAGCGCACTCTTGCATCTCTATGTAGACACACCGACTGTACTGTAATATAACATGATTCTGCAGTCTTTAATTGTATATTTGAGACTTGGGGAGAATGTTCTCTCCCTTGTTCTTCTGTGTCTCATTATTCTCTCTCTCTTTTCCATGTTATTGTATATGGGCGGTAGCAGATAATGTTGGAAATGCAATCATTAATTGCACAATGCTGTTCCTTTCTACTCTTATCTCGGTGCATGCCCAATTGGGAAATCATACAAGAGCTCTTGTCACTAAGCAAATTGTATTGCGTCTTGTAATGCATTGAGTGTACAACTATTACATCTTAATTTTTACATCTTAAACTTATTCTTGTTGTGCAACTACTGCTGTTCTTTCAGCACAACTGCATTTCTAAGTTATATGCCTATTAATTCCACTTTGTTGCTATTTGATCTATGTATGGTAATTTACTTTGTGTTTAGTGCTAAAAGGCAAAAGTAACCATGGTAGCACGCTAAAGAGCATGTTATACATACCTACTCAATATCAGCATGTTAGCGTTGTCATTGTGACCATGTTGCTATGCTATTGTTAGAGTTTAAATTAGGACACTGCTAATTCAGCCTCACAGAGCGGCTAACATGGCTGTACGCTTATAGTTTTGTTGAAATTTTATTTTGCATTTAGCTTCAAATTGAACTAGATTGATTATCTTTGCAGAAATCAAATTCTGGTGAAGGTGTTGAGTTGGGTCATTCAGACACATTCCATTATCTAATGGAAAGAGATCATTTTAAATTTGTGTGACTGTTTTTCTGTTAACTTCTGTAGTTTGTTATAAAATTTAACAAACATTTTACCAAAGACACTGATAGAGTCAAAAGTTGAGAAACCCTTTCATACCAAATACTAAAAAAAACTTGAAGGACATTGTGATGCATTCTTAAATTGTTTAAATGACACAAGAAAAACTCCTTGCTGGAGTGTTTGCTCCTAAACATTGTGCAAAATAGCAACTCTTGGTTTTGAATTTCAGTTAAAAAGAGAAAGTTAAAAGCAGGCAGTTGATGAACTTGTTGAACAGCAGTAGTAAGTTGTTGTGGTGGTGCTCATCTATTTCTGTTGGGTTATGGTTGCTATCACTTTCCACCCTAAACCCTCCATCCTCATCCTCTCTTTTTCTATTTCAGTATTTTACACATATTTCCGCTACTGCTGAATTTAATATAGTGCTCTTGAGCACAGTAAATTAAAAAATGAAATAGAATGTAAAACCTTTAAGGCACTACATTTTAGTATGTTCTATAATAATTTCTTTAGAAGAAAAACCTTAATATATAACTGAAGGGAGCATTTAAAATCAAGATTCTCAGTTATACTATCTTTAACTTTCTAGCTTGGGACGTGCATGGAGTATTTTTGGGGCAGATCCTCCTTATATGACACAATGCTTTGTCTGTGTGGAATGTGGTCAGGCTCACAGAGTCATCTCCTCTGCCCTGGTTAGTAAATAGAACTAAACAACCAGGGAAAAGGACTGTGGTTGTTAATGAAAAGAATTTCACCAGGTTTTTTTACTGTTTTTTGTGGGTCCTGGAATTACTGTTCACAAACATTTGTCACAACATATGTCACATATAATGTCTCCGTAATACTTTTACTTACTTGCCGTCTACCTACTTTAACCAGCAATGGTTCCCCCAAAAATTGAAGGTTCTTCCAGTTATTAAAAAGTTCTAACCTATTATTTTTTCTGTCCTATACCAAGTTGTGTAAACACTACTGTGATTACCACCAAATGCCTGTAATTTTGCACTCAAATCTTTCAACCACCCGGGGTGTTCTGCATGCTTGAGACAGCTGAAATCATAAAAAAATGCACTCAAATGAATTCATCCCGAGTGTCTACTATCACGGCTGAGGGGCGAAGGCATTGCAGGAGTGCCTTAAGATTCACTTTGTCTAATGGCTGCTAAACGCTGGGTCTGAGAAAATTCATTGTCCAAAGGTCCTGTTCAATTATGTTTGTTGTATATGAAATGAAGGTCTTAATCTAATTCCATATTTTCAAATATGTCTTACGTGTTGGCCTTTTCCACTGTTATATCGGGAACACCACCATAATTTTCCATAGGTCTGTGGTCAACTGGTCTATCCCCTTCTTTATGAACCAGCTCAAGCAAACTGGCTGTTGAGCAGATGACCAGAAACAGTAAATATACGGCTCAGAGTTCTGAGGAATCAATAATGATCCAGTGATACCGAATGAGTTGAAATTCTGTGGCGAGGGCTGAGAAGCAATCGAGTCACCCCCTTCTGTTATCTGTTGGTGTGGTAAAGGGGATCTTGAAGATGACACAGAGCTCAACACAAATGTGCATAAAGATAGAGAGAAGTGAAGAGATATTAGAAAATAGTAGTGACCTGTGCACTGCATTTAATAAGGCTGGGTATGGCTGACACCATGCAAAAAATGGATTAGTTTTAATGATCAATTCTCATTATAATAAAAGGTTTCTTGTTATAAGAACATAACAATTTATAATGTCAACAGTTTGTATTAATGAGATCCATTGGTTTTGTGAAATAATTAAAATGTTTTGCGATATAACAAGAAAAGTGTTTTGTAAAAAAAAAAAAATCTGTCCCATAATAATGAAAGTATACTGTAAGTCATAACATAAAAGGAGAAAGTTATTATAATGAGATTATTATGTCATCAGTTTTGCAGACCTTTGGTCATAAACCAAAGTATTGAACAAATGAAAGCTCATGGGATCACAAAAGTAGTTAGGATACATCTTCTGGGGAGAACAAATGTCATTTTGCACCCATTTATTTGTTTGATAATGAGACATTTCACAGGATAAAAGGACAAGTTTGACCTGCTGATGGTGCTAAATGAAAAGCCAGAGGATCAACAAAGACAGTAGGATTCTGGGCCCCGTGGTTTCCTGTATATTTGTTTTGTAAATCCATACAAAGGTTATTGGGATATTTTAGTTTGGATCAAAATAGTTTCCTGACCGATGAACAGAACAACACCGATATCCCTGCAGCTGTGCAGCAAGCATGGCTAAAAACATGAAAATCATATTATTATATATCAGCACACACAGAAATATATTAAAAAGTATAAAATTCTTAGTTAGATATGGATTTTTTTTCTTTAAGAGGAAAAAAAATCAGTGCTGTATAATATTGATAGAACTTCCCCACTACATTGGGTTTATCTTATAGAACTAGTTGTCTGAAGTGTGCCGTATGTATTGCTCTGGCCTGGTGGTGAGTATTCTTTTCTGTAGGTAAAAGCAGTTAGTTTGCAAACTAACTAAACTAACTTAAAAGATGAAAAAGAAAATAACAATTAAAGTTTGAAAAATTAATAATTGCACATTAGTTGAGAAAGCAAATTGTTAAGCGACTTTTTACAGAAAGGGAACCAGGGTAATCAGTGTTAGTACTAGACATACTGTTGATGAATGATATTAACATAACATTTCAGAAGGCACTACCTGCTCTCACTCTGATGACTTGCATTAATATATACACCCCCTAAGGGCAGACACAAAATTCTCACAGTCACTTCCTAATGCCTTCATAAACACATACTGAACCAATGCACACACACATTTACCTATATATACTCTAGAGGGACATTAACTGCAGATTAGAGGAAGCACAGGCACAGACAGAGAGCTGCTTCATTACTGGTGGCATTTAGCAGGGGGACCCCTGCACCTTATCCAAGACAAATTCCAGTGTGCAGCACATGGTACCACCTGTTATATGCTGACATTTGTGGAAAGGTTAATACAGTCTTTAAGTGGAGGAGATGCTTGTCTGTTCTGGATTGCCTTGGTTTTCTCCACGTTCATCAGTCCATGTGATCTGAGGGCTGGGAAACGGGGCATGTGCATAGCCAGTTGTGCTTATGCCTGTTTCTGTACTTTTCCCGTGTGTTAAAGTTTTGTTACAATATTTCCTATGCATTTGACTGCATGCAGATGGGAGTTAATTTTTCAAATACAAAAACAATAAAGAATGAAAGGAAAAATTCTAATTGTGTTGATACTCCAAAAAATAACTCACCTCAAAGGAAAAAAGAAGCAAAAAATACATGACAAGCAACTTGATTGCAGCTTGATTGGATAATAGATAATAGATAATACCGGATAATAGAACTAAGAAGTTAAGTCAGTTTATTCATAGAGCACATTTAAAAGCTCAAAGAGATTAAGGGAAAATCTCAATCTCTGAGAAAAATCTCCGAAAAATCTCAGAATTTTCTCAATTACAACCAAATAAAAACTCAGGAATGAGCAAATAACTTAAGATGATATAAAGAATTAATAAAAGCATAGAATATCTGGATGAAATCATAAAACATAACAATATTGCACAGAGAATAAATAAAACAGAAAAAAAACAAAATGTGATCGATCACGTCTTTGGGATGAATATTAAAAGAAGAGTGACAGGTCTGAAGATGGGTTTTAAAGATACCAGTGAGGGGGGAAGTTCCCATTGTAAGTGGGAAACTCTTCCACAATTGAGAACCAGCGGCAGACGGTGCTTGATCACCTTTTGATTTTCACTGGGCGGCTGGAATGGAGGGTAGTGACTGATCAGCAGATCTCAAGAGTCTGGAATTGGAATAGGGGATGAGAAGTTCTGAGCTGTAATCTGGTGCTAGTCCATGCGTTGCTTTAAAAACAGATAGAAAAATCGAAAAATCAATTCTGCACCTCACTGGTAACCAGTGAAGAGAGGCCAGTACAGGGGAGATGTGGTCTGTCGTCCTGGTACCAGTGAGGGTCTCGTTGCTGGGTTTTGAACCAGCTGCAGGTGAGATAAGCCTGACTGACTGATTCCTATACAGAATGGAATAGTCAAGGTGAGAGGAAATAAAAGCGTGAACCAAAATCTTCAAATCTTTAACAGAAAGGAATAGTTTTAATATTGTGAGACATCTAAGATGGAAGAAGCCAGTACTGACGACAGAGTTGATTTGTTTACCAAATTTGAAAAAATAAAATGAGCTGCAAAAGAAAATGATGCACACTAACTTGGAAATGTGAGTATAATGAGAAAAGCAGAGAAGGTGAGGGAAAAGTTTTTTTTTTTTTTTTCTTTTAGATCTGCAGAAATTAATGAATCAATCCTGCATGCACTTATTCATCAGTCACTTAATCAGACCTTGGAGAATGTAATGAAAGGGAGCTTTGTCAGTGTACTTTAATCACAATTGACATATACAGTCGTGCCCTTTTCTCCATCCAGTCCTATTCAGCTATGCAAGTGTTTTTTTGAGGTTTTTTTTGGCTCAATTATTGCAACTCCCTGTTATCAGGCTGTCCCAAAAAACCATTAGTCTCCATCTGATTCATAATGCTGCTGCGAGAGTATTGACAAGAACCAGAAAAAGAGATCATCTCTCTCCTGTGTTAGCTACTCTGGATTGGTTCCCAGTGAAATTCAGAATAAATTTCAAATCCTCCTCCTCACCTACAAAGCCCTTAATGGCCAGACACCATCCTATCTTTAAGAGCTCCTAGTACCTTATAATCCCAGTAGAACACTTTGCTCCCAGAGTGCAGGACTACTAATGGTTCCTAGAGTCTCCACAAGAAGAACAGGGGCAGAGCCTTCAGTTATCAGGCTCCTCTGCTGTGGAACCATCTTCCCGTTTGGGTCCACGAGGCAGACACCCTCTCCATGTTTAAGAGTAGGCTTAAAACCTTCCTTTTTGATACAGCTTATGGTTAGAACTGGCTCAAGCTCAGCTTGAAGCATCCCCTCACTATGCTGCTATAGGCCTAGACTTACTTCCCATGATGCAATGAGCTCCCCTTTCCTCCGCCGGCTCCTCTCTCCCTGTGCACATTAATTTCTCAAAAATGGTCCTTCTCCCGCAGTTTTGTGCTTTCTCATCTCTCTCCTCCTGTTGCCTTCTGCAGGTTTTTTGCCTCTGATGCTCTTGAGTCTGGATCCATTGTTGCAGACCACCTACTGCCCAATGAGCCTGATAATCACCCACTGCTTTAATTATTATGATTGCTACTGTTACAATTTCATTTAGTCCTATTAGTAATATTATCATCCCCATTAGTATAACTATTAGCTTTGTTATTAGTCCTATCATTGTACTATGCCCCCCCCCTTTGTCTCTTGCTCTCTTTCCCTCTCTCTCTCCCTTTCTCTTTCACTCTCAACCCAGCCGGTCCCCCACTATGAGCCAGGATCTTTTCAACATTTTCACCTGTTAAAAGGGAAGTTTTTTGGTGCCACTTTCACCAAATGCTTGCTCATGGGGGAAAAGTTGGGTCTCTGTAAATAATAACTAAAAACAGTCTGGTCTAGACTTGCTCTATATGAAACGTCCCTTGAGATAACGTCTGTTATGATATGGCACGACAGTAAATTAATAAAAATGAATTGAATTGAATTGAATTTTATTCTCCTGCCACATTTACTGTACAGATTTCCGTTACTTTGAAAACTAAATTTTAATACGGAAGTTATCACCTTATAAAATATGCTGCATGATTAGGGACTGAACTACCTAACAGTTAATAAACTCTAAGTAGAAATGGCTCCACATTGATTAGTTACAACATTAAAATGCTGCTTACACATTATTACATCAATAATAATAATAACCCGATAATATAATGTAGCACTAAAGAGGGTATTCTGCTAAATGATTTGAATGCTTACATTTTGATCTCTCTTTCACCTTTAAATTAAATTATGAATGCGGGACCTTTAATTGGAATGTATTATATTCTGGTATTGCTACTTTTGACAAAGATCTCAATGTTTCTTTCACCCCTTATAATACAGTATGTAGTCCCAAGTGGCTTGAATCTCCACTGATATCCAAGTTCTAAGAGCATCAACAATTCCATGTAGTTATTCCCTGTACATGTTACCCATTCTGCAAGCTAATGAAGTTATCCGAGAGAAGTTTTTCACAGAATCAAATGTCAAATGCTAATTTTTCAAACCAGTCTGTACAATGTAAGATGTTGAATTTGTGCACATTGGGCCTTAAATAATTGGATTATTCTGCACAGGGGAAATCTGACACACATTCTAATGTTATTCAGCAATATATTTAAATATGTGGGCTGTGTGCTATCTGTGAGTAAAAAAAATATATAACTTTGTAGGATAAGACTGATGTGGGACTAAAGAGGTCAAGTTGTCATACATTTTCTTGGAAATTTCACTAAAAGGGTATAGATTTACTTGAACTAGGAGTGAATTATTCCATATGAAAAATGGTACCACATATCTCTTCAGCCACCCTCCTCATTTTTGCTTGGTGTCACTAGGAATTAAATTTTACAGTGTTAAACAGTTTTTTTTGCAAGTTAAACATCCCCAGGGATATTCAACTTGAAAAAAAGGAAAAGAAACAGAGCCATGCCTTTTCTTTCTCCTTCTTTTCAAACAAAAACAGTACTTTTTTGTGTGCAGGGATAACAGGGAATGAAAGCTAACTCCTCTGTAGGTGAAATATGAAATTAGAGATTTTGATTTTATTCCCCAAGACTAAGTTACCCTCTGTAGATGGTGAAATTAAAGTCATGACTTTTGTTTTGAAACTCAGTCCCCAGTCAGCATGGCTTTCAAGGCCTTTGTATTGTTAGAGAGTAATTAATATAAGTGGAATAAGAGTAGTTAACATGCATGGAGTGTTACTGTTAATGAAAGAGAGAGAGAATTCTTAAAACAGCTGATCTTAACAGCTTTGCTAACAAATGTAGATTTAAAGAATATAATGATGTGTTTGGATATGATGACGTGGATGTTGGCTTCAGTCAGTAGCAGGAGGCAGTGTGCAACAGGTGCAGTATTTGAGTATTTGACCAGGGACACAATTTTTATTTTTTTGTCTCTGTACTACTTCCATCAGCAGTCACGTCAGTTAACACGCGTGATCCAGTTCAATTTGCAGCCATGCAGATCATGTGGTGGGTTTGGCTCACGAGCTGTTCCTTTCCCTCTCCATACGCTCTCTTCCCATCATTCTTTTACAAGTAAATCTCGGTTTCAACTGTCCAAAGGATCTTGTACCAGAAGTGGGTAGATCTTTACTGGCAAAATCTAGTCTTTTTACTTCACTTTTATTGAGAAGAACTTAGCCTTCTACATCATTGGCTGATTTTGCAATACCACTAAGGCACAGAAAACGTCTGAAAAATGGCAACAACACCCAATTAACTTTTAGGGATCGCAATACCGTGTATAGAATGCATTTACAAAGGCCTAGTGATGAATAAGACAAACACGTTGTGATGGAAAGGGACACCCCTTCCTCCTCATTTAAAACTGATGTTGAATCCTTCTGTTCACCAAAAATAGTCTAATTTTTCATTTGTTCAACAAGCCGTGGAGTATTTAAACAAGCAATGCACATAATAAGTAAGCAGGATGTTGAGCTGGTCTGAGACATGGGTATGTATGTGAGCATTCCTGTCGGTATATCTGTTGCTGAGTCTTTATGGGTATGTGTATGCGTATGAGGATTTATGATTATGCCATTAGTGACTCCCTGATAGTGGCTCTGTGATGTTGTGATGAAATGCTTTGTGATTTTTCCTGCAAACCAATTTCTCCATGGAGACAAGTAAAGTATCTATTTATATAAATCTAATCTGGCCTTTCCGTTCTTGAGTGTTACCAGTGGTTTGCACTTTGTTGTAAACCATCTGTATTTGCATTCATGAAGGTGTCTATTGATCGTAGATTTTAACAATGATACATCCCCGAGAGTGCTCTTGACCTGGCTAGTTGTTGTGAAGGGTTTTTCTTGACCAGGAAAAGAATTCTGTGATCATCCAATTTAGCTGTCGTCTGTGGTCTTCCAAGCCTTTTGGTGTTGCTGAGCTGATCAGTGCATTCCTTTTTTTAAGAATGTACCAAATTGTTATCCAAACTTTCTGCCATCTGTCAGATAGGTTTGCTTTGGTTTAGGGCCCAACGATGGCCTCCTTCATTTGAATCAACATCTCTTTGGATGGCACATATTAGAAGTTCCCGTGAAAAGCTAACAAATGCAAATTCAACCCTTGGAAGCAATTCCAGACCCCTTATCTGCTTAATATGTCATGACATAAGGGAAAAGGCCACACCATTACTTTGGATTCTCTGAAGATGAGAGACTTGGTATAAAATGGCAACAAATAATATGATATTTTTGTTAAACTCCTTGAATTAAAGCTCGTATTCTTCACTTCACTAACATCTTGATGGATTTGTTTCAGCTCCACTGCGGAGTCGTACAGAGTGCAAAATCTCAAAAACTGTGTCGGTGTCCAAATAGTTAATTAGATAACTGTACGTGTATGTGTGTAGTGCAAAGAGATTTGGGCTGATTTGAATGGATAGATGGGTTAGACTGAGACTGATTTGCAATATTTTCATGGAAACTGTCTTGCGGAAAAAAGTCCTTCCACATCCGGGGGAACCCTTGAGGGGCTGATTAATGTTGGATGCAATCTAACTTGTTTGTGTCAACAGGTCGGAAGAAGTTAAAGTTGCATGAATCCGCTGTGATATTTGACCAGGGAGTCTGACTCAGTGTCTTAATCATGCTCCCTAGGGCAAGGAGCCCTAATACAGAAATAACCATCTGCTTTTTCATGCCTTCTGTTGACTCTCAAGTTGAGAGTCACACAAATAGACACATGCACAAACATAGGTGTTGTAACATACCTACATACAAAACACAAGAGGACGGACCAGAAGGCAGATGTGAACATTTGCCATGTAACACATCCACAAAAGGGTGTTTCACACAAACACACACACCCTCCCTCGTTTTTCTCTAAATGAGTTATCTGCTCTGATTTAGGAGAAATGATGCTCTGTAATGAAAAAGACAGAGAAGATGATTTTTTTTTTTTTTTATTATTAATCTGGGACAAAGGGCTGTGGCCCTTCTCTTCATGGTAGACAGCTCGTATAAACACCGCCAATGAGTTTGGAGTTTTCACATTACCCCCCTCACAACCTCTCATCATCTCCTCTCTGGTCTCGGCACGTTCAGACGGAGAGTCTATTTGATGAGGGCCCTGAAAATTCATTGCGCAGTGCTTTGTATAAGTTCGCAGAGAATCTCCCCGTCACTATCCTCCCTTTAATCAATTTACGGGTCATGATCTTTGGGCTTAGCTAGATGGGTATTGTTATGGTAAGGCGATTGTGCTCGTCGCTAGCTTGTCTAACCTCACTAACACCTCCAGAGCAGGTAGCCAGATTGAACGATAAAGTTGTCTCCGCAAACCCGTACTGATTTAGAGCCTCTCGTAAAATTGACACTTATTTTTCTCTTCTCTGGTGCTCACTGAAGTGTGATATCATAAACTGCTCCTCCTCTCCTTTTTTTTTCTCATTTGGAGATTTAAGGCTCCAGGTCACAGAGGTCGCTGAACAGGGCTCTCTCAATGTCAACAATCATCTAGCGACTTTCTCTGAAGTCTGGGATTCTATTCAGCCAAGGGAGAGAAAAAAAAACAAAAAACAAAGATGGGCAATCAAAGTCTGAGTCACCGCCATCGCTGAAAAACAGAACAGTGACGGATGTACGAGGCGGGTTCTCTGAGTGCTTTGAACAATTTTCATTTTCATGAGACTTAAGTGGTCTTGTGACCCCCTCTCTCTTCTTTTTCTGTCTCTTTGTCGCTCGGCCTTTCACACAGAGAGCCGCACTAACACACTGGAGATAGGATTTATGCTTTACTGTTATCATCTCCCTGTTAGTAAGCTACTTATATGAGCTGCAATGTTAGAGTGGGTCAAAGCTGTCATTTCTCTCCTAAGTTGATTGACAGAAACACACAAAGAACTGTAGAATACTACTGCACTGCGACTAAACACAACATTTCAGACACGCTGTGCAAAATAATATCAGTGTATTTCCATTACAAAGTAAAATTATTAAAAAAAATACCAGGAGTTCACTCTCTGCACTGGCGTCTACACTCCCACTGGGCCATGTGTTTCAGTGTTATGCCGAGGACATGTGCATGTGTAATGCAGTGTAAGGGACACGACCTGGTCTTGTACACTTGAGATAAGGAGCGTTCGGAGGATGCCAGGGACATCTAAATCTATTTTTTATCTAACCTGACCGTTTTAATTGCATGGGTGCATCCTGCAGCAAGTCGCTACCTAAGTGCTTGACAGTCTTATGGCCATTAACTCCACTTTAAAAACTTCTAAAAATGTTTCCGGGATAGAAAAGCTGTAAATTTTGGTCAGACTTCACGGTACTTTTACCTGATTAAATTTAGGAACTTTTTGTTATCTTTTAAAGCCTTTTTAATACAGCAGAGAAAGGAATTCAGTACTTTTTTTTATTGTTATATCGGTCAAAGAATGACAGAAAAACAAACAAAATAAAGCCTGGAACTATTTATTAAGTACATGATGAATTTACTGACATTTCATATATTTACATGTCACATTTTTGTCTGCCGTCAACTGTATGTAGTTTATATTATTACTAGTAATATAAATCTATTAACATGACCTTGTATAGATTACTGAACGGGCACAGCTCCAGGGGACTGATGGGTAAGAGGGCCCCTGGTACTGTGAAACTGGATGAAGCGACATATTTTGTTAATGGTCACTGTTAAAATACCACAAAGACAGGAAAGCTATCCCAAAGAGACACAAAATGACCACAAGTAGACTCAAATGACAACAAAAAGATCGAAAGAGACACAAAACAACTACAAAGAGACACAAATAACAAAAAGCAAAAAGATTCAAACTGACCACAGATCATGTTAGTAGCACCATTTCTTGCAGGTTTGAGTGAACTTTTCCTACCTGGTGGAATTCAACGCAAGCCGTATTTGTGTGAGATTAATATCACAACTTACCCCCCCAAAGAAAAAAAGTTGTTTTTGCATTTAGTTCTATCCTCAATGTGAGCACATCAACCATGCATGCACCAGACAAGCTGACCAGCCAGCTGTTTCGTGCACCATCTACCTCTGGCTACATCTTCATGAACTTAAGGGTTCCATCTGCAAGAAAGACAGATGAAAAAAGGATTCTGCACACTGAACTGTGCTCTCAGCTTGTGTTTGTTAACAAAGCCGCCGCCTTCGACTGTCCGTTGCTGTTAGGCAGTACCTTTTTTCTTTCTTTCTTTCTTTCTTTCTTTTAAACATGAATAACGATGACAGCCTTGTAGGTCGTTTAGGTCTTTATGATTATTGTTCAACTGAAATAAACAGTTCTAATAATAGGATATTTCAAACATGTTGTAGTATTGCAGGGGAAAAAAGATTAAAATTGTGAATGGGCCCCATGCTTGAAAGAAAACGGAGACTTTATTTTTTGACCATATTGACTGGCTCTAACAGGAGATTTGATGATCAATACAATGATCAATACAAAAATGTCCTGTTGAAAAATGGAAAAAAAACCCCAAAACAACATCAAAATAAATATGCATGGAAGGGATAAGAGAAAAAGCTTATGTAATTGCAACATGCACAGAAGCTGCAAATCATTTGCACCTTACACACATCATGCTTATGTGTTCTTCTCTCAGTTCTGTCTTTTTTAACTTTTTAACTTTTAACTCTTTTTCTTTCGTTTCCATGATTCCCCTCATCCCTGCGTTTGCTTTAGAACGTTCAGTTTGTAAGCTTTTACATCAGTTACTCAGTGCACAGGCAGTATGAGAATATTCTTATATTTCTATCTTTGTGACCACCAGTTGGAGTTGTAGATGTTGGGCGAGGACATCTGTAATAACACTGTGACAATGTACTCACAAGTACAAAAGTACAAATGCGTATGTGAGTGTGGATGATGAGGGTGATACGGCAGCGGTCAGTTGCTTGACATGAGGAGTAGAGTGTGCACACGTACACACACAGACCTACACGTGGACTTGATTTTTGACTTTCAGTAAATTTCAGACATTTCTTTGTACATTTTTGTATTTTTCTTGTATTTTTCTCTTTGATTCCCCTTTCTTTCTGTTTCTCTCTTGTGCCTTGCTTCAGATGTCTTCTTCCTCTTTCTTGATCTCATCTATTTATCTCATCTATTTGTTTTGGCCTTGGCATTTGCAAAGCTCTTGTTGAAGTGAGAGGAAAGATTTTGATGAAGTAGCAAGCGCCCTGCTCCTGTATGAAATCTTGTGGAATTTCCGAGCAACTTTGCCTTCTGACAGTTAGGAGGGGCTGTGTTTTGCTGAGGCACCTTGCCTGGGCAGGCTGGTAGATAGAGATAGAGACATTGGAAACCAAATAAGATGAGAAGATTGATACCATACTGCTATCTCTCCGTTTAAAGTGAAGCTGGAGCCAGGAGATTGTTAGCTCAGAATAAAGAATGTAAACAGAGGACAACAAATAGCTAGCCACTGAACAAAATCCACCTACTGGCACCTCTAACACTACACTTATTGTTTATTTGTTTGTTTAATCAGAAACAGAAAAACAGAAAACATAAAAAAAAAACAAATTGAAGAGTAAATATGTCAATTTGTATTTTATGCTGGGTATGTACTGGACTATTTCTTGAATGGGAGCAGTGACTTCCTGGAACCTCTGCTTGTTGTCTGGCAAAATCACGGTCAGACTCCTGAAACTTGTTTCACACTTTACACAAGTTTTTGTACAAAATAAACAAGATTCAACATGTCAATTAATACACTTAAAAGGTAGTAAGTGGAAGGCTTTTGGTTAAGATACAAATAATCAATACAATACAAATAATCATCTCCTGGCTGTAGTTTTATACAAATATAAGAGTAGTATTAATCTTCTCCTCTAATGCTCAGCAACAAAGTGATTAAGGGTGTTCTCCAAAATGTCACAGTGTTTCTCTAAGTTGGATGCTAATTTGGTACATGTGCTTTTCAGCCCAAAGCGATACATTTGGAGTGAGGTTCTAAAATATTGGCTCGGACAACTGAGCAATTTGAAAGCAATTAATATTAATTTGAGTGTTTGCCTCACAATAAGCTACATCCTTTTTGAGTTGTTGGCTAACGGCAACGTAACTGGGTCTAACAAATACTTGCCAATGTTTTCCATTTTTGGATATTCACAAACCCAGAGTGATGATCAGTTAATAGAATACACACACACACACACACAAACACACATACACCTACATCTACATCTACAAAAAAACTTTTCTTCAAGGCATGTCTCATAAGCAAAGTTAAGCAAAGTTATATTGAAATAATATGCAAAGTAATATTGACTGACTACCTGTGGGCGTAAGAAATCAATAGAGGATATGGAAATGGCAGGCAAAAATAAAATAGCTATACCATCGCTCATAAAATGCTTGGAAATAAGACTGGGTGGATGAAACATTTTTGTATACATCTTGTGGGTACCACAAGGGACAACCAAATGCAAGGGACAACATACAACAGTAGAGCACATAGCATTTTAAAAATATTTGAAATGGATAAGATCCACAAATAGAATATTCCTTTCCACTGTATCGAGTGAGCTCCTTTCTCAAGTGATATGAGATGCTTACAGTCAGTCATAAAACCATGTTTAGTAAAACGCTTGCAGGGGGCTCATTGAGATCCCTGCACACCAAACAAAAATGAATGCTCTGAAAAAAGATTTGCTCATGACAAGTTGAGAGTGCAAAGCTATTGCAAAGACAGTTAAAAATGTAATGAACCATATTTTCTTCTGGGTCAAGAAAGAGAGAGAGAGAGAGAGAGAGACCGTGTGAAGGATGGAGAGAGAGAGAGAGATGTGTAGATAGATATAGATCATAAGATGACATGAAAGAAGTGTACAAATACTGGGGGAAGATGTAAAAAACTGAATCAAAAAGTTAAAGAGGCAAGAGAGAGGAAAAAGAAGTTAAGGTAAGAAAGTAAAGCAGCGAGAAAGACATAGATACAGAGATGTTGCGATAGTCTATGCTGCTCTATGAGGGGAATACAGTCTACATGGAATACAAGGTCTACTGTAACAGAGCCAATATAAAGGGCCTGCAGACAATTTGGGGAAAATTGGATTTTTATGGTAGCTTGTCAAATATAACTAAAAGTTTGGGGACAAACAATTTGACACCAGTAAGAGTTTAGACAGGAGAGGTGGCTCTGTGAATACCTTTGTCTCTTGTAACAGAAGAATGTATAACACCTGTAAAAAGGCCTGGACATAGTTGTTGACTAATTGGACTAAGCTGGACTGACTGTGTCCTAGTCTGTTTGCCCTCTGATGCAGTCACTGTCTATTACTCTCATTAAATTAGTTTAAATATTCCCCTTAAAGCATCTTAATTGACCTTGGAAATACCAACTTGACAGAGATTCTTAGCACATTATCCTTCATTGGAAATTTTTTGAAGAAATTTTTCTCGGTTGAAACTGTTCCAGTCGATTAGGTCTCTGGCAAACACCTGATCATTCTGGGCAGCAGACTTTGTGGGATCACAGAAATTCCTTTTAGGACATAAGCCAATGGTAGATAACTGTTAAAAAAATAAATGAAAAATAAAATTCAGACACTACATTTATAGTAAAAAACGTGAGACCAAATCCTGGTGTAACATACAGCAAGGTAAGAAGGTATAACTAACAGATGGAAGGGAATTCACAGCTTGTACTTGTAATTACTGATTAAATATATGTAGATATCAACCATGTGAGGCATTAAAAGTGTAAAAATGGCTATGGTAATCATATATTCTGTTGGTTTCGGTGGAAGCTGATCTTCAACTACACTTTAGATGGTTTACATTCAGAATGAAGATCAGAAAGGTAAAGTCATTAACTCTAAAAAAGAGAAAAATATGTACATATGCAAACATACTGTAGCAAAAAAAGCCCTGGTATTGTTTGATCACAAGCCCAACATAAAAAAAAGACCAAAACCCCACAAAAGAAAAAACAAAAACAAGCTCCTGTCATTACTGGCCTGCACATTAGAAAACCAAGAATAGCAGGAATTCCAAATGGGAAAGAAAATGTGAATGAATTGTCAGGTCTGATGTAATACAAAATGAGTAAATACTTGGAAGTAAGAGAGCAAAATAGGATGAGATATAAGAAAGAACTAGGCTTACATCTAATTAAGTCAATTGTTGGCCACTAGGCAGTACAGCTGGCTCATGGACTGGGTAGGCAAGGGAGAAACAAGCTCAGGGAATCCATCCGTTGTAATCTGCAGCACACATTATCAGACCTACTTATTTAGAGCTGGCTGAAAGCAGAGCTGATGCCAGGAATCTAAGTAAATGGTCAGTAATTTGATGGTTAGAAGGAATAAAAGATTACCATAATGTCATAACAATATGTGTAATCTGATAACGAAAAACTTACCCTTGAACTTGGACTTAACCCAACTACGGTAAGAAGGGCCTTGAATCTGTGGTTGTACTGGGCAGCTTCCATATCTGGATGTATGAAGCTTAGGGGTACACATATTAGCTGAAATGTATTGAAAAACTGATAGCAGTCAAAAAATTGAACCATAGAGAAACCATAGAGCTGATCCAAACTCTGTTGAAAACATATATCTAAAATATTTTATATGATTGGCAAGGTTAGCTAGTAGCCCCATAGTAATTTGATTTAAAAAACAAAGCAAACAAAGAAAACAAAGCAAACAAAGAAAACAAAGCAAACAAAGAAAACAAACAAACAGAGAAAACAAACAAACAAACAAACAAAAACAACCCCATAAACACTAAAAAACAAATCAATTAAAAGAGGGGCAGGGAAATAGCACTTGAAAAATACATTCTTTATTTAACTGTGTCTTTGAGAGGGTGATATGTGTATGAATGCTACTTCTTACTGGCTGCAACTCATCCTAGTTACCTAAACGGCAAATTCAGCAACATAACAGTGACTGCAGTAGTTGAGGTAAACTTTAGCAGGAGTTTGGTGAAAAAAATCAGTCATTTTTTGTAGACACTAGGCTAAAAGTTATCTAGTGCATCAATTTGCATTGTTTACTATTGGTGATCCGGCTTAGGAGGCGATATTCTTTAATATTTCTGGTTCAGTATTCAAAAATAAAAATAATGAGGAAGTCAGAAATCAAAGTTCAAAATGTGGACTGTCTATTTGTATTTGAATTAAATTACCCAAGTGTGAGAGATGCACACCACTAGAGAAACGGTATGTATGCTAAAACATGTTTTGCAGAATGTAAAGGTTAAAAAAGCAACGGCAAGCTACTAATGCTGCTACAAAATTGGCAAGGAGGTTAGACATGCTATTAAAAATTCAGCTAAAGCTGTGAAATATGTAGAGTCTTTAAAATAGTCCTGCATCAATAATGGACTCTGGTAAACAACATTAACAGTGATGGTATTTTGCAATGTAGAAGATAGTGAACAATATAACTGGTGCTCTCATGACACAAAACATTTTAAGCCATTATAACTTCTTTGTTAAGACTCCTAGAGCATTGTCCTGTCACATGACTGTTATCTAACCAGCACTTAGTACAATCTTGATACTTGGCCATATCACTGCTGTGCCTCTAATCAAAGCAAAGAACATCTTCTCTTTCATAATTGCTATAATAGTCTAGCGTCTAGTGGGATAATACTGATCTGGGGAGACAGAAGAATGTATTGAAGTATAGAAATCCGACTTGTAATGATAAATGTACCATTTATTCCATTTATAAAGCCCAGGCATGACGACTCAATAGATATACAGAAAGGCTGCTATCGCAGTCGAAAGCAGTGTGGATTTATGGCACAGAAAAGGCTGACTGCTGGGCTGCCTTTTTCAGGCATGATGTAGTTAAATTTAAGTACGTCAAGCTGTTTAAATCACTGCTGAATTCATGTCCTTGGATACTGAATGTCTTTTCCCCCTGCGGCGCAGTAGCGAGCATGAAAAGAAGTGCAGAGTGCATTCACTGTAGGCTGCTGTTCTGAGTACCATTGACACAGTTAAGAGCAATGGGAGCTCTATTTTACACATAGCCAAAAAAGCCAACGGAGAATACCAAAAGCATTTGTGGGTTTATCATGCTTTTGACTCACTGCTGTTTTTCTCTCCTGTGCCACTCCTGGAAAAGAAGTTACGGGGTGAACAAAAGAATCCTTGTGAATCAGATATAATACATGTAGGGAAGTCACAACACCGGTGAGAAGAAGGGAAGGCAGCGGTGGTCTTGTGTCACGCAAAAGACAAACATGCACTGAAAACAGACAACTGCTGCTTAGAGTGAGTTATTCTTTAGAATTCCAACTGTGTGATCAGGTACCATCCATTAATTTTCTAAGGCATTTCAGGGTGTTGGTGGCCATAGGCTATTTACCGCCAAAAACTTATTGTAAACTGAGACATGCAATACTTGAATGGAGAGTCAGTCATTAAATTATCTTTTATACTGTGATTTGGTTATTTCTTGACAGGTAAGAACTGCATTAGCAAATATCGGATTCTTCGATTAAAGAGTCATAGGTACAAAATTATGTATAATTAACTTTTCAGGGAAGTGGTCAACTCCTATATCCCAAGGTACATTTCAGCAAGAAACTTCCAGCAGTGCCTGAGGCTAATTGGTATTATAGTATTTAGACCAGTCCACTATGACAATGCTGGACAGAACATAATTTCTTAGAAATTAAATTGAAATAATTAAAACTGGTGACCGAAACATGAACCTGTGTGATTGTTACATTATCTGGGAGATTTACTTTTTTATTTTAAGTAACACTGGGTATGTTATTCAAAGAAAATACTGAAATGTGAATACAGACTCTACAGGCACTCTCACTTCACAAAACTAACTAAACTCCGACACGTTTATGGAGAATTACGTCCTCTCTGCTCTTGACAGAGATTTGAAATGACCAGGTGTAATGGTGAGAAATTCTTCGATCCCCATGCCTTCAAGTAATTAAATTCTCATGATGAGTCTTATATAAAAGAAATTCTGGGCTAAGGGGGGATGATAATGGGACATCCATGTTTTATGTTATACTATCCCTCAGTACTACTACTAATACTACTTAGTAGAAGTAATGTACATTATTACTACTACTTATGTATATTATTTTATGCGAAACTCGTGGTGTTTTAGTATATGTTTAACATATTTTAATTATATGTGTTTTTATATGTTTTATGTATCTTATGTTCATGTTTGTTTCTATTTCATCTTTTGCCTGGCTGAAAGTCAAACATAGTATTTTTAACACCATCTAATGAATAGGTGGTTAGTAAGGTAAGAAGAACAGTGAGGTAAATGATGGTGGTTATATGATATGTCCTGACTTTATGTGCTGATGATTATTGCCATCATGCACTGTTAAAAAATTGATTGGGGCACAGTGGATTGTGAATGATGCCTAGAAATGGAACACAACCTTCTCTTATCCCTTTATGAGGAACACTCAATAGTTGAATAGTTTACTAAATGGTGAGCGGTGAATTATGACTTTGGATACTAACTAATCATTATCATTTTTGTAATGTATAAAATGTATAGCAATGTATTTTGGGGTTGGTAGCTGAAAGTAGTGTAAATGTAAATTTTAGGGCACTCAGAATTCAGACACTCAAGTAAAATCTTGTGCAATATATAGAAAATAGGGAGGACGACTTAATTTCCACACATAAGAACTCAACCTTTTTGTATTAGGTTTTGTCATGTTATGTTGTTATTTTGTATTAGGTCAGGGAATGAAGGGGTTGAAAGGGGTTATATTGCACATATATGTGTGTGTATAACATAGCGAACACATAAAGGGACCAACACTTTCACATACACACAGTCAGAAATAATTTTGCCAATATTATGATATGCTATGAGGTAGGTGACATTTCCTCCAAGGAGTATCAAATTGTAAAAAGAAAATATTTGCTCACATTAAAACCCCTAATGTGTGGCCAATTAAAACAAAAAACAACTCAAACTTTAACACTTCTAAATAATAGGTTCATATGTAATGTCATCTTTTATTAAGCTCTGAAAACTTGTTTTTAATTATGCAAGGAGCAGAAAATTAGTGAGTGAAGGAATAATGTTTAGGAGTATTGATGGGCACAAACTTTAAAGAAAAGCTCAGTAGCCTCTAACACAAATCCAGAAAGATGTCTCATTGTTCACGCCTGACAGTTTGGATTTGTTCAATTTATTTTGACAATGGCTCAGTTTACAGCGGTGTCATTCTCAAGCATACACTGATTCAGTTTTGTAATTATTTAAGTGTATATTTATGCCTCTATTTTAAGCTCAGCCTTGTTCGGTTGGGGATTGAGCCGGGAGTGTACATGTGTAATGGCAGATTAGTTTTGTAGCGATGGGGGAAAATCAAGGCTCACATGTTTATAGACTCCATTGTAGCTATTGCAAAAAGAGGCAAACCATAAGATACAAAGAGATACAAGTAAGCCAGTAAACCTGAGTTTAGTCTGAACAGCAAGTGTTGACTTGTGTGTTGAACCATCCTTGAGCAAGATGTTGAGTCCTCCCAAGATGCAGGAGAGCATTTTCCTCGCCCTCCTTGCACCTTGTATGGATTGATTAAAGAGATTACTATACCATTACCACAGTATGATTTGTATAATTTCAATTGTTTGCCTGCCATTGGTAAAATTGTTTACAACCACGTTTGCTCAACTGCCTTGGATTTTTACCCTCATCACACAACAAGTGGCAAAATTTTGTCCCTGTGGATTTACACCTTGTCCGCTAGCAGCACTGTGCAGCACATCTGGAGTGGTCAACCAATGCCAATGAGCTTCAAAGAACCTGGCATCCTTTGATGCTCAAGCAGTTGTCTATAGCTGCCAAAAAACATCCTGTTTTTGGCATCGGGTGCCACACCAGAATTCATCCACAGGTGGGAACATGTGAGCGGCGCTCCCAAAAGCAGGTGAGGGATGCCATTCTGGTTGTTGGCTGAAATTATTAAATGTATTGACAGTTGTGACTACACGTTAACTTAAAAATAATGTCAAACAGCATCCGTACACTCTTAGTACTTTACTATAGTATTTGTTTCATTCTTTTAAAATTACTACAGTTTTAAAATTTGGATATTAAATGATATTGCAAGACTGACCTTGTTGCACATGCAGTGGTTTTTAGCTGATTGACCTTTGTTTTTTAAATTTCTCTTACATCATTCCAGAATAATTTCATGGAGAAACTATCAATGACAGAATAGTATATTTAGATAAACAACATTTGAAAAATTATTGCAAACGTATTGCAAATGTGTGGTAAATACATTATATAGGAAGTGTGCGTAGAAGTGTGTCACCCTGTTTATGGAGCACATTTTAAATAGGAATTTGGCCCATGCTGTCTATAGATAAACATTAAGTTAGAAATGATGGCTGAAGGATACTCAAGCAAAGCGTTTGATTATACTGACCAGCATTAATGCTATGTGTCTGTACAAAAAATTCTTATACTGATGATTATCAAATAAAATTCAGTTTAGATTATTGGAAGTATATTGTCTATTTGAGAACCAATATGTCCTTTTATTGTTATTGTAAAATTGATGTTTTATTGTGTGTTTCAAAGGTGCAATGTTTAAATTCATCATAACTGACTATTAATGTTAAATCTTTTATCATATCAACCTGCAAATCATTAGCAGCAATAATGTACTGTGTCTGGTAAAATTAACTGTTGTTGAAAAGCACTGTGGCCACAAGTGGTAATTACAGGATGTTGGAAACATTCAATTTTTCCACATATCTTAAGATATTTCATCATTGGGTCACTTTACTCAGAACTCTGAAAGCATGGACTGAAAGAAACAAGTCTTGGTTAAAGAAAATGGTCTGGAAAACATCATCCATTTTATTTTTGTTATACCCTAACACCTGAGAGGAAGCATTTCTGTATTTTTGAGAGCAACTAGAATGGACTTAAAAGCAAGAAACAATTCAATTCAGTTCAATTCAGTTTTATTCATATAGCACCATATAACAGATGTTATCTCAGGGCCCTTTCATATAGAGCAGGTCTAGACCAGACTCTTTATAGTTATTATTTACAGAGACCCAACATTTCCCCCATGAGCAAGCAATTGGCGATAGTGGAAACAAAAACTCCCCTTTAACAGGTAGAAACGTTGAACAGATCCCGGCTCATGGTGGGCGGCCGTCTGCCTCAACCGGCTGGGTTGAGAGTAAAAAAGAGAGGGAGAGAGCAAGAGACAAAGTGGGAGGGGCGGGATGGAGGATAGAGAGCATAGCACAATAATGGGACTGATAGCTATATATAGTATAGTTATACTAATGGGGCTAATAATATTACTAATAGGGCTAAATGAAATGGTAGCAGTAGTAATCATAATAATTAAAGCAGTGGGTGTTGATCAGGCTCATGGGGCAGTAGGGGGACTGCAGCCATGGATCCAGACTCTGCAGCATCAGAGAAAACCTGCAGAAAGTGACAGGGGGAAGAAGAGAGAGACAAGGAAGCACAAAACTGCAAGAGAGAGGAAGGTAAAGAGTAAAGAGCATTTTGAGAAATTAATGTGCACAGGGAGAGAGGAGGAGGTGGTGGAAAGGGAAGCTCGATGCATCATGGGAAGTCCCCTGGCAGTCTAGGCCTATAGCAGCATAGTGAGGGGATGGCTTGAGCTAATGCTGAGCCAGTTCTAACCATAAGCTATATCAAAAAGGAAGGATTTAAGCCGACTCTTAAACATGGAGAGGGCGTCTGCCTCCCGGACCCAAACAGGAAGATGGTTCCACAGCAGAGGAGCCTGATAACTGAAAGCTCTACCCCTGTTCTTCTTGTGGAGACTCTAGGAACCACAAGTAGTCTTGCACTCTGGGAGCAAAGTGTTCTACTTGGGTAATAAGGTACAATGAGCCCTTTAAGATAGGATGGTGTCTGGCTATTAAGGGCTTTGTTGGTGAGGAGGAGGAATTCAAATTTTATTCTGGTTTTCACAGGGAGCCAATGCAGAGAAGCTAAAACAGGAGAGATATGATCTCTTTTTCTGGTTCTTGTCAATACTATTATTATGGCATTCTGAATCAGCTGGAGACTATTTAATTGGGACATCCTGTTAATAAGGAGTTGCAATAACCAAGCCTAGAAATAACAAAAGCATGTACTAGCTTTTCTGCATTATTTTGAGAAAGGATGTGCCTGATTTTTGCAATGTTACGGAGGTGAAAAAAGGCAGTACTTGAGTTCTCTTTTATGTGGGGGTTGTCCTGTTGAAGACAACTCCAAGATTCCTAGTGGTGGTGCTAAAGAAATGCAATCTAGAGTAAGTATATCATTAGATAATGTTTTTCTGAGGTGTTGTGGGCCAAGCACATTAACTTGAGTTTTATCTGAGATCAATAGTAAGAAGTTCCTGGTCATCTAGATCTTCATACCCTTAAGACATGCTTGGAGTTTTGCTAAATGATTGGTTTCATCAGGCTTCATTGATGGGTACAGTTGGGTGTCATCTGTGTAACAATGGAAGTTTATGGAGTGCCTCCTGATAATATTGCCTAAAGGCATGAATAGAACTTGTCTAAGCACAGAACCTTGTGGAACTCCGTGACTAACTTTTGAGTGTATGGAGGATTCATCGTTGACGTGCACTAATTGAAATTGATCTGATAAGTAGGACTTGAACCAGCTAAGAGCGAGTCCTTTGATGCCAATAAAATGCTCCAGTCTCTGTAATGGGATTTGATGGTCAATAGTGTCAAATGCGGCACTAACAGAAAAAGTACGGAGACAAGTCCTTTATCCAACGCAGTTTGTAGATCATTCGTAACCTTCACCAGTGCTGTCTCTGTGCGATGATGCCTCTAAATCCTGACTGAAAATCCTGCAGTACATAGCCTGATAGTAAAGACAGATTGATTATGTCTAATAGAGACGTGCTGACTAAGAGTAAAACTTCCTTAAGCAGCCTGGTTGTGATGGGGTCTAAGAGACAGTTGATGGTTTAGATGAAGAGTTTATTGAAGTCAGCCTGCAAAGGTCGATAGGAGTAAACTGTCTAAGTATATATTGGGTTTTACGGCTGTTTCTAATGTTCCTTTGTTTGAGGACAAATCAGTGCCAGTTGAAGGCAGAAGGAGGTGAATTTTGTCTCTAATAGTCCGAATTTTATCATAAAAGATGCTCATGAAATCGTCACTACTGAGAGCTAGAGGAATACATGGATCAATCGACCTGTGACTCTCAGTCAGCCTGTTGAAAAGAAACCTAGAGTTTGTTTTTTATTTTCCTCTATTAAAGTTGAGTAATAGGCTGCTCTGGCAATGCCAAGGGTCTTCCTGTAAGGTTTAAAACTACCATGCCAGACTAGGGCGGGACTGTTCCATTTTAGTACAGCCCCATATCCTTTCAAGTTTTTATGCTGTTTACTTTAATATACAGTTTCCGGAGTTAAACCATGGAGCTAACCTCCTTTCTTTTATTATCTTCTTTTTTCTAGGGGCAATAGATTCGAGTGTTGTTCTCATTGAGCCTGATGCGCTATCAACAAGCTGATCAATTTGGGAGGGGATAAAGTTAGCATACAAGTTCTCTTTTATACTGTGATATGGTAGTGAATTTAGCACTGACAGAATCCCTTCCATAGATTTAGCTACAGCACTATCAGATAGACATCTAGTAAAGATATTTTTTGCCTAATCGTGTGTAATCCAGTAACAGAAGTTCAAAGGTTATTAAACAATTGTCCGAGAGAAGAGGATTCTGTGGAAAGACGATTAAGGGTTCAATTTCTATGCTATAGGTCAGAACAAGGTCGAGGGTGTATTTAAAACAATGAGTGGGTTTATTTACCCTTTGAGCAAAGCCAACCAAGTCTAAAAATGAGATAAACGCAGTGCTAGGGCTATCACTGTCAATGTCCACATGAATATTGAAATCACCTACAATAATTATTTTTGACTTTACTAATGACTATGGTTGATGAAAAACTCTGAGAATTTAGAGAGAAAATTAGAATATGGTACAGATGCATGGTAGACAATAAAAAATGGAACAGGCTTTGAAGTTTTCCGGGTTGGATGTGTAAGACTAAGAATCAGGCTTTTGAATGAGTCATGGCTGATTTTAGGTTTAGGGTTGATTAACAGGCTTGAGTTGAAAATGGCTGCAACTCCACCTCCCGGGCCAGTGCCTCTGGGAATATGAGAATTAATATGACTGGGGGGGTGGATTCATTTACGCCAACAAATTCATCATGAGACAGCCAGACCTCAGTAAGAAAAAA
Organism: Istiophorus platypterus; assembly: GCA_016859345.1. Lineage (NCBI taxonomy): Eukaryota > Metazoa > Chordata > Actinopteri > Istiophoriformes > Istiophoridae > Istiophorus > Istiophorus platypterus. Next base: position 13,041,927 of record CM029130.1, on the reverse strand, counting down.
AACATCAATATGATGATCGGATATCAGATAATTAACTAATACAGCTTTGGATGGGAGTGATCTAATGTTTAAGAGTCTACATTTAACTCTCATATTTTGTTTTATTTCAGAATTGGTGCTCTTTATTGCTCTAGTGCTTTTCATGCCAAGAGTTAGATGAGATGATTCACACCACCCTCATCTTTGTACGATAAACCTGAAACATCTCAGGGGCTAGTTCGTTTTTGTCTTGCATAAAGAGTAGGGGAAGGGGGAGAAAGGTAGCTTGGCTCCTTCCAAAGGTAACAAACTCTGCCTACCAGCACTTCTAAATCTCACCATTTAACACATTATAGCTCGTTTATCTGAACAAAAACTGAAGTGTAAAAACAAGACGTTGTCATAACCCCCTGTAAAGCCACAACCTCAATCATTTCTGGTGTTTCAGCTGCTAGCTCAACAGTAGCTTCATAATTTTTGTATAGGCATGAATGCTATCAATGTTCTCATTTAACCCTCAGCAGGAAAATGAATAGGCGAATTTTCCAAAATATTCAACTCCTCTGATTTACTTTGAAAAGTTACAGTTTTTTTGATGAAGTCTTGAAACAAACTGCATGAGCTGTTATTTCTGGCCAGTTATTGTCATTGTATTTCTTTCTAGCCACAGGAAGAGGCAGTGAAAGCTTTTTCTTCATTACTTATAGCCCAAAGTCTGTGAAAATAAAAGTTTAATAGTTATATGGCTGTCTAACGTTACTTCAGTCAACCCAAACGACCTCAAAACTGAAGAGTAAGCTCTAGGTGGCAGTTGCTGTATTCGTCAATCGTCTCTTTGGGGCTTTTTATGCTTTACAGCAGTGCCAGTGTATGATAGGCTACTCTCATTTTGATACGGTCAAGTGAATTTGTGAAGAGCATAATAATCTATTTTCCAGCTCTCTTATTCCTTGGTGCTTGTGTCGTTATGTACCGTTATGGATTGTAGTGGCTGGTATCCCAAAGGAGCTTTTCTGCGGAGTGTTTCAGATGAATCACCTGGTAGGTGGCAGGGGGTTATTACAGAGAGAAAAACACTGAGATATAAAAAATCTAAAAGAGATAAAGAAGATTGATACCTCTCCAGTGGGCACACGTGTGAAAACATGCCAGTGACTCTATCACCGTGAGGTCCTCTATCTTTCTTGCACTCCCCACTCTATATTTCCCTCTCTCACAATCTCACATCACCCACTGCTTCTTCACTTCTTCTTTCCTTTCTTCACCCCTGGCATCAAGGCTAATAAATCCTATTTAAGCTCTTGTTGCGACCCTTCAATCATCACCCGCGACCAGCTTAAAATAACACTGTTGGAACAGAAAGAATGAGGTAGTGTGCAGAAGCCCCCATGCTGATGTTATTAATTGTTGAAGAGATGAATATCCCATTACAGTCCAACTGAGGAATGGAGATGGAGTGGGGGTTATACTGTGATTAATGCTAAGTTCATGCAATGCATGATTAATTCTGAAGTGCGAGTGGGTGTTTAATCAAGGCCACATGCGATATGATCAATTATAGGGTGAAGAAAAAGAGCTGGATGATTAGACTACCTTTCAGAGTGTGGAACATATGTCACCCGAGGTTTAGTGGGTTCACTTGTAATGTAGGATTACACTGGTGGTAAAAATGAGGAATATAACCATGGAGGCTGGATTACACAGTTGCTTTGAAAAGATGGGAGGGTTAGGCTATACTGGGCTCATCCAAGTGTGAGCTGAATGTGATCTACACTTTCCAACTGGGGCACTAGTATGAGTGTACCACATGTGAGTACAACTAGGGTGCTGTATCAAGTCTATCTTCTAAGTCTTTACGAATAATGAAACCCTGTAGAGCATTTATTAATTTCCACAGTAAAACCTTTGCAAAATTATGAATGATTACAACACATAAAACCAACACTTTGGCCATGAATCTTAAATTTTCCAGTTTTATGTCAAAAACTGCAAAAGCTATACCAAATAGACAATACCAGCATTTCCTTTTCCCTGTTATCCAAATATCTTGTTTGTGATCTAGACCGCCAAACACTGGAAAGTAATATATTTCATTTGAAACATGAAAAAAATTATTTTGTATTATATATTAATTTTGATAAAGAAGCCTTGTTCATCGTATTGCGCGCCGTGCCAAAATTTAACAATTAATATTGACTGCTTACGGTATATCCACAGAAACAAGAGAAAGATACTGCATTAAGCAGGATATTAAAGAAGGATACATCAGAGCTGTGTGGAGTGCTTCTCTGTGGTCTGTTTTCCACACCAACCGTCAGCTGTCCATGGCCTGCTGCATGGGGAGAACTGCTCATGTGAACGTGCCCTTAATCTGGCCTCTGTAAATGGTTCTGTTGTGCCATGCCAGCTTTCATAAGAGAGCCATAAAAGATGGAGCAACACAGCCCAGAGCAAGACATCATAATTCAGGAGAATAATTGGGGCATTTAAACCAAACCTGGGACTCATACATGCTAGACAGTTATAGGTCAGAGCAGCCTGTCCACATGGGAAAGGAGGAAGGGATGGATGGATAGAGAGAGGATGGGAAGATGTGACAGGAAAAGACATAAATGGCAGTAGTTGGCGGGAGGTGGAAAGACAAAGATGAAAAATGAATAGTAAAGCAAGCTTCAGCATAGAATACAAAATGGAGGTAAACACAGATGAATATAGGAAAGAAGCAAAGGGAAAGAGGTGAGTAATGGAGGTTAAACAAGAATCAGCAAGGGTTAACCAGGAAGTCAATGGAAATTATTTTCCTGATTAAGGTGTAACATAATCTGCAGTGTTCTCGTTTTCACAGCTTTCCAATACAAGCTAGCGGTAGCTGTCTCACGATGTAAGGAAATCAGGAGGGATTTCTTAATTTTGGCATAAAGGTGACAGTATTTCATATTTTTCTCTGTAGTATAGCCCGTTAATGGTTGATGTGTACCTCAAGCCAGAGACTGAGAAAAAAATTGTGTCCATTACAGTGGGATAGAAAGGGCTTAAAATGTAATTAGATATATTTTTACTGCTTTGCCTTTTGTATGCTCTCATTAACTTTTTTCTTTTTTTACAAAATAAGAGTTGAATGAAGCATTCACTCTTACTAGGAGATGGTATCACTAGGGTTTTATCAATACAGCTACTAACTAATCCTGCTTGTTGAGCTAGTGCTTAATCAGTTCTGCTTATTAATTCCATTTAATTACTTTGCAAGAAAAGAAACAGAATTACTGTAACAAACACGATGGGGTTTCTACTGCTTAACAGGTTAATGTTGGTAGAGGAAGAGGGGCTGGCTGTTCTCTGCCTGAAAGTCTACAAGAATCTGAAAAACTTTAAGATTCATCACGAATTACGTGAAAAAGTTATATGAAATTAGTTTTGCTTGTTCATAACATTAGCTATTAGGGTTTTGAACTCCGAATGGCTCTGTAAAATATACCAAGTTCATAGATTTTCTAAAAGTCTTTTATCTTGTTCAACGAGTGATTGATTACCAATACTGTCTCACTTATGCCAACCGATAATGTATCAGCTTGAGAGCTACCTTGCTGACTCAATTTCTGATCCTTGACATCTAGTTGAATGAGGTGTTGTAGATTTATGAATTTAAAATTAGTCAGAAACTTTATTGTATACTTCTAGCTCCAATCTATAAAAAAATTCAAGTTCAGTGTGATGAAATTTACATAAAATTTGATTTTTTACAGAAAATCCATGCCAGGTTTTTCCCCAAGTAAAGCCTCATTGTGCCAACTTGTAGTAAAATTATACCGTAGCAATTGCTTTCACGTAACTCTACATTTAAAATATACTTTACATGTTTCCCAGATACATCTTTAACTCAGGTTTTTTTAAAGATCCTGTTGATCCTCGTATCATAGATCTAGCCTTTGAGTCACAGTGCTTTTATATACTTAGGCTTAGATACATAATCGTGTCGGCTTTGTAACCACTCATCGGTGATTGGAATATTGAGGGAAAGAGATTAGGCTAAGAATTGACCAATTCAAGATTCTACACACATATGACCTTTTTCACTTAACCAACTAGCTATGCTGCAGTGATGTAAAATACAATATTAACTACATTCATGGAATGAGTTACTCAAACCCCACCACCAATATCCTGCCTTCATCATCTATCTCCTCTATAATTCAGGGGGTGAGACGGCAGAGCCTGTAACAGACAATGAGAATTTGCAGAAGACAAAAAACAACTCCACACACGGGGATTCTTACATGGGTTTGAGAGACGGCTGCCTTATGGACTGTGCCACAGCAGTCCCAGACCACAAGCCATGGCCATCTGGCAAGTAAGGCAGGCTAAGGCAAACAGTCAAACTTGGATTTTTATCTCAGTACCCCGCTCCTGCTTTTTCTGTCATGCAGACAGAAATGCACACCACCTTTGTGCTTGCAATGCTAGTCAGTCTTGGCTGTATTTAAATAGATGCAGCCTATTTATTTTTCCATTTCTGCTGTATAAAAACTACATATTAAGACTAATAAACAAGTTCTTTCATAAGAACTCACTTCAAACTCACACCAAGTTATCTGACTGTATTCCCAGCATGCTCATCCCACAAGTTTCTTTCTTCGATTGTTTTAAGTCTGAGCCATGTTTTTCTTTGCTTCTTAAGATTTTAAACTCCTTCTGAGGTATTTCCAAACACTGTCTCTTCCTGCAAATGGCTGCTAAAACATTTCCTTCACTCAGCCATATTTGTCAAAGCAATTAGAATTTCAAAGGAACACAAAGCAACACAAATGAAATAATTATAGAAACAATATTTTAATCAAGAATGTGTTAAAACAATTAAGTGCTACTGAACCAAGCTTTAACCAGTTATCCTTTGCTTCAATATGCAGCCCCCCCCCCCCATTCCAATTATTGCGTAGGCTCTCAAAAACCAGGTAATTTATTTCAAAGGGAAACAAAAAAAGGCTCATGTGATAGAAACTTAATAGTAATAGCTGTATCTCCATTTTCAGTGATAGCCAGTGGCATGAATTACTGTATCGAAATTATCATATTACATTGCCCAGAGCCATAATGCTAATGTGGCTAAAATGTGCTTGTACAATCAGCACGTATTGAAACATACCAATAATATTTATGGAATAAAGTATTGCGTCCTATATGGCAGTTCTTTCCACACAATTACCTCTTCTCCTTTTTTTCATTTAAGTTATTACATGCTAACTCTTTGCGTGCACGACACTGTGTTTGACCCTTCGTCTTTAGTCGACCCCAGAACATCAATATAGAACTTATGGTAAGTTCAGTTAAGGGAATGAATCAGGGTTTAACACACTGTCCTTAAATGTGTACCCTAAGGCCTTATGGTCTAATAATTGAAGCATCAGTGTGCGGTGAAAAGGTCAAAACCTCGTTGTTTTGTCACACATCGCCTTGAGAGGAGTGACAGTGCCCTGTATGTGTGTGTCATTTCTTCATCGAGGCCCTTATCATTTTTAGTGACCTTTTTTAAGTTATTACAGTGACTGATTATGAGGGCAGTTATGGGTTATTTCCTGCATTTACCAACGCAGATTACCTGTAGAATGTAATTACGCAGAGGTTTAAAGGAAGGGCAGGGGTTAATGGTTTATGTAAGCATGAACGAGTGTGTGCATGTATGTGTGTCTGTGTATGTGAGTGTGCGTAGTGCTTTGCCTATCATATGGCCACAGACAGTGAACAGTGAATGACAGTCTCTGTACAACCTACAATGTAGCATACTTTCCCTAAGGCTTAGCCTTTGGGGGGTTTGTCTATCAGGAACCATAATCAGCAGTTTCACAACATAACATCAACTGTTACCATAGCAGGGCCTAATAAGATTTCCTGAAACATTTAAGAGGCCCTTGAGCAAGATAACCTCCTCACTACTCCAATGTTGATGCTCATTTGCTCACTGTAAAAGGATCCTTCAGGTGCCATTGAATGAGAAGTGAGAAAGGGAAAAACCACCATGTCAATATGTAGTGTGGACAAAGGCATCCAAACTCAAGGAGATGAAAACAATCCAAGTGATGTCAGTACTGAAATATTTCTACTATACTAAAAATTTGTCTCCAGTATCAGACTGCTGGAAAGGGATGCAGCACAGCAGTGACAAAGGCTTTAGGAGGAAGACCGTTTTGTAATGGCGTGCCGAGGAATAGTAACAATAGAAGAAGCAAGGATGTTTAAATATACATAAGTGGAAGTTGGACAGATAAAATGTTGTACAGACATTCATGGAAGGATACAGCCCAATGACTTTAACAATTCAATGAATAGATTTTTCTCTAGCACCAGAGTCTGTAGCATCACCATCAGGTGATTAGTGGACAGCAACTTTGCACTTTGTCTTTAGCGCTTGGAAAACTTTCTAAAACTGCCATGGTGAGCATGGTAAACATTATACCTGCTGAAGATTAGCATGTCAGCATTGTCATTTTGAACCAATTACCATATATTAAGATGGATGACACCACCAGCCAGAACATCTTGATCATGCTCTGGTGGCTCGTCGCAGTATAGGCCATAAACTGAGCATGCGACTGAGTTGGACGAGACCTCGATAACGTAGCTTGACCGGCAGATCACTCTGGCTCCAAAGTATTTCACCAACACAAGATAACAGCACCTGTATCCAGGATACTTATTATGGCAGGACAGAGATGGAGATATAAAGTTATCTAAAAAATCTACGAGCTAACAGTCTAACACATTTACAATAATTTGTGTACTCCTGCAGGTGCATACATCTGCAAAAAAAACAAGCCAGTCTGCACGTTTAAAATGCTTAGCTGTGTTTTCACTAGTGTAATAGCCCTCTGAAGAAAAATGCATCCGCTTCGCTAAAACACAATCAGGCCTGTTAATAAATGTTGTAATGTCTTACAGTAGATAAATTAGATCATCGGGGGGTGGTGTACTGTACCAAATTACTTAACATGTAGATTAAATCCGGATGGAGATTTCCCTGAAAGCCGGTGCTTTGGGTCAATATCACAGAGGCTATTTCTTTAAGAGGAAGACAGTGGAGATGCACCGAGAAAAACCATTCTGAATGGATGACTCATCAAATTTGCCTGGGGCCATTCTTTCCTACTCAGCTGAATGAACCAAAGGGGAAATTGACCAGGCAAGGCAAGTGCCTCCGTTTCCACTGTTACAACCCACCGGTTCTTTATGAATGGAGCTCTTTATGGTTACCTTACAGCAGTTTACGTAAGTCAGCGATTGGTAAATCCAAGTGAAATGACGCCATGGATGACATTAGGTAAGGTTAAAAAGGTAATAAGGTATTATCAGTGTAAGGAAATGATGAGTTGGTTACCTAATGAAATAGGCCCAGTGCACTACAGTTGGGAACTAGGATGAGTACTTTGGCAGTAGGTTGAATCAACTGTAACTGTATATTTCTACTTTTTAGCATTCAATGAGTCAGGGAAACCAATAAGTAATGAGCAATGGTAATTCAGACCAACCAATGAGCCAAAATGACTCAAAGTTACCTCAAATCCAACAAAAGTGTCTCTTATCTTCTAGCGGCTTTTTTTTCTGCATAAATTAGAAACACACGAAAGGAAGGACCCAACCAAAGGAAGAGCAAAGTTTACAATCACTGCATTGCAATTCCACAAAGCCCAACGTTCCATCTCTCCCACTTGTCGCTGCAGGATTTGTGCTCCTCTTTGCTGGTAAGTGTCCAGACATCAGGTGGGCTTGCCTGCAGAGTTTTTTCATCACAATGAATTTGAGAAACCCTTCTTAATAGAAAATCTTCAACTTCTCCAACTGAGGATTTGGCTTCAGTCATGTTTCTGTCGGCTGTTTGTTTTGCCCTGCGTTTCAGTTTGGCCCAATGGCTTAGAAAAATAGGGATTATTGTGAAAGTGGGTCTTGAATGAGCATGCCAAATCCAAACCAGGATTAAACTGTTTCATGAATACAATTTAGAGCTGATGAATTCAGACTAATCCAGGTGTAGATTTGAGACATAAAGCCCAGGTCATCTAAAATTACAGTGAAGAAAATGGACATGCTGACACAAAGCTGCAATATCCGAGGCCACAGAGCTGTATATAATAAACAGGTTTTATGGAGATTAAATTACACAAAAGCAAACAAACAATTTTTATTAAAAAGTGATACAGAATCAGTCTGATTTTATAACCAGACCTAGAGTAGACACCGACAGCCCTACTGTGACTGCTGCTGCACTATATGCACTGCATGATGGACAGAAATCACACAATGTCACTTTCATGACTGAAATTATAATGTAGGTCAAGCATAAACAAATGAGTAAATCAGAGCATTCACAACCCAGTTAGGCTGAAGAGAGTGATTTGCACTCTGAGCAATTTAACAGTCCCTGTTTGGACATACGTCAGATTTATGGTCAATAGACAGAAAAATTGTGGAACTTTGAGATCAAGTTGTGTTCAAGCTACAGTTAGTCTACCATTCCAGCACTAGCAACCCAAATGGTTATGTATCACATTGTAATGGTTTGCGTCCTTATGGACATAATGTGTAAAAATAGATATTCACATGTTTTACACCTATGTTTTTTTTTTTTAAAGAAATAATCACAAGTAATTTTTTACCAGTTTGGACAGTGGTATTGCACAGATGCTTATGGATATATAACTGTGTAGTTACCCACTTTACAGTGACCTCTTCCAAATTGTTGATGTTCTGAAACCAATCAATTCTTTTAGAATAATAGAATAATCTTGATTGAGTGCACGTGCCAATGAGTTCTGTTGTTGCGCCCTTAGTTATCGTGCTTCAATTTTGTAGTCCTATTTTAGCTTTACAGAAACAATGGTTCTAATTTGCAAAACAACAGAGTAAATGTGTTTGTTCTCCAGCCTACAGATATTTCACTCAAGTATGAAGAACCCCCTGCTGCTTGAAGTATAGTATGCTAATTATCAGAGTTTTGAAAGAATAGATATGCGAAAGACCATACAGTATTGCCTCAGCCTGTGATATGTAGTGTGATGTGTACAGTGTGTACAAAGTATCATTTAAAATCATATTGAAATCATAATTTGCATTTTTCGCTTCATTTATAAAGATTTACATCTGGTTTTGAAATTGTCTTGTGTATTTTAGCAGGATAGAATTCTAATGCCCTACTTAAAATCTTATTTTAAAAGTTATTGCATTTAAATGTTAGTAAAATGCATTTATAACATTGGTATGCAGGTGAGATCATTGGAGCCTGATATTGTTGAAAAATGTGTGTGCTGTCGAGTGTGTTAAGCCACCAAACTCTAAAAGAAAATACACACCCACCTACAATCTGTAAGCTGGTTAACAAGTCTGCTGCAGCAGCTTTGCCGATTTAAAAACTTACCGACAAATGTCAGAATCTGTGCAGTGAGCTGTTTTTAGATGCTGAGTGGTGTTACAACACCATAAAGTGACTCCACTTCTTTGTGTTCTACAACCTGTCTGTGACTTGGCTCGCAAGCTGCAGTTACAACAGAGCAAGTCTTTTGCTGCGTTCTCCACGGCCTTGTGGCTCACAAATGGAAACCTTAATTATTAATGAGACAATGGTCTGTTCCATAACATGAAAACTTAAAATATAATCCAAACCACTCTAGGGCAACTATGTAAAAAATTATGACTTTATAAGTTACCAAGATGAATGAATCTTTCTCCGACACAAAACCTTAACATAACTGACTACGATACACAGTGTAATCCATTATTCCATTGCCCTTTTTCCTGGTAGGATATTGGATAATCCCAATTTTCTGAATCTCCATTGTAAGATATTGAGTTTATATTTCATGCCTTTTGATGGTTTAAATCTGCTGTAGGTGCAGCACTGTGCAGAGCATGGGAAAGACTGGATTTTCAAACAGATGAATGCTGACTATTATTTCCTGAAGCCAAAGTTTAGATATTCAAATTGAAAAACGGTGACTTTATAGGTGTAGAGAACTGAGATACTTGCAAATTTTCAGATCTAATAAGTGCGTACCAGTGAATTTTTAGTACTTTTGCTTAAAAACATGATGTAAATGAGTAAAAGATTAATAAATGCCATTAATTTTCTGTCAAAAAAAATGTTCCTGGTGGCCCTAGAGAGGTTAATCTGTTCATGATTGTGGGGAAATTCAGAAGTATAGTCATCCAAATCAAACATACTCTTCATCCTCTATTTTTACAGAGAAAGATTTGTAACTAATATGTTCCAATTGTATTTGGATCTCTCCGAAAATCACATTCACATTTCAGTGACACATTTCAGTGTTTCAAGTTTTATTATACGTGCAGTACTCTATTGATGATATAGCAATGCAGTGTATCTATTTTTATGTGTGAGTTTTGTCTGATATATTACAAAATAAATTGATCAGGATGATATATTGGCCGATATAAGCTTATCGTATATATATCCAGATATATGGCAGCTGATAATTGACCAGATATTACACTGCAGAAATGCCAATAATATGTTTAGAAATTGTTTTACTTTAAAATGCCCCACGCAGTACATATGTCGGACAGAATACTTGATTAACCAAATTTAAAGCATCTTTTTCCAAAATGTTCATTTGCATGTTATATTATATTATATTATATTATATTATATTATATTATATTATATTATATTATATTATATTATATTATATTACATTATATTATTATAATGTAATTGAAATAATAATATCAATATATTTTGATTTTGTAAGTCGTCATGTACGATATCACTATTGGCCTCAAAGATCCAGCAGGAATTGGTCTCTAATTATTTTACATATAATCTAGTATACATTTGTTATGGGCATCTACTCTATACTGATATAACAATAAAAAGATTTTGATATCATGATTTTAGCCTTATCATTTGACCCTCCATTAGTTTGGCTATAGTCACATTTATTTATAAATTTGTTGCACTTCTGACGAAAGTAAAAAAATTTGATTATGATATTTAGCTTAGTCCCCATTTTTCTGAGCAGTTTTCTAGACTTAAAAACTCCATCCTTTACATGAGCCTCATGACTTTTTTCAGCATTTATTCACCCCAACACCCTTAACTACCTCATTGTTTCTAATCCAACACTTTACCTGGCCTTCTCTTTCAAAGGATGTTTGGCTTGTGTGCCAATAGCACACACATATACCCATAAAATGCAGGACTATTGATTTGTTGAGCACTGTGGTCAAGCAGCCCTGACTGGCCTTGCCCCTTGGGTGAGACACACAATCAGCACTGGATGTGCTGCTCCTAAACTGTCCCTGGGCACCGTTTCAAATCCCTGTAGATTCATGATATTGATTTGAACCATTTTTCCCTCAGCCAGCATCTTCTCCACCTCCATCATGTCCCCTCTCACTTCTTTTTTGTCTGACCTATGTTTTTTGTTTCTTGTTCCCAGAGGAAATTCCGTGATAAGTGAGAGACACGTATTGGTTCTTCTTCTGTTTTTTCCTTTTTTATAAAAAGGAAAGTAGCTGTGGAGGAGGAATGAAGGGCAGGAAATCATCACAAGAGTCAAATCTAGTTACTGCTTACTGATGTTGTGGAGGGAGGGGAAAACACTGTCATGCAAATAGAAAGAGGATGAGAGAAAAAAAATAGGAAGTTGGTATGATTGCAGTAGGGCCCCTTGCAAAAATATTGACTTCTTTGCACTATCACTGTCATAGTTGTGTGTCAACGTGGATTCAATCAAAACTGGATACGTGTTGAATATGAATGAGGGCCCTTTTAAACGGAAATGGAGGATTAAATTCAGTGCAGTTGAGAAATTGGTTTTGTGTACGGTAGCCGTTTTACATTTTCTTGACAGGGGAATAAAATGATTACAATTTTGCTGCTGAGTTTCTCTATTTAAGCTGAGTGGGACCTTTCTCTCCCTCTCCGTTTCCTTACCCCCTTGTCACGTCCTCCCTCCTTACATTCTCCTTTAACTCACTCCTCATTTCTCTCCTCTCGTTCTCATTGCCAGACTATGTAATTGAGGTAATGCTGTTAATGATGTGTGAGAGGTCTCCCTTCTCTCTCTCTCTCTCTCTCTCTCTCTCTCTCTCTCTCTCTCTCTCTCTCTCTCTCTCTCTCTCTCTCTCTCACACACACACACACACACACACACACACACACACACACACACACACACACACACACACACACACACACACACACACACATATAGACATACACACACGCGCGTGCATACAAAAACACATGTACACACGCTGATGGCAGTGGATAGTGTTCTTTCACTAGAATTGGCATGGTGAAGACAAGGCAGTGGTGGCTTATGGGCACAGACGACCTCGCTGTGGGGAAGCAGGACGTATAAACACTAATTAGGATGACTTGGGGGTGTAAAACAATTGGGGAGGGATAGACGACTAGAGGAATGGTCGGTGGTTTTAAAAATGCAGGAGGGAGGGACGAAAGAGGTGATGCATTTCCGTGCCCAAGGGGCAAGGGGCGTGCGAAATGACTGACAAAGACAAAGACGGTGACGGCAGGAAAAGAGGAAGACGAAGGGGAAAAAAATGACCAACGACTTGACAGAGTGAAATTTAGTGAGAGAAATTGGCAGCTTTGCTGCCGTCAAACAGGGCTTCCCATTGAAGGGACGTATATGGGCTTCTAATAATACCCGAGTACCTGATGTATCCACACTGCTATTAAATGAGAGACGTTCACATCCAGGATGTGTGGTCAGACATATCATTTGTCATTCATTACCTTCTCCAGTTATTATGTCTTACGTCAGCAATTGCTACAGACACGATAATTACTGACAACACAACACAAGGTTTGCAGCCTAAAACCCTAACTAAGTAAGCCTAAAGTGGAGAGAAGGGTTTTTTTCCAATAATAGAAGTCTTACACTAGATGGGGGGCATGTTAGGTAAAAAGGCCTTTTTCAGAAGTACTGCGTCAATGCATAAACATATCAATTGGTCAAGGAATGAGTGGACATTAAAGGAGCATGTCCACATTTTTTTATACACCCGATTGATTTCTGGCCAAGATGTAGATCAGAAGATTGATACTACTTACATGTCCGTAAATAGAGACTACAATTTGCAGCCAGTTAGCAGAGCATAAAAATCAGATGCGGTAGTAGACAGCTAACTGGAGTCTGTCCAAAGTTAACAAAATCTGCCTACCAGCTCCTCCAAAACTCACTAATTAGCTGGCTCTGTTTTGTCTCTTTGAGCTGTAAAAAGAATGGTGAAAAGATGACAGCAACTGATTTCTTGGCATCCTGGCAACCTCACAGTGACGATATAAGTGAACTTTAGAGGCAATTCTCTCCTTAAATTAGAAATAGATTTATAAGTGTAACTGCTGAATCAGTGTAATTCTGTATTACCCACACATTTACAATAACCTGCATGCAAACCAGACTTTTCCAATTGTGGAGGCACACACACGCATACGTAAATACAAACACAGTCTATTCACACTCACACGCACATGCATAGGTACCATACAGTTAGGCGCTTAAAGATATGGACAGTGACGCTGTAATAGTCCTTCTTCTGTGTACCACCACACAAGATTTGAGAGAAAGACATAAAGAGGTGTTTGGAGTGTAGACTTTCAGCTTTAATTCAAAAAGTTTAACAAAATATTGCATTAAACATTAAAGATTCACGTCTCACCATTAAAGAATTACAGTTATATTTATGCATAGTCCCTTATATTCAGGGGCTCAAAAGTAATGGGAAAGAACCATTATTTATTTATTTTAATACTTGGATTAAAATACTTTGCAGGCAATGATTTCCTGAAGTCTGGAACCCATGGACACCTAATGCTGAGAGTCCTCCCTTGAGATGCTTTGCCAGGCTTTTACTGCAGCCACCTTCAGTTTCTGCTTGTTTGTACGTCTCTCTGTCCTAAGTTTTTTCTTCAGTAAGGGAGAGGCCTGCTAAGTTGGGTTGAGGACGGGTGACTGACTTAGCCATTGAAGATTATTCCATTTCTTTGCCTTGAGAAGCTGCTGGATGGCTTTCACAGTATTTTTTTGGGGTTATTATCCACCCGTACTGTTAAGCACTATCCTATCAGTCTTGCAGCATATGGCTGAATCTAAGCACATAGCTCAACCCAATATACTTTCATCCAGCTACTTCTATCAGCAGTCACATCACCAATAAACACCAGTGACCCAGTTTCCAATGGCAGCCATACATGTCCATGCTTTACCACTAACTCCACTGGGTTTGACAGATGATGGGTTGACTTTGGATTACAAGCTGTTCCTTTTCTTCTCATTACTCTTCTCTTACCAACATTCTGATACACGTTGGTTATATACCTTTTGGTGTTGCTGAGCTCACCAGTGCATTCCTTCTTTTAAAGAATGTGCCAAATTGCTTATTCGGTTACGGCTAAAGTTTTTGCCATCTGTCTGATAGGTTTGTTTTCTTTTCTTTTCCTTCAGCCTAATTATGGTCTCCTTCATTTGCATTGCCGTCTCTTTGGAGCTACAGCCACCAAATGCAAATCTAAAAGCTGGAATGAACTGTTCATCTTCTATCTGAATTTGTCATGAAATAGAGAGGAACCAAGCCACACCTGGCCATGAAAATAACTGTCCGTCAATTTTCCAATTACTTTCAAGCCTCTGAAAATAAGGTCTCCTTAATGTGCAATGCAATATTTTTGTTAAACCCCTTGAGTTAAAGTTGAAAATCTACAATTCCTTCTCATCTCAATGGCTTCGTTTTTCAGTCCAATGAGGTGATCTATGAAAATTCTCTCAGTGTCCAAATACTTACATGCATAATTGTATGTGCAGGTCACATACACCCACATTTCTGCATGAACACATTTCAAGACGCTTCAAGAGCAGACATATACTAACGTACTAAATGGAAGTGAGTGTGGATGCAGGAATACATACATAGAGTTGCACCTGCATAGACACAAACTTTGCTTTGTTGCTGCCGTCATTTAAGCCTAATTGCTGCTACAACCACTCATCACCATAGCACCTCATGGGCTGCTTCAGCCAGCATAGGAAAGATGCCGCGTAGGAGTATGAATCTGTGTGAAATTGCATGTGCCTGGGAGGTATTATGTCGAGGAGTGTGTGTGTGGGAGCCCACCTAACAGATATGGGACGGACTAGTTTAGCCCAGGGCCATAGTGCTGTACACACACACATACACACACACACCTGCCCTGTCTCCCAGCCATATCCTCTCTGTTGCTGCTCCACGGTGGCCTCCCTTCAGTAAATAACACCATTCATTACCTGCATGAACCCCTGAAATCAACTCCCTGGAATAGACTGGTGTGTTGGTGAATGTTGGTCATATTTTGTGTCTACCAAATATGACCAACAGCTGCTGCTGGGGGAAATTCTTGTACGTCTGATTGAGCTAAACATTTTTGTACTGTAAATATTTCTGTGTTCTCATTATGGATCTTTAAGTCCCACAACATGTTCACAATACAGAATAGCTTATAAAAAACTTAAAGGGCCATAAAATGACACTGAATAATGAGGTGCTTCTGCAGTTTAAACATTTTTATTAAACAGAAATGGGGTGTTAACAAAACTAATAGCCTACAACCGACCCGGCAGTGCTTTGAGCTAAATGCTAACAGTAGCATGTTAACATGCTTGCAATGATTATTCCAGTGGTTCTCAAACCTTTTTATCATGCCCCCCCCAGAAGCAGAAAGAAGGATTTTTGTAGCTTACGTGTTCAAAGATATTATAAGTAGAGCTGAAACCATTAGTTTTTTTAATCAACTATTTGATCAAGAGATAATTCATCTGCAAAAATTCTGATGATCAATTAATTGTTTTAGTAATTCAAGCAAAAACATCAATTATTCTCTGGTTTCAGTTTCTCCGAGGATTCGCAACTTTTCTTTTGTTTTACCTTAAGAAAATGTTAAATACCCTCGGATTTTGGACAGTCAGGCAGAGACTACTGAACTATTTGAAGGTGTCACGTTGGTCCTAGGAAAGTATGAAGGTATTTTTCTTTAGTTGTTCTTTTTCTTACATATTATGGACTAAAAAATTAAATGATATAGAATAGATTAAAAGTTACCTCATTATTAAAGGAACAGCAAATTCTCTACTGGTTGACAAACTCCTATCATTAAATGGTATAGACTATTATTGTTGCCCAACCCACCGTTAATGCATTGCAGACTCATGAAAAGACTGAAATCTGGGTTGTTGACCAGAAAACTCATGAACCTTTACATTCTTGCTCTGTAGCCAGCCACTGTTTATTTTGCTGTATCTGTCTCAGTTTATTCCTTTTCAATCATCACAAGCGTCTGCATTTTTCTTGCATCACAGTAGGGTGGTGTTAGATGAATGATGAATTGTGCTGTGCTGGGTCTCTGTCAGATATGGTAAAGGCTGAAGGTCAATTTTTGTTTCATCAGACCACATATCTTGTGTCATGCTCTCAGAGCTTTAACACGATTTTCTTTTCTGAAACATTTGCCCTGCTGCTTTCGATCCTAGGTCATCTTCCTGACCGAAGTCCTTCACACCTCATGAGTCAACATGATAAAACAGGAAGTTGTTGTAAGAGTCTTAATACTTTCTGTAGTTTTTTTTTTGTTTTTGTTTTTTTTTTAACCTCCCCATATGTTTTTATATGAATAGATTGTTTGCATTCACATGCTCTGACAATTTGACAGAAACATTTGCATTTCAGGCAAACTACCCATTTCTGGCCATGATCATTGAAGATCTATAGTAAAAACAATATTTTACACAGATGTTTACTTTATAGTCACTTTTACTCGGCTTGGTCTAATTTTTTACTTGACGCTTTCTGCTTCTATCCTGAGACTGCATTGAGGCTTTTGTCACCCAACACATCCCTATTGCTTTGATAATCTGGGTTGATAGCTGGGGGCAGCCTTAGTTAGTTCCTTATGTGTGGTCTGAAATGTTTTTGAGTAAACTAAGGAAAGGCTGATCATTTAGTGACTTAGTGACTGCTTCAGCTGTACAGCGGCGGCCATGTCAGTGTTACATAAAGAAACACAAAACGAGAAAAGAATCTTTTAAATGGCTTATCAATAAAAATACATACATATATATATATATATATATATATATATATATATATATATATATATATATATATATATATATATATATATATATATATATATATATATATATATATATGTACATACTTTATGCCATCTAGCAATAGAAGGTAGGTTCATTAGATATACCTGTAAATTATTAAACTGGCAAATATTACTGTAAGAGTGTCTCTCTAAAATATGCTACTTCTAGCTATGTCAATAAATCACCATCTATTGTACAGGATAATATGACTCTAGTACCAGATACTCAGACACTCTTTAACATAACAGTTTTTAAGTTAATTTAGTGATACCATTTTTTCTGAAATAAAATACAAATAATATCTTATGAATCAAATGCAAAATTGTCATGTGTACACTATAGAGCTGACAGAAATAAGAAAAAAAGGCCCTATGAATGTATGTCAGTTTTTTAATTTTTTTTTTTTTATCATCTTTAGATTCAGTTTTCACCATTCTGTTCTGCAAGTGGATAGCTGAAAGACTGTTTCCGGTTTTGGTCACTCATCTAGAAAAAGAGCGGTGACCTCTTTCCCCCTGCAGTCCTCTTTTTCTCTTCTATGGCAAACACAATTACTAACAGACAGATAAATATTTATGGGATCAAGCTGGATCTGGATTTTTGCCAAGTTACCGTATGAATTTTTCATCTGCAGCCAAGCTGCAGAAGAACGTTGGGGGCTGGTCAGGCAACTGTGTGGACCTAATGTCAGGAGGTTGAGTGGGACGATGTTGCAGCTACAGTGATAACAGCTTCAGTAAAGCTCGTGCTGTTGTACTGTAGCAGGTAACACATATCAGCGGCTCTCTGTATGTGCTGGATTGGTTCAATGTGTATATGTGTGTTTGTATGTATAGTATGGTACACAGATTACATAATAAGAGTTGTGAAATTTAGTCTGAGTAGGTGTAATGTTTTAATGCATGTGCTCATGTTTAACAAACTTCCTTCTTCACTACTCCCTTTCATTTCATCATCAGATGTCAAAGGTGACACCAAAGGGTGAGAGGTCAGACTGTCAGAAATGAGACATCAGTGGGCAGGGCTGCACAATCGGTCGATGTCTCGGAAAGCAGAGAGGGCAGCAAAGGTCTTGCTTCATGACAGGGGTTACAACTGCACTTCACTTGCGGTTGTGTAGGGAGTGTGTGTGTATATCTGTGAGTGTCCTGTTTACAAGGGGTCAGGCTCATTTGTAAGCTGTCAAACAGAGATGCACGGACAGAGATCAAGAGCAGCTCACAGGGGCTAGTCCTGCCATCCAGGGGAAATGGATTTTGTTTGATGTTCAGTGCGGGTAGGAGGGAGAATGAGTGAGGGAGAAAGAGTTGGGGTACATTGAGAGAGAAATAAAGACAGAAATTTATTAGAAATTGAAGCATAAACACAGACTGACCTCAACTGAAAGAGGAGAGGAAAATGTAAAAGCGAGTTCTTGTGAAGTTTGGCAGATTGATGGCCTGAAATTAGTTGAAAACAACATCAACAATTTGAGACAAGGCAAGAAAACACAAGCTGGACTAATGGATGTCTAGAAAATAGGACCTCTAACTAAGAGGAGGTTAGAAGAGAGGAGAGAAATGTTTTTTTCTGCTGCTAATACTCATCTGAGTTCAAATGAATGTTCTTGTATGCAGAGACAAGCCATAGTCTCATTATCTCCAAAGCTCTGCAAACTAAACTGGGGGAGTGGACAAAAAAGGTAATGAAATTCCTTACATGTATCACTGTTTTTAATGAGTTTATTAAAAACATGACAATAGTAATATGCGACATGGCCTTGGTTTTTTGTGGAAACTATTAAGAGAACCTATTGAGATAATTGCTATGATATAATTACATCAAGCTCTTCTATGGCCTAGATTAGCAATAAAATGTCACAGTTCAATCTTCAGTCCAAATATTAACATCGGTCTTAAAAAAAAATCTGGTTCTTTGATAAAAAGGTACAAGCACGTTTACATAAAATTTTCAGGGGATGTAACTATGAACTGAAAGGGAATTTCAACAAGAAACATCTAAACACCGTGATTAAAATTTCTCAGAAACTAAGTTGAAATTATAAAAACTGGTGGCCATAGCATAAACCTGTATGTTAGTTACATTATTCACAAGAGTCCTACGTTCTTTGTTAACTAACATGAAAGATATCATTTAAAGAAAAAAACTGAAATGAAATATGGACTGGGGGAAAAACACTCACCTAACTCACTGTTTTCTCACTTTGCAACTTCATGAGGGCTGCCTCTTAAATGCTGATGGTTTGAATCATGATTTTTATAACATGTCAGTGGCTGTACTCCATTTAGATGTCGTCATTTTTTTGTGTAGAAGCAAGAGCTAAAAACAGGTATGATGTTCAATATCTGGAAGCTGATCAAACATCAAGAGAGTTGTGGTTCTCTGGAAAACTCTAATTTTTAATTTCATAGTTTTTTAGTTTTTGTAGAGACACTAAACCACCCTTTTCATTTGGATTCGGTCAATAAAAGCCACTTGGAATTGGTTTATTAGTCTGTGTTGTTTAAGATGCTATTGTGGTTTTTTTGTTTACTTTCTGCACAGATTTGTTGATTCAAGTCGACATAAATGGCACGTCTGTTTTGTATGCCAATTAGAAATGGAGTGGAAACCAAGCCTATATGGCTTCAACTGACACTCTGCCAGTTACCATGTTTTACAATTCTATCTGGCTTATTGGTAGATATGTACTACTGCTGTCCCTAACTGGTAATAGAATGGGTTTGTTTGCAAGATCTCCACAAAAGGACGTGTATATTTACAGCAATTTCACAAAATAGAATATATTCCCATTTTACTGTTGTAAAAAAATAGCCCCCGGAAGGTTGTTTGTTTATAAAACTTGTCTAGCAGTGGTGTTTATGCATTACATTATAAGTAAACACAGTCATGAACAGAAATCCCTAGGAGTCAAGGCCTTTACCCGCCATACGGATGATGTATGGACTGAAAAGTTTCATTCGGGAAACAAAAACAGTTAACAAATGCATTGTCAGTTGCTGCTATTGCTTGTTGAAAATGTATATACAGTAATTCAAATTCTACTAGTAGCTTACCATACAGAACTTCAAAATGTCATACAGTAGCCATATACAGATGATATATTATAAAGGCTGTCTTATCTTCCTTCGCTGGTATCTGTGAGGGTGTGATTCTGGTCATCATCATTTTGTAATTACATTTCAACACTTCGAGCGGAGATGGAATGAAAGGTATAGATTCAAACAGAAAGACGTGAAGAGGGGAGTGTCATAGACAGCTTCTGGCATACCTTTTTGTCCGTAATACCCTGTAACATATCTCCATGTGTCTGTTCGTCATCCCTTCTGTCAGCATCACTCCCCCATCTCTACCTCCCCACCTCTACCTCCCTACTTTCCCTATTAAACTTTCTTCACTACACTGTCTTACTTTCTGTATCCATCTCTCCATCCCTGTCTGAATCCTATTCCATCTCATTCTCACCTCTCAAACTTTCACGATCCATCTCCTCCGCCGCCCCCTACCCATCCTATTCTACTTCTCTTGGCATGACTGATTGCTGAAAATGGGCTGATTCTCTGACAACCACAACTATGTCACCCCTGATGCCCAGCCTCTACGTGCATTGATTACCCCACATTGCAAGGAGATAATAAGTGGGCGTGACCAGATTTTGAAACATGATAGGTCTGTGCTTGTGTTTAAATGAAGCTGATCTTGCTGGTTTTTAATCAGAGGCGCAGAGGAAGCTTAATCAAACAGTATTTTGATGGATTCATGGAATGGGAAACCCATTCATCAAGTCAATTACACATTAATCATGAGCTCGCCCGCAGATCTGGTAGTGAGACATAAGGAGGGGATCCACTTTGTTCTTGAAATGAATATCAAGCGGCATTGTGTGAAACCCTCCTATCCATGGGTCTGTACAATTAAATGCGGTCTGTTGAAGGATGTTGATCAGCCAACCATTTGTGTGTTTTACAAAGACGAATTCTTGAAGTGGCTCCTTCTGATCAATGCTTGGTAAATTGTGCATGGATCTCTCATGCAGATTAGCAGTGTTGTAATGTGTAGAAACAATGATTGACTGCATTGTCTGTACAGTAATTCTGCACTCTAAATGCTGTACATGAGATTGGATGTAAATTAAAGCCAATTCCCTGCCAAGTGTAGACACAGTGTGATTGATATTTAAATATTGATTATCATACTCCCTCGCCTTTAGATTGAACTGTATGGACCATTTAATTTGCATAACTTCCAAAGGCAGTTACTATTAAGGTCACAGCAAATGACCTATTCCCACAAACCTCTCATCAATAAATCATGCAGACTGACAAGCTCTCCAGTTGTCAGAAAATCCAGGATGAAATATGAATTATGAAAACTATGGCAGGGATATAATAGTGTGTGTGTGTGTATATTATTATAACGTTTTTTGCCTCTAAACCTAACATCCTAGCAGCAACTGAATTGAATAAGTGTGCATCTGAAGAATCGGAAAACCGTGGTATGGTATGTAAGTAAATTATGTACATATCTTTCTGCAAGCTCCAAATCCACCAAAGGACTGACCTGAAAAAAAAAATCACAGCTCGTGTATATTCATGAAGATACTTTAGTAATAAGACCTTTCTTCTCTCTTAATACTGTACAGATGAAGGGAAAAAGATCAAGCTACAAAGCCTTCTTCAAAAAAAGTAAAATATCAAAGAAGTCACAGTAAACTCTTCTTAGTTCCTGTGACAGTTCAGTTCAGTCCAAAAGTATTTGAGTAGTTGTATCTATCCCTCATGTAATGATACAATTCAACAATGTTCTGACAACTTTGTTTTAAAATTCAATTTAAAAAAGATCTTATTCAGATGCAGTTTCCATTGATTGATTCCCTTGATTGAGTTCAGATTTAAAAGGAGCCTATACTTTTATTATTCTAAACGAATAATTTGATTCATGAATAAGTAAATTACAAAGGAGAACGATCTCCTCGATTTGAATCCCAAGTAGTTAATTAGAAATGCCCTGAGATTTTGCCCCAGAGAAAACAACAGTAAATATGGTGAGTGATATACTGGGTAATTTTTCCTTCTAAACACTATATGGTCTCAAGTCCTTGTAAATACTATAAACCTGCTTATAGCTTAAGTTTTCCCTTCAACCAAGGACGTTGGGGACCAGAGCTGCATTTATCCACCCAGGGTTGACTGCTTCTGTAGGTAACTTTAATATCAATGCTCATGTCACCTTCTTAAACCTCTATTGAGATCTGTGCTTCCATATTTAAAGTCTGATATTTCTGTCAATGTGGGATTTTATTTCCATTCAACAAAGCATTTGCTTGAGATCTGTGATTGTGTTATGGCTGGATACAAGCTTTATCCCCGAATCATTGATCTCGAATCAGTTTAAGAAAATTCACATAATTTCAAGTCTATAGTAATAAAATACTCATATAATGATATGACCCTTTTTTGATCACTGAAATTTTTCCTCCTGTTCAGTCTGAGTCTTGTATATTCCTTGTTTAGTGAAATTAAAAAAAAAATTCTACGCTTTAGCCAAGTCGAGTTTGACAAATTAAGCAGGTTTCTATCAAAATAGTGCAAAATTCACTCTGTTGTACTCTTCATTGGGTAGATATAAAGAGAGAATTTAGTCTTGAAGAAAATGTCACTTTGGAAGATACCTACGCGATTTGCCAAACTCAGACTGCTGAAGCATTATTTTATTTCATTATATTATTTTTAGCTGAACAGAGCGCATTTATATGCTTAAAGAGGAGTGTAAATTCTTTTCCTCATTTCTTACATGGGAATCACAGTATGGTGAGATCTCTTCACAGCCAGTATAGGAGAGGAAGGACCAGAAGAACAATAGCAATGGACAAAACTGTTTCAATCTATATATGGGTGTGTGAACAATGCTTCAAGACAGACTTGAAAAAATGCCTATTCTCTCCTTTTACACCTCGGATATTTGAGCATCTGAGCCACACAATAAGAGACTAGAAATAGTTACATATTTTCCTTTTATTTTTTAAATATGTTTTTTTTTTCATGGGGTTTAATTCTCATTTAGTTCTCTGATTCAGGCCGTGAGAGGGAGCTGGCAACAAACCAGGTGCGAGTAATCTTATAAATCACAATTACCTGAAAATTAAGTGCTTTTGAATGTGCTGAATTTACAGCAAGAGGACAGAAAAAAAATAAAGGATTAAAAGAATGGGTAAAATAAAATCACAGTTAATGACCTCTCGGGGGGGGTAGAGATCTTGACTCCCACCCATTTTTAGAGACTGATTGCACATTTTGGGATTCATCAGGTTGCTTTAGGAGGTTGAGACAATCATTTTTTCTAGCTAGGTTTTGTATGTTAAGAGGCTAAATAATTCTGGCCTGCCCCGATTGATGGAACGTTTTTTACCCCACTTGATTAGAGAAACCAATGGCGCATACCACAAAACTGTGTGCTTAACACAGCCGTTCTATTGCTACATTTGTGGCCCAGGAGCCGTGCATTTTTCATTCTTGGGGACCATGGATGGAGAGAAACCTTCAGATATTTGTGTCTTCCCATGAAAGGAGACATGTAGGAAAGTTAGCGAGCAAAATCTAAACACTATGTGTCCTGTCTCCTTCTAAGGGTTAGCTGGATGTATACTGAAGCAGGACATGGGATGAGATCATGTCTCACATGGCCTTTACAAAAGCTTAATGCATAATAATGAAGTTGGGGACGGCCTACCAATACAAATGCTTTAAAAACGTTAGACAGATAAGGGGGCTTGGGAATCTCGGCGACTTCAGCAAAACCTTTTTTTATTCAAAATTTGGGGTTCCTCTTCCCAGCTGTTGTCATCAATTGAAGTTGAAGATTCCCCACTTTACCATGTACAGTTGTTTTTGATGCCTGTTCAACAAAACCATTGAAAAAGCATCAGCGGTGTCTTTGACGTTTTTCCTCTCAACTCAATATTCCACAATTTCAAACCATGAATGGTATAATGTTGTTAGCCAACCTTGGCCAACAGATATCTCTCTTGGAACGCCCTTTTACTCTGGCAGTTCCGAGGACCATATTTTTCCTGTCTGTTTATGTCCAGACCTGGATTAAGCCAGCCTGGCCTTTCTACATAACCATCCCCAGCCAGAAAGCCATAGGGCTCTCTATCGGCTGAACAATTTCAGCCAGAAAGAGTCACGCTTGTCTCCATGTGCCAAAACAGAAACATGCCATATGCACATTAAGTTCTTGATGCATGGCAGAGCTACAAAGGATTGCATGGAACAAAAATATCAACAGACTAAGCTGTCATTTCCAGTTTTAATATGATGCTTTTAAGTGGAGCTCTATGAGGTCTGATCAAACCTTAGCCATGAAAACTTATTAGCTAAAAATGAAAGTGCTAATAGCTCAGTTCTCTGTGAAACTCTAGCAACATTTGGAAAGATCTATCTGTATCTTTCCGCTCATTCAGCTTGACTTTCTCATATAGATTATTCCCTGCAAATCCTGGAGCAATGTTGTTTCTTGCAAATTCTAAAAGAACAAGGTAGAAAATAACGCAGCAGGGTTGTGTCTCTGATGCTATTTAGATTCTCTTCTCACTGGTGTAATTCTACAGAACAGCACATAGGTGGGCTGACATTACACATGACAGCATGTAATTCCCAGGGAAAATACTGGTAGAAGGTGTCTAGCTCCTTTCCTTGTTGGTGAGGGCAAGGAAGAAGTTGAGTAGCCGGCAGAAACAGAGGAAGAAGCAGGGATTTGAGTGCAACTGATTCCAACAGCCTGCCCCATGCATGAGCATGGATGCCTCCTGTTGCCAGTTTGCTGGAATAGTGTTTTGTGGCTCACTTTGAGGCCCCCCTGTGTACAAATAGTGGATGTTTTACCAGACTTTGAGGAGACATTTGCTGAATTTGACAAAATGATAATGGGTCAGAATCGCTTACTATACCTTTAATGGGGTTTGGCAAAAATGTGTTTTGTTACAAATTAAACTGGTTAAAGTTTAATTCAATTCAAAGCCGGGTCCTCAGAGGCAGTCACGGTAAAGCAGCCTAATTGGCAGGCAACACCTGCTCCTTCAACTAAAATGTAGTAACCCGCCAGAGGTTTTCCAGTGTGTTTGTCATGATTGCGAAAGCTGTAGTAATTCCTTGCCTGAAATTTACCATTTAAGATACGGTGAAATAGAAAATGCATTTTGTAACTGTATTTCTGATAAACTAAATGATTAAACAAATTGCATATAACATGTTTATTAGTGAACTGTAGAGAGGCTAATGGGTGGATTTCACGATCCTTTGACATAGCTAAGCCAAGCTAACCAGCTTCTGGCTTCAGCTAAATATTTATCAGACATGTGAGAGTGGTATCAATCTTCATGGCAAGACAAAGAATTAGCATTTGCAAAATGCAAAGAAGGGTTTATTATGGAGCTGAAATGCTGGATTAATCATTTGAATCCTGGCATATATTCTGACAGTTGATAAATTGTTTATCATTTTTGTCAAGCAAAATTTCCCCAAAATATGATGGTTTGATGCTTTTCGGTGTCATATATAATAATAAACTGCACATTTTCGGGGCGCGGACTGCAGGTTTGACAAAACACACTATCCGAATGAATTACCTTTGGCTCTGGCAAATTTGAAAATGCATTTTCAAGCATTTTCTGACATTTTATGAGAAAACAATTAAACTCTATCTAATGATGCCTGTGTCAAAATATTACTTTTGAAGTTTGTGAAAAAAAAATCTCTCCGACCAGAGTTCGTCAGCTGTTTTTTTACAAAGTGTAAAAAAGAATGTTTTTGACTCAAAGCGACCTGGCTAGATGAGAACAATGCCTTGGACCATCTTCCTATATCACAGCCAAAAAGCAAGGGCCACAGTGAAACCGGCATATGGAGCCGGAAAAGTTCCCTCTCTTTCACAGTGACAGTTCTGATCTCCCTTTATATCATAAACAATCAGCAGTTACCTTCCAAAAACCACCAGTGAGCAAGTGGAAATTGTCACCATCTATCATTATTTGTCGAGTGATGACAGATTACTTTAACTATGTCATTGTTCATATCAGTGCCTGGCGTGCATTAACTGGAGAAGATACAGGGGGCTGCACAGATGCAACTGTTTGGAGAGGGCCTGGGGGTTTAAAATGCCAGGGCAGATTAATTCACCTCCTGCCATGATGGCCGCCCGCCGTTTAGATCCACAGCACGAAAGCTGTCCTCACTGGCTTTGATACGAGAGGTCTGGGGTGGCAGAGACAGAAAAGAGGGAGAAAGAAGGAAAAGATGGAGGGAACCAAAAAGAATGACAGCTTTCTCTATCCAAGGACAAAGTCCAGATTGGAGGAGTATGATTGACAGTGCTTTGCTTTAGATTAGCCAGGGGAGTAATGGGGTGGGATGAGAGTGTGTGGGTGTGTGTGAATCTGTGTACATGCATGTATGCGTGCGTCTGTGTGTGTGTATAGCTAAGAGACAGTCCCCATGGAGACAGCTAGACTAAGCATTCAGTCGAGAGAGGGGAAGTGAAAACTCTGTGTGTGTGTGTGTGGGTGTGTGCATGTGCATGTGCATTTGTATGTGCAAGTGTATGCACATGTGTGACTATGCTGTAAAGAAGTGTGACAGTTGTGTGATCATGTCCAGTGTTTCATCTTTTGGTTCTAGACTGTAGGAGTGTGTATATAATGCTAGTAGGAACCTAGTACTCTATTGGAACTAGAGGGTGTACACCTACTCACATACATATACAGTAAAGAATATATACAGAGAAAGTAAACAGTACATATGGTCTTTTAGTGATTGAATATGTCAATTGGGTGCTTATTTTGCCTCTGGCCGCATTATGATTCAATTTGCATAATAATACCTTCACAGACCGATTGCATGCACAAGCCCAACCACTTTGATATTGTTACACTAGTCATCTTACCACTATTAATCTAGAGATACAGAGTTTTCTCAGAGCTCCTCAGAAACATTGTCCCTTAAAACTAAAAGTAGAATCACATTAAAGGATTTGCTCATTTTTTATTTAGTTGTCTAAATACAATAATAATATGCCAATATGTAAAATGAGAGAGTTTTTAGGCTTTGGCTGTAAAGAAATCTCTTCCTAATGTGGTTCTAATGTAAGTGATAATGAACTTCACAGTCCTCATTCTGCGAAAAAAATATTTCTAAAGTTAAATCAAAGCTAATATGAGGCTTCAACAGTGTGTTTCCCTGAACAGTGCTACACTTCTGGTTAGAGTATAACATAAAGTGGTAATTTTGTACCAAAAAGACTCAAAGATCCCCTCTTCATCTGTCTAACTTACACTGCTGAGGCCTCAAATTAGGTTTGGTTGAGGGATCTTTTCATGGCAAGTACAGAGAAAAGACAAATTCAGTTACAGTGAAAGAGAAATCTTTCAATGTCCATATGTGCTTATGAGTATTGTTTTAGAATGGACTTGACAAATGTGAACTTTTCGCTTCTCATTGAAGGAATGCATCATGATTTATTCACCTTGCTGTCAACGAAAAATCCATTGGCATTTGTATGACTAAATATTGTGCAAAACAAAATTAGTTGTAACAGTATCTTGTTCTTCTCCGAAACAAAAGACAATAGCACGATTATCTCCATAATAAAAAGATAAAAATAAAGAATCAAAAGCAAATATTTAAAACATCTTGTGCAGCCTCATCCAAGGAAATCTCTAGCCAAACAATTGCCTTGTGGCACCAAAAGGTCAATGTTGATCTTATTATTTTCTATCATTGATGAGATTAAATGAATATTGCATTGCTCACTGATTCAATGTATCACCACTATGAAAAGAGTACTCCTATCATACTGTCGGACGCATGATGGTCATCTAAAAAGAAAAAAGAAGATGAAATGCAGCAGAACCAGATATACCATTTTTATTTCACAAATTCTTCTTCCTTATCAAAACCTAGTGCCACATAACCCTCCATGCAACACACCAATGCAATGGCTGTATTGAACTTATTCCTAATATGCAGGATTGTATCCAAGAACCTATAAATAGACTTTAATTGGTGGAATATAAAATTGATTCTAAAAAGAGTTCCCCTTTAACCACCACTTTGATGACTCCATGTAGCCCTACACACTGTGAGTTTAAATTAGTGCTCAAAAATGTCATTGACAACTCAATCACAAAATATTTAACAATAATTTTGAAAGTTATTTTTCAAATCCAAATGCTGCTTTATATAATTGTAATATTGTAATTTTTTTGATACCTTTGGTCAGACAAAACAAGCAATCTGAAGACGGCACTTTCTAATTTGGGCAACTGATCTAAAAATTTGTTTATAGATAATTAATACGAAAATTATTTGTATCATCATTATCAATCATTTGTAGCCCTACTTGAACTACATTGCCAGTGATTCTGGAGAAAGTACTTGTGATGTCAAAAAATGGAAAAATCACCAGCATTCACCCATGTTCCAATCAATCTGTAATCAGAAACCTTCATTAAACTGTGAGGAAGCTCCATGTCATTGGTTATGCTGCTAATTGGACTGTTTATTCCCAGATATGGCAATCAAAGCACTTCAGTAAATCCCACTGGATCAGGAAAAAGGGGTTGGAACCCTTAGAAATGCCTGTGGGCTCCCAGTCTGCTATATGTTTACATGTGGTTTCAAAGCACTTAATAATAGCAATCAATATCTACAACTTTATAGATGAATTAATGTATGAGATGAATGTATCTGCAAAATTAACCAATCAGTGAAGCCGCTGGACCCTAATGTGTCTTTTTGTAGTTTAACAGAACAAGAAAAATCTCAATTGAACTCAAATTTGCGCTATAAATAATGGGAAGATATATAATTCATTCTTAAAATATAATATTAATATAGGTTGGTTAGTAAAATGGCCACAGTACATATTAAATGTCAAAATGTATATTCGATTTTTTTTTAAATAATGTTCAATTTTATACTGGTCATCAGAACAGCTGTCTGGTGTATCCAGCATATTGATACAAGGAAATAAATAGAGGAGCACAGATTTTAATGGATTTTTAAAAAATAAGGTCTGGGAATACTTTCACATTGTGACTCAGCAAATGGGTCATGTTCATTATGCATGTCGTGCTCTTTGATTGATACTGAATGATACACTGAACCATTCCATTACCGTGGTTTATGAAGGCCTCTTTTCAACCTGACACTCTGCATTGCTGAAGGAATTTAGAGAAGAAATTAATCATATATTAGGTCCCCATTTCCCAGCTCAGGCAATGAAAGTACAACTATGATCTAAACGGTAATGTTACACACAAGGTCTTGGGACAAAGAACCAAGAAAACGGACTCCCATTAGAGAATATCTCTACGCAGCAGGTTTATGATGTATCCCATTTTAACAGCCCATTAGGGCCCATTTACTACAATTAACTGCCATTTGGCAAAGTTTGGCAATTTTTTTTCTTTTTAACTGTTTAGTTCATTATATGAGGATATAAAACTATTTGCTCCCCCTTTATTTAACTGTTTTTTTTATTATCTTTTTGTAATAATGGCGTGTCAAACTGTTGCCAAGTTAGATCTATTCTAAGTTCTTTAAACAGAATTTTAGCTAGTGTTCAGCGTTGTCACTATTGTAATTCTTGGTTCAAAAGTTAAAAGTGAAATCAATATTAAAAAAAAAAACAATGTAAATAAAAATATTTAAAAAATAAAGTGAAATGTAAAGGTTAAAAAAGAGACATGAATAAATGAGATACCACTTAACAATTACCATGAAAATCAAAGAAGAAAGAGTAGAGTGCAATCACATTTCAAGATTTTGTGTAATCATGTTTTTTCCTATAATCATTTCAGCATAAATCAAAACATCATAGTAGAGTCATATAAGAGAGTATGACTCATAGATACAAAATCTTCATTTAGATAAGGCTGAAATTTAATATTTAAAATTAACCCTTTAACTAAAGCCATTATGAACATGGTGCTAGAGAATTAAAATTATCTCAAAGTAATGGCAGCTTCAAAATAAACTAAGCACAGTGAATGTTGCTGCCTTTTAATACCATTAATTCTTGTCCCTGGTATCTCAGTAATAAACTATATTTCTAAATAGTTTGATAGTTTGTAACAATATTTGGCAAAAAAATCCCTGTCTTGGTACATCACCAGTCTCCTGCAGTATCCTGCATTACCCACACATCATTTCAGAAATTCCAAAAGCAATGATTTACAGATGTAGACTCAGAATAGGATAGAGACAGAAGCAGTACCTGCTTTTATTATTGTTTACAGTCATACCAAAAAAAATAAAAAGAAAGTTTCATTGATGGATGGAGGGAGGAAGGAAAAAACATCAAGTGAGAGAATAAAAAAGTTAAAAAACAAATTGCCACTCGGCATTACAGAGGGGACAGGACAAAAACGCAGAGGTAGAAATAGTAGAGTTTGCAAAATACTGTTGGCCGTCAAATGCGATAGAAGAGTTTTTATGGTGAAAGCTCCCCTCTATCAATGGACAATGTCACATACAGTAAAGGCAGGGTAAGGGTAAAAACTAGAGTAGCTCGTGCTTAAATGTAAAGAAAGAGATACATGTCTAAAATATGTATATGATATTAATTGCGTATAAATTGATTTTATACAGTGCATGTGGTAGAAAAGAAAGCCAAAAGAGGAGTAAAATTAATTAATACAATAAAACAATTGGAATGTAATAACAGTAATACCAGGCTATTAAGGCAAGGGTTTGAGCTTATGTCCATAGGGAGGCAATGGCTATAGAAATATGGGCTCTGTTGCCTCATCAAATGTTTCCGTTCTTTACCCTAAGTGAGAAGTCTGAGCCCATTGTACCTGACAGCACTTCCTAACTCAGATGTTATCATTTTCTAGACAGGAAGCACAGACCAAGTCGCTGTTAAGTCGTGAAATATTGCAGTAAATAAGGGGGCAAGTACAATTACCGTGTATTGGTGAGTATTGGCCCATTTCAAGCTCTGCTATCCCCACTTCCCTGCTTTCCATTCAATGCATGCGGGGGTTGACTCTAGTCTCCACTGTGATTCTGAGTGGAAATAAATGGGCAAAAATGATAAAAGAATAGTGAGTCATTTTCCCTCTCTGCTTTAGTCCAAATAACAGACTGTAGGTGAGACTGCATCATACAACATACACAGAAAGTCAACTCTAGGAATTTGCATTTAACCAACCACGCAAGCTGTCAACAGTGAAAACCCCTTCAACTTGGTTGAGGATCATAAATCTTTGAAAAATTTCATCACAAGGTTACTACTGAGACTGCATAACTAAGAGGAACTGATGACATTCTTACTGATGCAGACAAAGTTGAATATTCCACTTTGATTCAACTAAATATGACTGCTGCCCTTGACACCATTGATCACTCCATTTTACTCTATAGGTTTACATCACTACGAAGGCATTTCTGTTACAGCTTTAAACTGGTTTCGTTCTTATTTTCCAATGAATATTTTAATATTTGGATCAAAAATTGAATGTCCTCCTCAGGTCCCCTGCTATGTGTCCCTCAGGGGTTGGTCGAGAACCAATCCTCTTCTCCTTGAACATGCTTCCTCAGAGTCTTTTGTTAGGTCTCATTCGAGATGTGTCGCATCATTTTGGTGCCGACGATACACAGATCTGTTTCTCTGCAGAACACATAAACCTGAAACAAATGTTTTCCCTAGATTATTACTTGGCTTTCAAAAAAGATTGGATGTCTCTGATTTTCCTTCCCCCCCAAACCCTGATGAAACAGAAATTATTTTAATTGAACCTAATAACTTGGCAACTTTAAGTTTATTGGTCCATTTCACTCAAATATTAAATCCACTGCAAAGAATCTTGGCATCATATTTGAACAGTCTACAATTTTATGATATGAATTTCATGTTACTAAGCTTATCCAGTCCTCTTTTGTTCAACTAAAAAATATCTCTAAAATCAGATGTATCTTGTCTTCTATGGATCTTGAACTATAAATTCAGACTTTTATTACTCCTGTCTAGATTAATGTAATTCCCTCTAAACATGCCTAAGTCAAGCTGCTCTAAATTGGACACAGTTGGTTCAAAATGCAGCTGCAAGGCTACTAACTAGAAGGTGACATCGGCCTCACACTATTCTTGCATCTCTGCATTGGCTTCCAGTATAATTCAGAATAAACTACAAGATCCTGTTGATTATATTTTAGCCACAGCATCACATTGTTGCTCAGGAGGTAGAGAGGGTTTGCCGCTAACTGGAAGGTTTGCGGTTCGATCGACCTTCAGTGATAGAAAAGGGCTGAGTAGTCAATAAGACTAGACTAGTCCACTTATTATTATCAATATCATAACACAGCAATCCGAAATTGGTGCCATATGATGGCGATTATTAGATTATTGAATAAAATATTTAACTATTTCTAACTATAGTGAGATAGCAAGCAAGTTTTGAACGGGCACTAAGATAGAAAGAAGATAGAAATAAGATAGATATAAAGATAGATAGAAATAAGATAGGTATAAAGATAGATAGAAATAAGATAGAAATTATAGAAATTATAATTACTTGATCAATTATTGCAATGTTTTAACTACTGCAGATTTAATGTATTGCTGAACTGATTTATCCCCATTTCTAAAAGTATTGATGAGGAGATGGAAAGGTATGAATTTTAGCTTTATTGATCTCTCAAATAAACTGTGGGAAACTCTCAGCTTTGACTCTGACACCCTTGGCAACTCAGTCCACGGTGCTTCCTGACTCTCGCTCCTGCTCAGATGAACCGGGGTTCATTTGCTTTTACACAAAAAAAAAAAAAAAATACACACAAAAACAACATGTTCGCTCCATAATTCAACAGCTGCACTTTAAAACATGTTCAAACACAGTATAAAAAGAGTATTATAACAATTGTCACCGTTTCCAAATTTAAAACTTAAAATGGGCAGCAGTCTAGTAGAAAAATACTGGCCTGATTTCCAATAATTTCTGCTTTAGGAGCTTTAGGGACAGATGCCGCATAACATATTTAATTGCAGCCTTCTGCTCATTAATTTACAAGATATGTTTTCCAGTGTAAATGAGAATTAGGCTTGTAGGAGGAGGAGGTAAGTGGGTACAAAGCACACCCATGGGAATAATATGCGGAAAAGGTTGTTTACTGGATCGGAGAACATTGTACAATTTACCCTTACATCCACTCGCTATGGGAGTTACCTGGCACCTGTGGCTTTAAGCGTTCTTTCTTTTGTATTACTCATCATTAAATATTCTTCTTTTATATTACAGAACTTCTCAAATGGCTGTTGTTTTGGCCCCCACAAATTGATCCATCATTCACATTAACAATAAAGTTCACAAAGGCAAAAAAATACGTGCAGTTTCTTTTAGTCATCCTGCCTACAATCACTTAAGCAAGCCTGCAGTCATTTAATAGACTGTCATTTGGGAAAACGTGCATGGGTAAAGGCAAAATTAATTACTGAAGCACATTCTGCAACATTAAACATCAACAAGCAGAAGATCGGTTGCCTTAAAAAATAAATGTTGAGAAAGAACTTCTTATGTTGCAGGAAACCACAGCACTTCATATGTTGCTCTATAAGTCTTCATGTAAAAAGAACTTCATCCCTTCTACAACATGATCTTCGACACCAGCCACACAGAATTTGTTTTATCTGTGTTCACAGCTAAAACCAGCAGAAATCATATCTCCATACACACACTGCTACAAGTAAACTATACTTTAACATAGTAACTTGTTTTTTCAACATTTACTTGAGGTTGCAACGCTTCCGTTGCAGTCACATTGAACACAGCTTCAAGTGCCGCTGCCTTGGGTGTACCAGCAGCTTTATGGAAAGACCTTGGGTCACTGATCTGTTTCATGATACGATTATACTCGTTTAAAGCAGGTTTATGTAAGGCTAACAGCAGGTTAGATTCATGGCATGCCCTCTGACCTCTTACAACACGGAAAACACTGATATAACTGATAACATAGAAAATGGCTCTGTTATATTTAGTTAGTCCAGTTACAGAGCATGCTGGTTCACTGGCATGACACACTGTAGAAGAGCCACCAGTAATGTTACTAGTCACACCTATGCATTTCTTACCTTGACAAGTCAAAATGTCCACCATCAAAAAAGACCATATTAGTGATAGTGAGTATGCCTATTAGTCAATTAATTTACATTGGTTATTGGAAACAGACAATTTCAATTATTAGAAATAATCTGCATCATTGTTTAGGTTTTGACAAATTTATGCAATGAAAATGCTATATCCTGCATTAAGGTCCAAATGCACATAATCCCCTTTAATAATTAGATAAAGTCAAATGTTTTTATAAAATTTATAACCTTTTTAATTAATTTAAAATGTGATATTTAACCACATCACCATTCCAATTTGATTATTGCTATAAAAGACCATTTCACTTTATTAAGTAGATATTATTTTCTGCATGTGAAGTCGCAACACCATACCAGCCAGAGGAAATGAAAAAAATTATCATATTCCCTTGTACTTCCCTTGTGGCAACATGTTAAGCCTTCAATTCCGACATATGGGCTTGGAAGCTCCATTTAAAACAACAGATGGAGATTGGCCATGACTCCCACAGCTTTTTCCTCTCACCTTGCACATCAAAGCACAACTACGTCACCGAGACTCATTTTACACTGTTGTCCAAGGTTTTGTAAAAGCATTGTCCTTTATGGAGTCAGACCAACCAGGACCTTTTTCAGAAAAAGGAAGTGACAGAAATAAAAATGTTAGGACCTCTTCCACTCAGTAAGGCTGACTTTTATTATTTTGATTATTATGTATTTGTTTAACTACTTGACTTAGTAAGCATGTCCACGTGTGTATGTGCATGTCATTGTGTGTGCAAAAGCTCATCTCGTTAATGGGAGCCATCCTTTGTCTACCACTGACAAGCGTGACCATTGTCCCAATCCCCCTCTATGTAGTTTCACGCATGGTTGAAACTAATGATTATGCATATGGACACACAGTGACAGTGAAAGGATGGAGCATATTGCAGGAGAATGACAAGAAGGAACCCATCAATATTTTCTGTCTAAATAAAACATGAAAAATAGGTTTGATTATAGATACTTTAAACTTTAAGGAAACATGTTACAGGAATTATCTTAGTCTTGTTTGGAAAGTTGTGCACTTTAAAATTCATAATGTGTATAAATATCATGTTTATTATTTTATTCTGGTTCTGTGTTTTCTAAAAGTTTAATATAAATTTTAAAAAAACTGATACACAAAGATATAATTTTTCTCATCCACAAAGAAAAAAAAACAGATCTATAACCTTTTCTTTGCAGATGAGCAAAGTTATATTGTTGGTCAACAAGTAAGAAACAACAAAATATGATATGAATAAAGGTGGCTCTGAATGAGCACGTTATGAATACCTAAGATTACTTTAGGTGAATGCAGTTTCTAATACTTGTTACCTCTGTATATATCGCACCCTGGGGAGCCTTTACCTATGCTGTCCATTGATGTATTCTCATGTTAATGGGATAATTTGTCCAAGATATCTTTTGCTTTCTTCCCTCTGCATGCCTGGAATTGTCACTAAAACTCAGGCTTCTATTTGAGTCGAGAACCAAAATTCAAAAAACTCTCAAGTGGGTCACTATGAACGACCTCATGCAGGGTCTTATAGTGCTACTGCCTGGCTAATGGCCTGTTGTCACTGGCAAAGCAGCAAGCTCGACAATAATGAGAGCCGCTAGGATCTAACAGGTAATCTCAACTTGTTATATTTAGTAGCCTAAATTCCAATGGAAGCAGGGTAACAATGCTACAGAACATTTACTAGTTTGACCACACGGCGCCCCACTATGTCTCCCACTTTGAAATGCCCACTTCCTTCTGCCCTTAAGTTCACTGCTTACTTTACTGTTGGCCTGCAGACAGACCTCTGTAAAAAAAAATCAGGCTTTTGAATGAGTTATAACTGATATTTACAGGCTTGAGTTGAAAGTGGCTGCAAATCCCCCACCTCGGCCAGTGTGTCTTAATATTAGTATTAAAATGACTGGGGGGTACATTGGTATAATCAGGTGTTGTTTCTGGCGACATGAATAACAATCTTACTATATTTATGCTTATCCTAAGCCAGCAGTTTTAGATTTAATTCAACGTCACCTGCTCTAACCCCGGGAATATATTTAACTGTGGTCGCTAACTTCGTTTTTTTTAGAATAGAGCTGCCAATAAGCAGAGTTGGTTTCTCAGCTGTTGTGTAGCTGAGTGGGGAGAATCTATTTGAAACATGGACCGGCTTGTGGTGAACCACGGGCTTTTGTCTATTGCTACACTTCTTATTACGGACTGTCACCCAGCCAACCTGACCTCACGGTATTAATCAAGTGTTTAGATTGCCAAACTCTTATCATTATTTGTTCGAGTATAAGATAATTTCTATGTCCAGATGCTGTAGACAATGAGAATTTGATAAAAAAGTTGGCAGTGGATATAATTTGGGCTTTTGCAGAATCACTGATAAAGGCAGTTTATATATATATATATATATATATAAATGTGAGAGGTATGACGTTACTTCCATTTTTATTTAATGTTTAGATCCTCATACTTAAGGATGGAGTAAGTGATTCTAATCCAGTACACTTTTTGTAAAATTCAGTGAATATGTCCTCAAGGTCAACTAACAGCCCTGGCTCTGTAAATGGGAAATAAACAAAGCTGCTCAGACTGAGTCACAAAACACTCTTCCAGCCATATTCAGCAACAGGACAAAGGTTGGGTGAAGAGGGCAGTTTGAGCATGAGACGGTAAATCACATGCTACGGATAGTGAGAATTTAAGGATTACTAGGGGAAATAACACGAGCGGTCTACCCTTCTGTTGCCTCCAGACCATGTGAATGGGATTAAACGACACTGTGGATGAGAGATCGGCAGTGATGTTAAGAAACGTGCATGAAAGGAAAAGAAGGAGAGATGGCTGAGGAACAGCCAAATAATGGAAGGTCAGAGTAGGAAAAAACTGAAAAACAAGTGCTATGATGAGGCAAGTGCGAGGAGCCATATTAACATCAGTGAGGCTCTCCATCAATGGAGACTGTGCAGTTGGTCTTATCCGCTGGGACTGGCTTGCAGCTGAAATGACAGGCCCACAGAGAGGGCTGGTAGAGAGACTGACAGCCAGTAAAAACTGATGCAGCGGCGCACCTGGATTTGTCTCAGTTGGCCCAATGGCCAGTCTGACTATGGTGAAGACACCTCCAAGAGCTGAAAGGCATGAAGACAGATGCAGGGGGTAGCCCTGTTAATGCTTAACAGGGGAGGAACATTAGCTTTATGATAATTCACAGGGCAGATAGGTCAATGGTCTTACTTTCCAGTTTGCCAAAATATGGTGTGTGTCTCATGTTAGCTATAGTAGCCGGAAAGCTGTGAGTATCACTGTCTTAAACCATCTCATCCTCTCTGCAAGTTAGCTTTATAGAAGCAACTATAGCAACAGTTTAATGTCTTGTTGTTTGTTTTATATTATAGTATTTAATCGTACAACATGCAAAGGATTTTTTTAGCCACAAAGCCCTAAAAACACAAGTTTTCTAGCACAGGGGATTTATTTGGTCAAGTGCATGATTCAAAATGCTATAAGCTTACTTTCACTGTTAGTTTAGCTACAAACCCGCAATCTTATCTTTTGTCACTTTAGTTTGGTAAAAACAACCTAAACAACCAATTGTCTCTCCTTTTTCTGTTTTGAATGCTGTGTTTGTGTGCATTTTGTTTGTTTGTTGACATTTTATATAATTAGGTTTGTTTTGCTTGTGAGAACTCCGGAATCGCCAATTGCACCTTTAATCCACCCGAAGCACACGTAGGCACATCCGCACACACACACAAACAAACACACAGTATACTTTTGATTCCTGCTGCATTCATCAGATCCGACGTTGAGGAGTCAGTATGTTTGCAAAGCAGACAAAGATAGTAAAGGGTCACAAACCAGTAAGCGCCTTTGCTAATTTGTATTGTCATCAGGCTCTTTTCTACCTCACCTGTCAACACTGAAATTCAGTTTGCGCAGCTCTTTAAATCAGATGTGTGTGTGAACAACAGAAAGAGAGAGAGAGAGAGAGAGAAAGAGAATGTTTGAAATTTTGGCCTCCAAGTCTTCTTAATTGATGATGAACAACTACATTTCTAATTAGCAAGACCTAAGTGTCTCTGCCATTAAGAAAATGACCGTTTTCTGATCCCAACAGGTTTTTGAGAGAGGCCTTTACTTATACCTGTGTGTGTGTGTGTGTGTGTGTGTGTGTGTGTGTGTGTGTGTGTGTGTGTGGGTGTGTAATGTGGAATGTGTGTTTTTATGTACACAGCTGAGCCTGTATACCACCATGCAATCCTAATATTTTTCGGTAATCATTGTACAGCATTTTGGAATGATGTAATGAATTATAACAATGTTATGAGTTATTGCAATTTCCATTTGGCATCATGCATCATTCCACAACATTATATATTAGTCACTGTATATGAGACAGCACAGCCCTCACTATTTGAATGTACTGATAGAAAGTAGTATGATATATTATAATGTAGTTTTTAAGAATTGTAGATTAAACCCATTTTTTGTTTCCACCAGAATCTAGAGTATATTTTCATTTTGTATTTACTCTGCGATGCACATTTCAATGCAAAATTCAGCACATAATCTGCTGGAGAATTTATGTGGTGTAATTAATATGATTTTTTTTGTATGATATACTTTGAGCATTGACACTCATTTAGCATAAACCTTTAATACGGATATGCATACTGTCATTTCTCTGACTCTTTAGTTGAACTGATAATGTATGAAAGGCATGAAGATGAATTAGATTTACAGACTGGTATTAATTAGGGTTAGATTGATATATTGGTTTCCGCTCCCTCGTTTCTAGACCAAACACAGAATTTTTCTATGGATCAATTACTTGATAAGAACAGCAGTAACACTTAGTCACTTTGGCATGAAATGTGTCACATCAGCCATCAGTATCTAACAGCAGCTGATGGAGTTTGGTTGATATGATTTTTTTGGACTAGATATATATTTGACAGCAAGGTGGGGAAGATGGCTTCTCTCCGTATGATGTATTAAATCAAGAACCAGACCAAATGACAGTTGCACACTTCAAAAGCTGTCTGCTCTAAGCTCCTCTGTCAGCTATCTCTAGCACTTACCAATTGACTGGGTGAACAAAAGATATGCTGCTAAGCATATCTTGGAAATCTATTTAAAGCCCCTGGAAATGCTATGAAAAAACTTGAATCTAATAATTTAAACATGTTTGCTCAAATGTTCTACAATAAATCATGTGTACAATTAACATTTTAAATAACAAATAAATAGCCCAGAGATGTAAAGTCAGTTTTCCAGTACAAATACAATCTACAATATCCCACTCTATAACCAGTGGGCTGTAATCTTGTCCTGAGAATACTACTGTAAAAAGCATCCTAATTTTACTGATTCATAACATTTTATTAGTATAATACA
This sequence comes from Istiophorus platypterus, assembly GCA_016859345.1. Taxonomy (NCBI): domain Eukaryota; kingdom Metazoa; phylum Chordata; class Actinopteri; order Istiophoriformes; family Istiophoridae; genus Istiophorus; species Istiophorus platypterus. Next base: position 13,002,231 of record CM029130.1, on the reverse strand, counting down.
TGACTAGTGGGACTAGTATTCCCTAAGTGCTGACTATCATATGATTACTACTACTACTTGCAGTAGGTCGTATAACTTCATGGACTTAAAGTCAAATCTTCACCAAGGAAAACAAAACATTTCTACAGAAGTTCAAGTCTTCGGCAGCAGGAGGTATAATACTCTCAGACAAGAGAGCTCTGCTTCCATGGGATGAACTGGGTCATGTCTTGGTTTGAACCAAATCTCTTTTTATTGTGCATTCAGTAGAATAGTTTTCAGGATGCGACTAGGCATCTGGAGCTGACATCTCATGATATGAGATGTGCAAAGGCTCAACCATAAGTGTGGGGGTGGGATAAGGACCTTGTGCATGGGTCAGAAGCAATTGGATAAGACATGGATCTTAAGACACTGAGGTAGATGTAATGGGATTTATTACATCTGTAAAGTACAAGAAGGCATATTGTTCTATAAGCATGTGTGACGGAAAAACATGTATCATCTTAGGAGGATTAAATGCAGACTGTGCAGTTTATTTCAGCAGATGCGTTCAAAAAAATCCTGCTAGAGCTTGACAAAGAGAGATACAACTTGCCTTAATGGCTTTCTTAACATCCATACACATTCACTGTTGCCACAAATGCTTTTAAACTGCCTATCAAGATGGTAACTAGAGACCTTTTGGTGCCAAATGGGTGGAATATCTTGCTGAAAATTCAACTTTGATTGATTTGATTATAACTCCAGGTGCCTATACGAAAAGTAAACATGGCGATTTAACTAAAATTGCCTCCTGAAATTCATGGAATCCCACCTCAGAGCCACTTTCACATCCCAAGAAGATTTCCTATTCTTATGTCTTTGAAGAAAGCATTGTTCCTGTGATTGCTCACATTTTCAGGAGCAGGAGCTGTCTAAAAGTGGTTTGATTACAACGTAATAACGCTGAAATCTCCGCTGGACAAATATGAAGGCTTTTAGCAAAATGTCAAACGTACAAATGTCAACATCACCAAAATGTCAGATCTTTGTTTATGTAATTGACATGAAGTGCGCTTTGTGTGGGGGCATATACATAAGTGTTTATCTGACCAAGTGGTGTTTGTATGTGTCTGCTTTCAAGCTCATGGGACTGTTTTTCAGGGGATGTCAACCCGGACCAATTCCGGTGCTACTTTGAGTTTCTATAGATTCAAGTTGACTGCAGACCCACCCTGGGGATAACAAACATTACTGGTCACCGGAGCGTCAGCATGCTAACAATGCTTACAATGCTAGTGCCAACATGCTGATTCAAAGTCGCTGTGCTATAATGTTTATCATGATCACTATTGTAGATTAGTGTGTTATAGGAGGTAAATTAAACCATTTGGTAATTAGCACTTAGTACAAAGAAGAGATGAGGCCAATGGGAATGTAATTTTTTTAGGTATTCATTTGAGATTTGAATCTGATGATAGTTTTAAATTAAATATCAATTTTCATGGCAATGGATGCAGTAGTTTCAAGATATTTTAGTAAAAAACAAAAATGTCAACCTCATGGTGGTGCTAGAGGAAAAGTCAGGGGGTCTCAAAGTCGGTAGGCTTGACCCTCTGGGGACCATGAATATCACTGCAATGTTTCACAATAGTAGTTTTTGAGACAGTCTGGACTGATTTACAGACTGATTTAGGGATATTAACATCTCTAGAGCAATGATGGGTATAGATTTTGAAAAGGGTTTGATACATATGATGTATTTTACTTTGAATAAGTGAAGTACCAAATCCTCATTCTGTTATCATTTGTTATAGTAGTGTGCTATGTGTAACATTCAGACACTGAAATGCAAGCTACATTTGGCCTGTCATATTCAAAATTATGCATAAAGAAAAAAGAAGTTTCATAAACTTTCCATTACTTGTATCCCATCCATTTTGCCTATAGTGTTCATAGTGCAGGATTTGCATATTTCTAAACAGGTAGTCAGATGCTGGTGCACCAACCTGAGCCATCTCCTGCCATCTTTGCCAGCTAGGTGTATGCGAGCATGACTTCATGCTGCTGTATTGTATGTGTGTACACATGAGGCCAGTCCAACACCCAGTGGTTCAGAAAATGACTCAGTCTGACCTTAGTCTCGACTGACAGTGTGTAGGGGCTGCATGCCCTATAAACTACACAATAGGCCCAGCAGCTAGCAGGTAAACATAAACACACCGAGAAAGGTCATCCTATACAGCTGCTAACAAGATTAAAAATGATTCATGAGACCTTAGTAATGCTTTTCATTCTCCTACAGAGATTACTTCCTTCCATTCCTAGTGGAGAGGGAGGAAGAAATATATATATATATATATATATATAAACTTTTCTAACAGCAAACTGTTATAAAGGTGAAGTGGTGGCCTGATTGTCTGGTAGAGTATATACACCATACGTAGTAGTATTAGACTACATGAAAACAGCTACTAGTGCCTCCCTTCCTCCAATGCAAGTGATTCACATCCACCCTTAGAGTTCAGATGAGGCGGATTTGTGCCTGTCAGGCTGTGTTTCCGTGTCTGCGGAAATATTGTCCTCTCTGCATGTGTTTGTGTGCGGATGTTTGCATACACTGCATTTGCATCTGTATGTATGAGTCCTGAGACTGCAGGCCGTTTTATTATCTAAATGGGCCCAGGCAGCACTGAGGCGGAACCAATCACACCAACCTGCTATGATAGGAATCCTGGGGGACAGCATCAGCTAAAGTCCTTCATTTTCCATCTCAAATGTGGTTCTTTTTTACTTTATATGCACAGGAATCCACCAGATATGACCATTTAAGAAAGCAGTGGTTATCAAAATGTCAATCAGAAGAACACCACCTACGTGTGCATTGTAGTGGAATCACAAATAAATTTTTGCCCTTGACACAGCCAACGCCTATAAGCTTTATTTATGCATTTGATATTTTCAAAATTTGATAACAAAGCACTACCTCTTTCCTTATAATGACTGTCACCACTTAAAATACAAATCATAAGAATAACCCAGAACAAATCAACCAAAACCTTGTCTTTGATTGTTGAAAACTGGCATTTTATTTTGAAGTTTCATCATCGAGTCATTGATTATAAAACATGACTAGTTTGTTCCATTCGTTATTTCTTGATTAAACATAAAAGTTTTCTCAAACATAACTATGATTTTTTTCAGCTGCTATATTTTTGTCACTTTTACACACGATTAAATACATCATTCACAGTCTACAGCCGAGTTCCTGGCGCTGCCAGGCTGTACTTAGGCACAGCAGTGTTTTGAGCTTAATGTTAATGTCAGCATGCTAACGAAGCACAAAATGACAATGTTAACAGTAGCACTGAGGATGATGAGGATGTGTTTAATTTGGCAAATATCCAGCATTTTGATCTGATGATGGTACTAGATGAAAAGTTACTAAGAGTTCTCCATTTTTTTTTACCATTGCACTCCTACAGTATTGTCTGAGTTAAAGATATTGTTTTTTCTTATTTTATTGTATTGCTTCTTCTTGTCAAAATCTGGTACTTACATTGATTTATTGTCATTTCAGGAGTATATGAATGTGTTGAGACATTTCACTTAAAAAAACATAAATTTTAGCCTCAAAGGGGGGTTACATAGTGGTGCTTTGGATAAACATCTCTAGGAACTATCATCTGAAAAAACAAGATCCGTAAACAGATATTGAGATATTTGACAAAATAAGTAAAAAACTGTGACCCGCTGGTCATACTAAAGGAAAAGTCAGGGTGTTCCCAAATTCTTGTACAAAATTTATCGGCAATCCTGCCAACAGATGTTGAGATATTTCACTCGGGATGAAAGTGATGGATCGACATGACTAACAGACTGACATCGCCATCCATGCAACCATGCCACTAGTATGCCTTAATAATATTCAGTTTTCATCCACCCTTCTTCAAAGCCCAAAAGTAAGACATTGTCTCATTCAAAATATCAATCCTTTGTTTATTACTAATTATTTCTAATTAAAAACAGTGCAAATATGAAATACAGCAGCCTTATTACTCATTCGAATTTTAATGTGGTTGGAAGGCATGAGAAGTATGAAAGCTGATTTCTAATCTCATTAAACACCTGCAAAGCTGCTACTCAGCTTCAAGGGAGTTTGACATTATTCCATATTGGTTTGGTTGCTGTGACCTTGGCTTTGTCCCTGGATATGATAGGCTGAATTATTTAAGAAAGTAATTCATAAATTGTTTGGTTTACTTCCTCATAAAGGCATTAGTGAATAACAGATTAAGGATGGAAATCCCATCGAGCAGTTGTTTTGCTAAATGTTTCATATGACATGAATTAAGAATGTGAGGATACCCGAGGAAAGACAAAAGAAGGAAAGTGGATGGTGGATGGAGGGAAAGGTTATTGAACCCTTAAGGAGATTACTGACAGAGATGAGTATGTTTGTGTCTGTGTGCTTGTGCATGCTCCAGGTTACTTTAGTTTTCCTGGAAAGCCACAGGGCACAGTGACAGTTGCTGCCATGCTTTAAGGAGGACACTAGAGGCAGGATATTCACACACACAAAAAAATGCAAGCATTCTAATCTAACATACACACAATCTAACTCATACTGAAATGCACGGTTAAAGTGGAGTCCACTCATGCATATCAGTAAAGCTCATGATCTTAAAGTTTAATCCATCCTGTCCCATAGCAGCTTTGCTTGTGTCTTCAAACCAGTTTCAAAAGAATGTTCATTATGCTGGGATCATAATCCATTTATATGTGTTTTGAAGCTCCTTAATATAAAACAGTAAAAAAAAAAAAAATCTTCTAAGGTTACTCGAGACAGGGAGAGATAGAGAAAAAGGAGAAAGAGGAGAGAAGTGGGAATACAACGAGGAAAACAAATGACTTGATCAGACTTCATTTACAGGCTTAAGCTCTAGCACACTTATCTAAGGAAATGTCTGTGATTATCAGATGTTTCCTTCAGTCTTATTAAGTTGAACTAAAGTGAAGTGGTAAAAACACTCTGGTTTCACCCATTCAGCCTATCATGTTTGTAATAATAAAATCATGTGTCCTGTAGTAAGCCTCTAACTACAAAATTTAAAACATTTTGCTGCAGTTATGCTAAATAATACTTACTGTTTTATGGTGAACTAGTAAACCAGTTTTTAAAATAATATTTTAAGCCATGATGTTAGCCAAAGCAATTAAACTACTATAGGTCTATTCAGGTTGCATCACGTTCAGGCATGGGTCTCACAGCTTTCTTTTGTTTATGAACGACTGAACTACCACGGGGCCAAGGAGAGATAATATACTCGATCTCAATGAGTGCTGAGATAGAAGGTGGTTGGGCTCTCCAGGAAAGTAGGCTTTCTTTGAATTCAGTCAGGGAAATGAGTCTTGGCTGTAATGGGTTCATTAAGGAGTTTGCCAGCAGCCTGTTTGCTTGCTGGGTTGCCAAAGCTGTCTTTCTCTCAGCTAATTCCAGAGATTCGCTTTTCACTGGAAAGAGAGGTGAGAACACTTAAGTGAAAAAGATGTACAGGAAAGGTATGCATTTCTGGTGTAAAATGAGACAAATTATTTTCACATTCCTAGTAGAATTCTGTGTAAGCTAAATAACAAAATGGCTAAATTCTACTATGGAACAAAAATGCCTTTTCAGAGTAAGAAAATCCTGGGCCCCAACGATCTTTTGAAGAACTTGAAGCACGTCTTGATGGTTTGGGACCTATGTCTATGCTATTCTTATATTTAGTCTTAATCTCATTTCTCAGTTCAAAAGTCCATGTTGTGTTTAGTCATGATTACTCAACCGCATCCTTTATTTTCAAGCAATTTTTAGTTGACTAAAACTCTGCACATTTTAGTCTTGCTTTGACTCATCAGTCTGTTATTTGACAGAAATGTTGTGAACAGTTGTAAAATGTCAACATTTTTGTCTAGTTTTACTCAAGACCAAGAATGAACATTTAAGTCAAACTTAAGTAAAATTAAGCAAACTGCTTTCCAAGTTTTGTTGATCTAAGTTACAATTGCTATGGCAGCCAGAGAACATTTTTGGCAGTTAAAGATTCCCGTTGCTGTAGTTTTTCCTTTTAAAAGAGTTGCATATACAAACTATACAGTGTACCAAATGCCTGAACTTTGTATTATACAGCAAATTTGGTGCACACTACTAAGCGTCTTTGCAAAGGGCAGGCAGAGTGAACACGATGACATTTTAAGGAGTTTGGCAGTCATTCATTCACCCTCATCTCTCGCCCGCTCTCCCTCAGACTCCCTCCGTAAACGAATACTCATCCCAAGCAGCAGAGTGGCTGACTGAGTGCCTGCCTGGTAGACATGCCGACTGTGCCCAGTGGTGGATTAATGTGGTTACTATTGAATCCCCGGGTTAGGAATCGATCTGTCCTTTCGTGGCTTGAATGTTTAAGGAGGTGGGATCAGCTGTGTGAGTGCTAGTGTGTGTGTGATTGTGCTTGTGTCTGCATTTACTTCATGTGCATACACTGTATATGCTTTTGTAGTGTGTTCTGAGAATTTGTCATGCCCTTTAAATTGTGATTGTTTTCTCAGCTTTGATGTGTGTATACTACATTGATTTTGACTTTTTCCAGTTTACTTTTGAAATGCACTGGATGCATTGAAATGCACTACCTGTCTTTTTTTTCATGTGTGTCTGTGTATGTTTGGGTGCACGTGTACAGATTTTAGTCTGTAAACACAGATTGTTAATTGTATCTCTTGGCTATGTCTTTGCTGATCACCTGTCTCCATTTGGACGATGGATGGAGGGGTGAGTCCATGGTAGGTTTCTTCATTGCCTGATACAGCTCTATTAAATCTAGCTTAATTTCATTTTCCTTGGTGATTTGACCACATGTCTCCAACACACAGGTCACAGTGAGGACTAGATTGAATTGGATCAAGGCAAATCAGCTTCTGAAGAGATCAGACTTACCTTTAGTTCCATGGTAGGATGTATTTTCTGTCTGATTCGATTGTGTTAAGAGGATCTTCTTTGTTTGTCTGTGTTGTGATGGCCCAAAAGAAATACTTTGTTTTTAATGACCCATTTGCCCCTTTATATGACAAATTGCAAAACCTGAAATCAAAAAAGACAAAACTCTCCATAAACACTGACAAATAAAAAAGAAATTAGTCACACTGAAAGTAAACCGACAAGAAGTGTTTACGGCCAACTACTAGTACTAGCTGACCTAACATTTTTGAAAATGTATTTTTTCATTCATTATTGTGTTCCCTCTGTTCTACCAGCGACTCTTTTGTGTTGAACCAGCTGCTGAAATAGCAAAGTCTTCTCAGTGTGAATGAATTAAGATTTGAATTAAGAAAAAAAAATGAATTGAGTTAGCTTGGTTTTTGAAGCATTATAAAATAACACGATTTATTGTGGCATGTCTTTTTTTTTTTTTTTGTTCAAGAAAGGGTTCATCATTATGCTGTCATGCTGCAGAGTTTGGATCCATGTCTGCAGACCACCTACTGCTCCATGATCCTGATCAACACCCACTATTATTATTATTACTACTATTGCCATTCAATGTAGTCCTAATAGTAATATTATTAACCCTATTAGTATAACCATGATCTTTCTTATTAGTCATGTTACTGTCATACATCTTTACATGGCACCCGTTTTGTGCCATGCTGTCTCTCCTCCCTCCTGCCCCCCCTTTGTCTCTCGCTCTCTCTCTCCCTTTCTCTTTCACTCTCAACCCAGCCGGTCACCCACCATGAGCCGGGATCCGTTCAGTGTTTCTACCTGTTAAAATGGAGTTTTTGTTGCCGCTGTCACAAAGTGCTGCTCATGGGGGAAATGTTGGGTCTCTGTAAATAATAACTATAAAGAGTCTGGTCTAGACCTGCTCAATATGAAAAGTGCCCAGAGATAACCTCTTTTATGATATGAGGCTATATAAAGAAAATTGAATTGAATATTTACAAATAAAGAATAAATAAACAGTATATAAATATGATAAATAAATAATAATAAAAATACATATAATAAATAGTGTTAAATGAAAATGTATAAAATCATCATATTCTAATCTAAATACGATTTAACATTTGGATTTTTAAACTGCACCATAAACCATAAACCCCACAACAAATTGTATACAAAGATACACCAAAGGTACAGTACACACACACACACACACTCACACACACACACACACACACACACACACACACACACACACACACACACACACACACACACACACACACAGTGATCACAAGCAACAATTTTGGCAAAGATTTCCAGCCAACCTGTCCTCTTCCCATTCACCAGTTATCACCTCTGGTCTCTGAATCAGTATCTTCCGGTGGCTTCCTTCCAGCCTGCTGCCTCAGTGTCTCCATGGGTGGGTTTCTTTGAATAAGACCATGCAGCAGCATGCAGCTGCCGGTGATGGATTGTCCCATTACTCTGTGACTTCCCTGCTGTTTGCCACTAGTCTATCACAGTGTGTTAGAGTGGACTGTGAAGTGTCTGTGTGAGTGTTTAGGCACTTTTTTTTCCTGTAGTTATGAGATCCAAATGCCCCTATGGACACAACATTATAAGGAAAATCTGAGTTTAGTATAAAAAACTGGATTTGGAATTAGGATTAACTTCGGATTGAGATCAAAGAAGCAAATGTTTATTTTTTTGGCCACTTGGGTGCAGCAGAGCAGGCTGTAAACAAGATATCATGGCAAACTGGTTTACATATCTTGTAGCCATGGAGCAACGTGAGCGCTTATATGAAGTTGGGTTTCTGGTTACCTGAAAGAATCTGAAAAACAAATATTCACTCGTTTTTTAGTTCTAGCTATCTGGCTATTTAGCTACTAGATACTATGTCCACAAGTTTGTTGCTATCTCAGTATGTTTGCTGTTTGGTAGTAGGAAGGTTGTGTGCAGTGGATCCATTAAAGGTTTTTTTGATGTCTGCCTGCTATGGCTGGAAACGAGGCTGATGAAAGCCAAATTTGCTGGCTGAAACGCAAAACAATAACCTGAAAGAGACTGTTATGTGCGGAACTCATCAGAAATAAAGCCTTTCACAATACTCATAGTAATTTGATTCTTTGTTTAAATTAAAAAAAAAAGATGACTTGTGCAGTTTTAAAGGTGCTATTTTTTTATGATGATACTTCATAGCCGACATTAGCATTAACAGCTGTTTGCTTATTAGTATAAAAGAAACTTTAATATTGAGTTGGTGTACCAGTTCGGACTCCATAGTTTTCCCTGGGAAGCGGGGTTGTCGTCTTACACACTTCTCTGTGCTTCCATCGTGGCTGTTAACTCAAAAACATGCAGAAGAGGAGTTGTACTGAAAAACCTAATCAAAATAAAGCCCACCAATACTGAAATACAACAAAATATGAGAATTAAATGTGGACTCTTAACATTAGATCACTCTCATCCAAAGCGGTATCAGTTAATGATCTGATATCCAATCATCATATTGATGTATTTTTTCTTACTGAGGTCTGGCTGTCTCATGATGAATTTATTGGTGTAAATGAATCCGGCCCCTGTCATATTAATACTCACATTCCCAGAGGCAATGGCTGAAGTGGTAGAGTTGCAGCCATTTTGATCTCAGGCCTGTTAATCAACCTTAAACCTAAAATCAGCCATGACTCATTCGAAAGCCTGATTTTTAGTCTTACACATCCAACTTGGAAATCGTTACAGCCTGTTCCATTTGTTATAGTACATCATGATTCTGGACCATACTCTGAATTTCTATCTGATTCTGTCTATTTCTATTCTCAGATTTCTATCAACCTTAGTCATTAGTGCAGACAAAATAATAATTGAAGGTGATTTCAATATTCATATGGACACTGATAGTGATGCCTCAGCACTGTGTTTGCCAACTGAATCTAAAAGTGGTAAATAAAACCAATAATTGTTTTAACCATAGAAATTGAATACATAATTGTCTTTCCACAGAATCCTCTTCTCACAGAACATAGTTAAATAAATTTTGAACCCCTGGTACTGGACTACACACCATTAGGCAAAAATATATTTTCTAGATGCCTATCTGATAGTGCTGTAGCTAAATTACAGAAGTGATTCCATCAGTGCTAAATTCACTGCCATATCACAGTATAACAGAGAACTTGTATGCTAACTTTAGCCCATCCCTAATTGATCAGCTTGTTCATAGCGCATCAGGCTCAATGAGAATGACACTTGACTCTGTTGTCCCTCTAAAAAAGAAGATAAATAAAACAAAGGAGGTTTGCTCCATGGTTTGACTAACAAACCCATATATTAAAGTATATATATTATATATTAACCATATATATAGATATAGTATATATAGTATATATATATATATAGTATATATATACCATATATTAACAACATGAAAACTTGAAAGGAAATGGCTCTCTGCTAAACTAGAACAGCCCCGCCTCGCCTGGCATGATAGTTTTAAAACTTACAGTAAAGGAACTCTGTAATGCCAGAGCAGCCTATTACTCATCTTTAATAGAGGAAAATAAAAACAACCCTAAGTTTCTTTTCAGCACTTTTGCCAGGCTTACTGAGAGACATAGCTCAATTGATCCATGTATTCCTGTAGCTCTCAGTAGTGACGATTTCATGAGCTTCTTTAATGATAAAGTTCTAACTATTAGAGACAAAATTTACCTCCTCCTGCCCTCAACTGGCACTGATTTGTTCTCAAACACAGGGACCTTACAAACGGCCATAAAACCCGGTATATATTTAGACAGTTTTGCTCCTATTGACCCTTCGCCAACTATCCTCAATGATCTCTTCATCTAAACCATCAACTGTCTCTTAGACCAAATCCCAACCAAGCTGCTTAAGGAAGTTCTACTCTTAGTTAGCACGTCTCTATCAAACATAATCTATCCTTATTATCAGGCTATGTACTGCTGTCCCTTAAAATAGCAGTAATCAAACATCTTTTTTTAGCCTACCCTTGATCCAGATGTTTTAGCCAACTATACACCCATACCTTTGTTGCCCTTTCTCTCTAAGATCCTTGATAAAGCTTTCAGCAACCAGCTATGTGACTTTTCAAATAATAATAGTTTATTTGTGGATTTGTGGACTGGTGGAAATGATCTACCAAATGCATCGGATAAAGGACTTGTCTCAGTACTTGTTTTGTTAGATCTTACTGCTGCATTTGACACTACTGACCATCAAATCCTATTACAGGCATTAAAGGACTCACTCTTAGCTGATTTAAGTCCTATTTATCAGAAGAATTTCAATTTGTGCACATTAATGATAAATCCTCCATACACTCAGTAGTTAGTCACAGAGTTCCATAAGAATCTGTGCTTGGACCAGTTCTGTTTACCATATATATGCTTCACCTAGGCAATATTATCAGGCAATGATCCATAAACGTCCAGCATTATGCAGATGATACCCAATTTTACCTGTCAATGAAGCCTGACAAAACCAATCAGTTAGCTAAACTTTAACTATCTCTTAGGGATATAAAGATCTGGATGACCAGCAACTTCCTATTATTGAACTCAGAAACGGAAGTTATTGTCATGGCCAACACCTTAGAAACACATTATCTAATGATATACTTACTCTAGATAGCATTGCTCTGGCCTCTAACACCACCACAAGGAATCTTGGAATTGTCAATGATCAGGACATGTCCTTTAACCCCCACATAAAAGAGACCTCAAGTACTGCCTTTTTCCATCTCCGTAACATTGCAAAAATCAGGCACATCCTTTCTCAAAATGATGCAGAAAAGCTAGAACGTGCCTTTGTTTCTTATAGGTTTGATTATTGCAACTCCTTATTATCAGGCTGTCCCAATAAAACATTAAATACTCTCCATCTGATTCAGAATGTTGCAGCAAGAGCATTGACAAGAACTAGAAAAGGAGATCATATTTCTCCTGTTTTAGGTTCTCTGCATTGGCTCCCTGTAAAACCCAGAATAAAATTTAAATTCCTCCTCCTCACCTACAAAGCCCTTAATGACCAGGCACCATCCTATCTTAAAGAGCTCATATTACCTTATTACCCCTGTAGAACACTCCCAAAATGCAGGCCTATTTGTGGTTCCGCGAGTCTCTACAAGTAGAATGGGAGGCAGAGCCTTATCAGGCTCCCTTACTGTGGAACCATCTTCCAGCTTGGGTCCGGCAGGCAGACACCCTCTCCAAGTTTAAGAGTAGGCTTATGGTTAGGCCTTGCTCAGGCTCACCCTGAGCACATTAATATCTCAAAAATTCTTATTACTACCTGTTATTCTCTCTCCCATAGTTTTGTGCTTTCTTCTCTCTCTCCTCTTCCTCCTGTCGCTTTCTGCAGGTCTTTCTGCCTCTGATGCTGCAGAGCCTGGATCAATGGCTGCAGACCACCTACTGCCCCTTGAGCCTGATCAACACTCACTGTTTTAATAATTCTGGTTACTATTGTTACCAATTAATTTAGTCCTATTAGTAATATTAGTAGCCCCATTATTAGAACTATTAGCTTTGCTATTAGTCCCATTATCTTTTTCACTCTCAACCCGGTCGGTCAAAGCAGGCGGCTGCCAACCATGAGCCAGGATCCGTTCAGTGTTCAGGGAGTTTGTCATTGCCATTGTTGCTAAGTGCTTGCTCCTGGGGGGTGTGTTGGGTCTCTGTAACTAATAACTATAACAGGTAGAAAGTGGTCTAGAACTGCTCTATATGAAAAGTGCCCTCAGTTAACCTCTGTTATGATATGGCGCTATATAAATAAAACTGAATCGAATTGAATTGAGTTGCAAGTTCAGCATTAAACTATATTAACTTCATGTACTTTATTCGACAAGAGCAGTCTTCAGCAGTGGAAAGAATGCCAGTGTTAACTCTTTTTTGTTTTGCTTCTATTTCTTTTGCTGACTTTAGTATGCTAACCAGCTAGTTTCAGCCTTTCCCATCTCATAATACCTCTTTGTGAAAATGAGTCAAGGTAGTGTCCAATCTGCCCTCAGTCAAATGGGAGAGGATGAAGGAATAATACTGCCCAGAGGGCATTATCTTGTCTTATAAATGCAATGATGGCTGATGCTCTTGGTAAGAAAACAGCTGTTAATGATAATGAAGGCTATGTAGTGATAGTGCCTTTGATTAAGTTTGAATATGGGTAGAAGTTAATGTTATGCATATACTCGTGAGGATTAAGGTGTAAATATTAATGAGACATCACACATTATGAATGCAGAGGCTTTCACACAGGTGCACTGCATTGTACAATTAAGCCATTAACTCTGTAGCAGGTATAAAAATACTAATCAGACCCAGCTGATTCTGATTTTGTATCAAGATGGCAAGAGGAAAAGATCGAGGTGACTTTGAAAGAGGGTTCATTGTTGTACAAGGATGGCAGGAGGTTCAGTCGCAGAGACTGCTCAACTGTTTCAGTAGGAACAGTGACTGAGGACACATCTGCATTTAGATCTATGGAAAACACATCAGCAAATAGGCTCTGAAATTGTGGTTGACAGTGCACATTTGATGACTGTGACACTCATGCATTAGTGCGATATGTAAGGACAAACAGGAGAGCAGCTCTTCCTCAGGCGACTGAGAATGTCAATGCAGGATGTGATTAGACATTGTCAGCAAGAACAGTCGGAAATTACATAGAGAGGAACGTTATAGTAGGGTTGCAGTGCATACATCCCAAATTAGAAATATGAATTCACATTTGAGGGACAAGTGGTGTATAGACCATAAGCACTGGTCTACAGAGATGTGGAAAAAAGTCATATGGTCAGATGAGTTATCCTTCAACATATTCTCACCAAGTGAGTGCATGTGTGACATGCACCAAGGGAATGGTAGAGGTCTGAATGCTTGACCCCTACAGTGAGGGGATCCAGGGCCCTGTTATGTTGTGGGGGGCATTTTGCTGGCATGGGTTGGGTGATGTTTTCCCATGGGAGGGAGGGGGTCACTGCAAATCAATACATACAACTGAATCCTTCACTGAACGGTATGATGAGTATGAAAAGGATGTGAATCGCATGCTATAGCCTTCACATACACCAGATCTGAACCCTAGTGAACACCTATGGGAAACTTTGGACTAACGTGATAGAAAGCGCTCTCCACCACCTTCGTCAAAACACCAAATGAGGGAATATCTTTTGGAAGAAAGGTGTTCATCCCTCCAGAGTTCCTGAGATGTGGTGAATCAATTCCAAAGCACACTGAAGCTGTTCTGGTCACCATTTAGACACTTCGTGTTGGTTTTTCCTTTGTCACCCATTTGTACATTCTGCAACAGTGTGCATGTATGAAAAGTGAAAATATAATCTATCGATGTGAATGTACAATGCTAAAACTATATGATATGCGAAACTAGTAATTCACTTTATAAGGAATTTTGTGGACACAGCTTGTTCTCCCATGAATTCATTAAAACTTGCAGGATTCAAATTGACATGCTGTCTGAACTACCCACATGTGCAGTGCCAGAATATTGTGACTATAGTGTCAATAATAAGTTATCATTAGCATTGTAGATTGTGGGGCATTACAAAGCTGGATACTTACAAACTTAATCTTCTTTTTCCTTATTTCTTCTTCTGTATTTGATGAAGGTTTCAAGGAACAGGTCTTTTCTCTGAAGACTACACACATCCCCTCTCTTTGATTTTTCACTACACTCAGAGGATGTTCCCTACGCCCACCCAGTTACACAGTCCCTTACGCCAAATCATCCCATCTGCCTTTAGCCTGCAACAACTCCCATCACATATCTTCAAATTATTTTTGAGCACTTATTGAAAAGTTCTAATACACACCCCTTTTATTGCTGTTGAGCCTAAAAAAAAAAATAGTTTTTCAGCTTTTGCTTTCATTGTGACTGTACATTACAACATACCCTCCTGTGCTCACCTGTATCCTTTGGCAAAGAACGTATGAGTTCTGCTCACCTGTGGGCTGACATGCATGTGACAAAATAAAATAGGATGTATAGAAAAACTCATAACAGCACAGTAAAGTGTTGTGTATTAGCATTGCCATTTTACTGGAGCAAGAGTAGATCACTATCATCCAATCATCTTCTGGTGGCTTATTCTGAGTCATACTGGTGGTGTTGTTCTGGTCTGCCAAAAACAGACGCAGCTACTGCCTCTGAGGCTAGGCTATTTCTTTTTCTTTTTCTTGCCCTCTCTTCAGATTGGAATCATATTAGGCGCATACAAGTAAGCTTTGGCTCTGACAACATGTTATAAATGTGAGATAACCCATGATAACCTGATATGGAGGATGATATACTCCATTCATCCTTTGTTTATCACCTTCTCAGCCTCCTAGCTGTTGTTCATTCATATATTTTCCTGCTTCCCTATATTACCCTATCAGCTTGAATCTAAGAAAAAAAACATTATCTTGATTAATTTCATTTCCTCAAATGAGTGTAAAGCTCCTACACCTCTCACCTACCCATGCAGGAACCAATCAGTAATCAGACTCCCATTTTAAATCCAATTAGTTGCACCTTTATAACATTGCTTACAGTTCTTGATGCTGATACAAACATCTAGCTGTGTTTGAATTCCAACTATTGTCTCTCCTTCCTACCTGTGGCATAATGCAGTTGTATCGAAGTGCTCTTCTCTGTAATCATGTGTGAAGACAGTTAGTGAATCTCCAGGGGCACTGCCTTCAACCTATATGTAAACCTGCTGTTGAATCTATCTAAATGCAAATAAATAAGTTGATTCTGCTTCAAGCAGGCTTATTAAGGCAATTAAAATTTTGGCATCACCCACACCCTGCTGGTGGTGAATATACAACAAGTTGTTTCTAATGGTTTTTATGACATCCAGTCTGTTTTGCAGCTGTAGTGCCTGAAACCCCGAATAATGGGGTAACTGTCATTAACATGGCTCTTTGAAATTTTAGTAAAAAGGTCTTGATGCAAATATCAAATTTACATTTCACCATCAGTGCTTTTCATGCAAAAACCACATACTTGATAGTAAGTTTGGCTGCCTGATATGTTTCCTCTCAACTATTGTAGCTGACTCAGCTTCGGTGTGCTGCCCAGAGGCAGACAGAGGAAAAACAAATGAGAAAACTTATATCAGCTAAAATTCTCTGTCATTCTTATGCCCTCCATTTTTAATATAAATTTGAATAATGAATCAATCATCACAGGATGGCAGAAAAAAAAAAATGCTATACCTTGTCTTAGTGGGGATTATAAAAATTCTACCCCAATGACTACTACATGAAAATAGATGTACAAATTTGCAAATGGTTCTTTTAAAGCTGAAGTGAAAGTAAAATTAATTTTTGCTTTAGAATACATACATTTATCCTAGTGTGTTTGTACGTTGTTTTTTTTTTTTTTTTACTCGTGTGGTCGTTTGGTCAAAACTGCAATAACAAAAAGAAGTATTTAGGTATTAGTTCTTCAGGTAGCTTGAATATTTGATTCTGACTGACAATATTATATATTCTGGTCATTTCATTGGTTCAGTGTTTGTGTGAGCAGGCACTGAAGATGGTTCCTAATATTAGTTCGGCTCCAACAACCAAACAGGCAGTTAACCAACTGGTCTACCTCAACAGTCATATGTTTGATCCAACTGCAGAGAAGGGTCTGACTGTGGACCTCAAATCTGGGGACCCTGTCTTCCATTACAGACAAAGAATAACAGCAATTAAATTACCTAGAAATACAACCTGGTTATTACATAAGTGTGGGTGATATCAGCATGTTGGAACAGCTAATATTTACATGTTAACCTCATAAAACCAACAGATTGATCAGTATTCTTAAGATTCTTTCTAAGCAGGATAAAAAGCTAACAGTGCCTTGACCTCATTGATAAACACAAATTCACCATGTACGAAAATCTCATTCTTAACAGAACATTAGCTGGCTACAGTGTTATAGTTATCTTCTTCTATAAAGCAAGGAGAATTCAAATATTATTTCAGGGAAGGGAACGAGCTCACAGAAATTGGCTTTTGCTACCTGTAAGTTATTCTTAGGAGAATTGTGACATTAAAATATAGACTTTTTTTCTTTCCTCTGTGGGTTCCTGGCTCATGAAAGGCTTTACAGAGTAAGCTCCTCAAGTATTTGGACAATGACCCAATTTCTTATAATTTTGGATGTGAAATAACAGTGTTGCTGCTGACTGCCAACTTTAATTTCAGGATATTTTCAACTCTTTGGTTAAAAAAAAGAGCTAGAATCCTTATTTTCATAATGTCCCTTATTACACTGTGTTTAAAAGAATTTAAACAGATAAGGATTGCGATACATTGTCAGATCTCCTTTTCTACTTGTCAGAAATTCTTCACGCGCTATTACTTCTGTGAGGAGAGACATAGCTAGTGAGTCAGTGCTCATTGCTGATGTGAGACAAGAAAGGTGACATGCAATAGAAGACAGAGATGTGGAGACAAAATTAAAGAGGGGGCAGTGAAGGACAGCGAAAGACAGATGGACAAAAAGAGAAACACCAGAAAGCTTGAGCCCATCACTCCACTTTACCAGCGTGAAGCTTTACACCTCAGCAATATTTGCCCTCCAAAAAGCTCCCACTTTGGGCTGTCAGCCTCGAGACTGCCCCTCTTCACATCCAGAAGCTATAGACAGTGTGACAGGCTTGCACAAAGCCAGACCAACACACAGACAGACACGGCCACAAAAACACTGTTATGCTGTCTGTGTGGGTATACATACAAATCCCCTGACAGGTGTGTATACCCACACAGACAAATAAACCGAGTCGGGTGGAAGAAGAATCCTATCAGCTGTCCACCTACAGCATGCAAAAGACTGGAGACTCACCTGGACACACACACATACACACACACACTTGCAGTTGTGTCACTTTAACTGTGCTAACCTACTGAAGCTTACATCTGATTGTGAAATGTTGAGGATAGTTCTCACCGCAAGTACAGTGTATAACCAGCAGTATCAAGTAGCTGATGCATTGCATCAACTACCAGAAGCGAGTAAACATAAGGAAAAAAAGACTTTCCACTACATGTCTGATAAAATGTGAATCGACTGATTTTTTGTAAAAAAGCTGTATAGTCAGAGGCAATTGAGGCCACCTGCTCCATGACTGAAAAGCTGGTTCATTAAATGGATGACTACACTGCTGAATGAACAAATCAGGTGCTCCCTGACCTGTCGGGGCCACGGGTCAGTGAACAGTAGGCCCATAAACTAATCCTTTAATGTATACACAATCAAACAAACTGTTACTGCTGAATGAACTACCGGTAGCCAGAGTAAACATCTGAAACCGATATGAATCTGAGATCATCTCTCTGTCAGCTAATGAAAATAATCAGTGAGCAGGAACATTGAGAATTTGATTTTTCAAAGTGTGTTTGATTAAGCACATCCTGGTAGTTCTGGCATATGAAAATGAACACCATGCCTAATCGATAAAAAATATGTTTCATAGTTCAGCCAAATTGTGTGACACAGGAGGTGTTATTATAGCAATTATCTCCTGTCATGCACAGGTTATGATTTTGGATATTATCCTGTTCAGGATATTTTTGAATCAGTACAAAAATACTGAAATTATACAAATGTTAAATAATTTTTTTTCAGGTAAAGCATGATTGGCTGCCTACTCGTACTCTCCAGTCTGATATCTTGTAGATAGAAAATAGGAGACAGGGAGATTAAGAGATTGACAAATTAGAAAAAAAAATGATTTATTCGGGGAGAAAAATAAATTAGAAAATAATTAGATTTCAAAAACAATATAATTTCAAAATAGGCAGACGGAAACAAATGAGACAGAGATAGCGCGACAAGCTCTCGACTCGAGTTACAAGCGGATAACCTTGCTTAGTGGTCACAATGGAAGGGGAAAGTTTTAACAACATATTTTCCGTATTGTTTGCTATCTGCAAGTCTGCATTATAGAGCAAGAGCGACAGATACTCTGTGCGACAGAAAGTGCTCGTCGGTGTTCACTGTTGTGTACAGGCTAAACCTGTCTTGATGGCATAAGGATTAGGATGGTGCTGTCTTATGGATCTGGATCCACATGGCACTCCATTCTTTTGTTATATATATAATATGAAATAAAAATGATAAAAGGAAGAATAATAAAAAAATATAACATAATTAGGATTTGGATTTAGTCTGCCAGTGATAGCAGCGCGCTGCGTAGCTTAACATGTTGTTAGCTGGTTGTTATTGATATTATATACGTTTTACAGAGGTGTAGGTTTATGAAGGTGAGGTAGCTGAGGAGAGGGTTTGGTTTATTTAGGGACTCATGCTATTTAGCTTAATATGTGGTTAGAACATTGTTAACTGATGTAGTTAGCTGGTTATATAATACACAGAGGTATTTGTTTTTTGAGTGTGATGCAGGTGAACAGCATTTTTTGGGTTTTTTTGGCTCAAACAACATCTTAACATGTTGTTAGCTGGCTTTAGTTCTTTGATAACATTGGTTTGGGAGCGTAGTTGTTTTTTGGCTAGAATGTTGTAACCGAACTGATGTAACAAGTGCAAAGAAAGGTAGAAAACTGCACAAGTGGTCCAACAAAACATTAAATGTTGTAAAGAAAAAAGATGTCTTAAATACCTATTTTATTAAAGTTCAGAATTTTTTTCCATAAGCACAAACCCTATCCTTAAATCACCCATTTTTTTGTCTTAATGCTAATCTAAGATAACCAGATGTTGCTGTAGCTTCATATTTAGTGTACAGATATAAGAGTGGTATCAATCTTTACATCGAATATTTAGTGAGAAACCAAATTTATCAAAAATACAAAATGATTTGTATGAGTATAAAATTTTAATTTCCTGGTTTCTGTTTTATTTGATTGTAGATAACATTTACACGAGAGACATTGATGACAGGTTGATGAAGCAAAATTTGAATGCACGACTTTAGGAGAACGTAAAGTGCAGTGAAGTTAAGCTTGGCGACTCACAAGAACACAGTCTCTTTCAGGCAATTTTTCAGAAAGGAAACAGTCTCTGCTGGCATTGCAGGGACAAAAAGTAACTTCAGGCTGTTACGATATTAGATATGAGTCTATTTAACAACAACTCTATGGGGATCTGTAAAACACGGAGGTGTTATGCAGAGCAAATCCTCCCGTGATCGAGGGTCATAATGCCCTTACAGTTATGACAGCCTTGTGAATTCTGGAGTGTCGCAACATAAATGTCAATAATCCAGGCATGACAAAAGTTGACGGCAGTTCCAACAAATTTCACAGCTATTGTAAGATCATCTCTCATGTTACGAAAACACCTGATAGTGATCATTAATCATCCCAGTAATTATGAGACAGAGAACAAACAGTGGGGATGTTTGGGTCCTTGACTTTCTTTTTTTCTTTCTGACATTCATATAATTTTTTTTTCATTCCTTTGAATATCACATGCAAAAGTTTTGATTTTGTTGTATCCTTATTGCTTTTACCATGATTTCCAGACACTTTCTTGCTTTTTCACTTATTCATTCCATTCCAATTTTTCTGTTTGTCGGGGTATTGTATCTTTAGTTGAGAGAGAGATGGCATCGGCAGGTGATTTGTGAGAAAACAGCTACTCTGTTCTATAAACTGATATACCAATAGAGCCACTCACCACCTCGACCGCCTCTTGTTACTTCCCAGCCAAATGCAGACACTTTGTTATTTACTTGTGTATGTGTTTTTGTGTGCATCGCTGCTGCATTGCTTGCAGCTGGGCATTTTTCATTCGAAAGGGCCTTTTGTCTCTTTGAGCTCACTGGCTAGCTTAGCGCCTGGGCAGTAAAACAAATTTGGGGATATTATGGACTGAGCGAGAAAGGTATTGTGAATGGTGGATAAGATTATGGAGCGATTCCCTGGTGCTCCCCTCCGCCTCTTCACATTACACTGCTAATACACACATACGGTCTTTGGCATTGCTCATCCCCTGGATCAAACGTGCTTTTTATTCAGTCATCTGGGAGCTGGTCAGTTCGTGTTGCGCTCAACAATATGGCTGTGCGGCCTCTTTTGCCATGAATTTACAATTGTTTGGCTGTCAACCAATTTTTGTGTGATATAAGAACAGGCTGGGACTTGGCAAGGTTAAGCTTTATTGCACTCAAATAGGAAATCACAAGTAAATGCTGCCACCTGAAAGGTTTCCAGTTGTTGCCACATGTACACACATAAACAAGAAATATCCACCAAACTACCAATTCCTCCTGCGTGCACTCATCCCTTGAGTTTACTGTATATTGTTACTCTAGCCGACTGAGATTGTTAGATAGTGCAGACAGATATCCCATATCCCTGGATCTCTTTGAGGTTATTTTATATTTAGCCTTCTAGTGGCTGGTCTCGCATGGCTGCACCAGCCTTTTGCTCAACGCTGTGCAAAGAATCCATAAAGTCGCCCTAAGGATTCGGGCCTGTCAATTTGTGTGTTTTCGTTTCCTGAGAATACTGATTCCTGCCCTTCATGCTTCTCCTCTATTCCTCAGTTCTAAGGTTGAGGGAAAAGAGATAAAAAGACGGAGACAGAAAGACGAATGTGCAAAAGAGCGGGCCAGGCCATGGACACTGCATTGCACAAGTTTTATAGACCCCCAGAGAGACTAGAACAGAGTCTGGCCAAGAGGCAGGGCCTGGGGTTTAACAGAAAATATGAAAGGGTGCGAAGGAGAGGCCAGGGGGCTAGGGGAAGAGAGTGAAGACTGAAGTGAGGATATTAAAATGCAGGAGGGAAAAGCTGGAAGCAACAGAATGGAGGCAGTCTGAAGGGAATGTATGGTGTGAAGAGGTTGAGGGAGATATCAGAGTATGGAACAGGGTGAGGGAATGTCAGGGGTGTTAAAAAGTTAGCTCAGATTGAAGATGAAGGCAGGGGCAAAAGAGAGAGAGGGGGAAGAGCATGGCTATGACTGGAGGGAAGGCTTAGGGAGATTAGTCTGCTGCCTGCCTGTTGGGATTGATCTAATACACAGCTAGGTGGCTGTTCCTCATCGAATATGGATGATTAGCTAACAGATTGCCAAACAGCCCAAAGCATGATAGGGGAGTGAAATAGAAAAGCACTTCTGTTACTCCACATGTAAATCCACAGCCTTGAATTTGTTTATGGTCTGATTCTGAAAGTTCTTAACCCATTTAGAAATCAATCATGTTTTCAAAAAGGGATTTGTATTCACTCAGACACAGTCTTATTACAGCAAAGCAATACCCCTCAGTTAAGCCTCTGTAAGGAGGCACAGTTTCCCTTCTCTAAATGGCCCCTTTTACAGGCTTTAGACTGAGCATGGCAGAATTAAACCAACAGAAAATTTACACACAATGGCTTTGATTAGAGCCTTGCTCCATGCTCACCTCCTATTCCCACACTTCTATTTCCAAGTATCTCGTAACGTTGCTTCCTCATCCGAGATCGTTTCAGATTCCCAGTGAAATATATTCATTACCATGCAAATTAGTTTGGGAGTCGTTGACTTAAAGCATTTTCCATACTTCATTTCAGTGTCTGTAAACGCAATTAATGGGACCTTGTTCAGAAGAAAGAGAATTGTCTGCAGATAATTGTCATTGTTACGATCCTATTAAAAATTTCCTCCCCCCAGTAAAACATTGCATTGAGAGGAAACAGTAACCATAACGTCACTGTGACACTGGCCACATAATGAGATAATAAAATCTTTGTCATCTGCTATGACTAGACTGATACTCAAAACAATGCAACACAAAATGACTTCTGACATGATTTCTGAGACTAACCCATTCAATTACCATTCCTGAACACTCTATGCAAATAGGCTACCTGCAGCGCCCAGCTGCGACGAATGCCATGTAAAATCCTACTTAGCAGGAACCAAGGAGGAGAAATATGGGGAGAGGGGGTGCATAACGAGACGCAAGCAATTGGTGGAGAGAAGTAATTCATTATGAAGGATTCAAATGTAGTACAGAACTACTGATCTATGGGCCAGAAGTAAAGATCACTGGAAAAAGGAAATGTTGGGTTGTTTTTGTTTTTTTGTTTTTTTAATCTAGCTTGTTTCTTTGTTGAAAAATGAAGTGACAATTCTGAATCTTCTGAAGGAGGCAGCAGAGAAAGAAAAGTTTAAGTTTAAATCTTTAGCAACTGGCTCATCACTATGGTAATAATCTATGATCCAGCAAGATATGGGTCAGAGATAGGTGACAGACAAACAGCCCAGAGCAAATACAGATAGAGTCATTGGACGGATGTTGTGTATGCGGAGGCTCAGCAAATGAATAAATAGCACATGAGCTGTGATGTTTTTCAGCTATGACTCAGGAAGATGATTCTGGTGAATGAAACCGTTATGTAACAAACTTTTTTCAGTTACATAATTGACGTGTTATATTCATCTTCTCGATTTAATTTTTGTTTGGCTTTTGGCAAGGCACCAAGCCAGGAGCCAACACGAGCAGATGCATCTGTTATCCATTTGTAAATGCCAACAAAGACACCGGCGCGTGGAACAGGTGGGTCACTCTATTCCCACCATGGGATAAACACCCATCCCTGTTGCTGGAAGGCATATCATCCTTAAGCCCTGTTTCCATTAGTCAAAAGGCTGTTGAAATGTTAAGTTGCTGGGAGAAGAGAACGCAGGCAGAAAAGAGCTCACCGGCCACTGCACTCCGTTCGACTCAATTCATGCAATGTAAGATGTGGCAGCAAAGAGGAGTCAAGGCGTGTGATCATCGCTATCAACATCATCATCCGTAATGTCAGAATTTGGTTATTCTCCAAATCTGAGATAAGATACATGCACACCAGTACATGTGCACATGCATTCATTGCCTGTAGCCATTCTTTGTGAAATCTCAGGTAATCAGAGATGTCAGTGGAAGGTGCTGGAATGGAACATAGTTTGATTGTAGTAACACATCTCCATTAGAAGAGCGGATAATTACACTAGATCATCATATCGTCTCATAGCTGGATGTTCTGTCACTGCTGTTATGAGAAATTATGTTTCAATTCCACATCATAAACACAGTGATGGATTACCTGACAAAAAAAAAAAAAAAAAAAGATTTTCCATGGATCGATGCAGAATATTGAGTACTGGATTAAAAAAGTTGAAAGATGGCATTTGCTTCATGAGTCATCCAAATACATCACATGGAAACACATTAAATATACGACTATGGGTTATTTTTCTCGGATACAGTACAAGTAGTAAGGAGACTTATGTGAAATACTGGATTATAATGAGAAAGTCATCAGTGACTCAATATGTTTTCTCATCACATAGATCGATACCTGAGATAGATTAGACAATAAAAATATTTTTTTCCTCAGGTACGGACAGGGTATTGATATCCACCGTGGGATGAGAGACCTGAGAAATTAATGATCACTTGGACCTCAGAGGCTTCTTCACTGCACTCTTGCTGCTCTATATAAGAGTAAAGTGGTACAGTAACTTTGGTATTTAAAAGGAGTTTGTTGTTAAATGCAATTAATGATTATGTGTATATGTTTATTATCTTTACCTGTGAAAATAATGGCATTCCTTTCAGCCTCAGCTGTACCATAGTGTTTAGTGCTATTTAGCAAATGTTAGCCACGTGAAACTGGAATATTATATTTAAGAGTACTCAGTTCATTATTGTCGAATCATAGTATGATGGGATATTCAATCTTTTTGGAAAAGTGCCTTTCTCATTTTTAAATTACACATCAATGCTTTGAGTCAGATGTCTTCCACCGTTTTCAAAAGCACTTAAACACGACATAAATTTGTGGATCAGGGGATCAGGGAGTTGAAGTTGTATATATATATATGTAAAAAACATATATATATATATATATATATATATATATATATATATATATATATATATATATATATATATATATTTATTCAAATTACTTTAGGCTGTATTGCATCTAATTGTAAAATAGTTTTTCATTTGTTCAAATTGTTTGGTATTTGTGCATTAAGTGGATAATGCATTTGTGAACACCATAAATTGTCCACACGTCATATGTTTAAATCTTGTTTTTAAATTTGTAGACCGTGTAACACATATTTGCCACCACCATTGTGATTAATTTCTGAAGAGGCAAGGAAAGGGATTATCGTAATTGATGTTTTTATGATTTATTTGTTTGTATCACTTTTTTTCAATTTTTTCATTAGAACAAAAATCCGCTAGTTGTCAGAAAAGCCAGTGACATATTGTATTTATCTGTATTCCAAAGCTTTTATGTCACAATGATAATTCATTCATTCATTGAAACCCCAAATCAGAAGATTTTGTCATTGCTGAAGGCCAAAATGAGAATGTTACGATTATGCTGACATGTTATCAGCACAGCAATTAACTGGCTGACTCTATGAAGTTGTTCAGCTCCACTATTAACTCTGCAATCTCTTTCTTCCCTCCTCAGCATCATCAACTGTCTCACAGATATTCATAGAGTTGAAAAAGGCCTCTTCATTTCCTCTCTTTCTCTTAAATCCATGACAGTAAGAAAGAGCCTGCTGCGCCACCAAGAAGAAGAATTTGTATGCTTAAATCACTGTGTGTCAAGCTAAGTTCAAAGACCTCCTCAGTGGCCAAATAAAGAGGAAGTGGCTTGTGTCTGGACGGATCAAAGGGAAGAAGCGCAGAGAGAGGTCAAGTCTCGGATGCTCCCACACTAAGAGGCTCAGTGCAGCACTGATTGAAAGAGATGCTCCCCAGCAGCCTTCTGTTTTGACACAATAGTTGCTGCTGGGCTCATAATAGGTGATATGCTATTTTACGTGTTCGTTATTGCACGAAAAGAAAAGAAAATCTCAGGACTTACCAGCACTGTGTTCACTCCTTATTCCCTCTTGATTCTTCAGATGTGCCATTATTTTTAGACTTTCATGCCAAAATACGCAAGTCTCATCAGCCTAGAGAGAAAATCGTGGTTCGATAGAGGAAAGGCTCCTCACATGTTCACCTTGTTTGAACATGTAACCTTATAGATACTGGACACTGTGATCACTAAGCCACCCTGCTGTTCATAGTCATCCACCATGTTAATTTAGGAGGTAAACTGTATGAGGAAATATGCTAACATCTTAGTAATCCTGTGATAGAAGTATTTCAAGTATGTGCCACTAAAGTTATCAATTACTGGGGCACAGCTTGGAAGGCTCACAATAAATACCACCACCTGACTTGCTGTGAACCTCCTAAGATTCCCAACCATGCAACGCACTATAAGGGCCCTCCTCATTATCGAATAATTTATTTCATAATGTTGCTTTTCATAATGCCACATTTATTTCATATCACCTTTATGCTTCATAATACCGCTTTAATTTCATGGCAATTATTATTTCATTGAAGGAGATTCTTCCAGCATCGCTGCTGTTGCCAGCTGCCAGGTGTAAAGCAACAGGGTAGAGAGAAAAAATGTTGCTACCATGGAATTCTTTCTCATGGGACAAGATGCTGTAGTAACAAGGAAGATTCAGAGACAGAAAGTTTTAGATCATGAAAGTTAAAGAGGAAACACTTGTGTGTGTGTGTGTGTGGGGGGGGGGGGGTTACTGGGAGAAGGAACTTGCTTTGGAAGAGTTGATTCTGTGGTTTGCGGAAGAACAAGATTTTAATTGTTTAATTCATTTAAAAAAAAAAAAAAGGTGTAAAAACAACAATTAATTAACTAAAAAGCACATCACACTGCAAACGGTCATGTCCAGGACATAAAAGTAAAGCAGGACCATTAAAAAAGAAAACATAGAAGAGAGGTCCTTCGCGAAAGGTCAGTGCATAAAAGCACTTACACTGCAATCAGCTCTAAGAGGCTATATTTGAAAAAATGATTCAGAGGTAGCCACTCAAAATTCCAAGGTTTTGGAATAAAAAGCCTTGATTACTTTCAGGTAGATTTTCACCTTTTCAGCTTATTTTGCATGCTTGTTTTAGCAGGTCACTTCAAGTTTAATAGGTTTCCAGGTCCAGGACTTAATTCCCCCTTTGTTACTTACCTAAGGGTAACGTCTATGCATAAATCTTGCAATCCAGATCTCCGGAGGCAGAGTATATCTAAGATATCACACCTCAAAGGAATCTTACAGAAGTTTTATTGTGTTTGTTAATATTTCATTTATTAATGCTACACTGTATTTCCCAGCAGGCAATGGTCACTTCCTAGGTGAGATAAGGATCATGCATTATTTCTGAAATATTGAAGGGATTTTACATTTTTTTCTCACTCTGCATTATGAAATACCATCTGCTTGGAAGTGATTTTTACGCATTTTGTAAAAGATGTGATGATTAATTCATGCTCGAATATTTTACATTTGGAAACAACATCTCTTAAAAAGTATCTTTGAACATCAAGTAAACAAAAAAGAACAACAGGGCTGCCGTCACTGCTCGCTCTGTCTGTGCTTCACTAGTTTTAGGTATCATTCACTGCTTCTTCTACAGTTGAGTCTGTCACTAGTCTCAAGTTTGGAGACTTTTCAAGGCTGCGATGCTTAGCAGCATCTAGCAGATGTCTCATTTGAAACCCTCATCTTCATTTTAAAACACAACTCAAACTCCGCAAATATTTGTTGAATCCATCTGAACTCCAACCGAGACAAGTCCCCGGCACTAAGCATGAGTGAACACAGACTGTCAACTGAACCGGTGCCACCATGCTGTTTCTTTTTGAGAGAAAATAAGATAATATTTTATTATGGTTCACCACCAGAAAAATGAGTCATCCAGTAGCTTTTTGAACAGCTCTGAGACCTTTGAGCAGGGATTAACATCCTCCAAAATAGCAGTGTTTTAAAGCCTTGTGTGCTTCATTCTGTTTGGAGTTTTAGAAATGTTACGTGAAAGTGAAAGATGGGGAGAACATTTATTGGGCACGGCTCATGTAGATGAAGCAAATGACTGTTTGAGTGTGAGAGAAGCATAATGAAGAAGAAACAGTGCGCATTTGATTTTGGAGATAAATGTCCAATTTTTCACATTAGTAATATAAGTTAACAAGTAGAGAAATTACATAGAGATTTAAATGGTTTACAAGGACTGATAGGGACATAGAGCAATTAACTATTCTATTACACCAAGTGAGCTTTACAGTCTAGTTTACAAGAGCTCTAGTCTGATGCACGTTACCACAGCAGGGCTAAGCAGGGTTTACTTGGAATCTCTATAAAGAAACTTGCTGGAAACGACAGCCCAGCTGACCCTGAAACAGAAGCGCTATATTTCTGTCTGGACTAAAGACTGACGCGTATTTATCCCTTGAAGAACACGGGATAGCGTGGGGACGGGATCCCGGTTTACGGATGCGATGAGTTGAACGCACAGGGGCCCCCCCGGGGCCACACTGCCGGGGGGGGGGGGCAGGGGCAGCCCCGGCTCGACGGGTGCAGCCACGGTGCGGAGCGCTTGGTGGAGCTGCCCGTGGCGCAGAGGCTGAGGGACCGGCGCTGTCCGTGGTTCTGAGAGCTCCACTGGGTTGGTGATGGGGGGGGGGTTGTCAGTACCTGGCGCTTTCCACGGGACCGTGGCTCAGTATCGCTGTCAACGAGGCTGTTACCGGCACCGTCAGCGGCGCTGACGCCCCCTGCGCCGCCTCTGCGCCGCCGCTTGGGCTCAGAGTGCCAGTGGCCGCATCCATGCACGGACCGATGCTCTAATCAGAAGTACTACCGAAGTGCAATTACCAGCAATGGAAATGTAGAAATACTACAAGTGAAAACCACGCATTTGAAATAAATCAAAGTCCAGATCATATGATAAATAACACATCTGTGTAGTATAGTATGTGTTTTGCGAAATCTTAATCTAGAAAAGTAATTAAAAACGAGCTCTGCGTGAAACATGCAGCCTCGAAGACATTTACCATTGTGGTGTATGTGCTGAAAACGGAGAGAAGCACACCTTTTAATACCTCGGTGATAATATTCTAATACATAAATAAATCAATGATAAAAGCAATGTTTCTCAATGAGGGAAGATGTTGCCGGTGGAGGGAGATCACTCAACATCTACAGATTAAAAAAGATAAAAACAATCATACAGCAATATAGAAAACATTGTAATCGATGTCCCGCGCTGCTTTTTTTTTTTTTTTTTCCGATGCAAAATCGATTATCATCGGCGTGACGGCGCCGAGCGTCCACCTCGACCTCAGGCGGCTCGTCGCTGACGCAGCATCGACGATGTAAACGTTTCACTTTGGACAAAAAAAAAATCATCGGGAGCAGCGCGGTGCGCACTTCTCCTCCCGTCCCCCTCCCTCCCACGGTCTGTCTGTCTCGACGCATCCATCCTCCACCCCCCCCCCTCGTTCCCTCCCACATCCAAGCTGTGATTTTAACATACTTTTGTGGGTTTTTTTTCCCCTGTTTTTCTCCCTCCCTTTAGAGACTCGCCTTCTTTCATCCTCTAGGACGGATTTTTATTTTGTTTTTTTTTTTTTTTTTTTACGGGGAACTCGCTCGTCTTTGGACTTTTGACGTCGGGGCTGCCGAGATCGTGGAGAGAATCGTGGAAATATACCACGGTGGGGTGGGTGGGTGGAAAGAAAAGACGTTTTACGACGCTGCGGTATAGATGATTGAACAATTTAATCGTTAACTTAACGCGATTCTCAGACACCGGCGAACAGCGCTTGCTTTTATTGAAATACTGGACGGGGATAGAGGTTTGCGCACTTTGGGACAACTACAGGGACGTTTACCAACTTGTGCGTCTGGACAAATATAAAAACACCGTCTTATTTCACCAACTGTGATTCCTAAGGAAAATGTGACCCCCTTTTTTTTATTTCCCTTGCGCACCGGGCAACCAGAATTCCTAATGAGCGAATCGGCGCTTTTGCATCAGTTGCTCCTGTCTTGACTTGTCTTTTTTGTGGGATTACACGCGGAGATATGAGCTCTGTGAGGGGTCGACCCGGATTGTGAGGTTGCTGCCTTTTGCTTTTTATTCGTCTTCTTGGAAAAGGGGGGGGGGCGCGCTCCGTATGCTCAATGGCTCCGGTGTCGAGGTTGGCAAGGCGCAAGGACGCCGGTCGCTGGCCGAGAATGTCGTCAACTTTCTGGGCTGTGGTGCTTCTGACGGCGCTGCTCGTTCTCTACTGCGGTAAGTCTGGTCGCTCTCTCTCTCTCTTTTTTCTCTTTCTTTTCCTTTCTTTCCCCCTTTTTTTTTTATTTTACCACTCACGTCGGCATTTCCAGCCGTTGGACGCGGGTGCCTGTGCGCAGCGGGGATGCCTTGGCAACAAAACGATGCCATTGGTATTGGCAGTCACCCTTTGCGTATTAATCTCACCGGCTGCGTCGACGTGTCTTTTTTCTTTTCTTGATAGTTATTGAAAAACGCGCACAGACACTTGCACTTGCTACTTTAATTCTTTCCCCCCCTGCTCTCAATCATACAAACACACAGACAGGCGTAAGCAGAGACTTAACCAGAGAGAGGGAATAATGTCTCTTCATTGTCTGGTGAAAACGTTCTCTTTTGGAAAGGAGGATGAACCTAAGTGTGCCAGAGGCCGAACTGAGTTTGTTGCGACTCCTTTTTAACCCCCATCTCTCTCTCTCTCTCTCAGGAACACACATTTCTCTCCTGTGTTACTGTAAGGCTGAGTAACTGAGGTCAGACAGTCGTGCAACTTTCATATCGTCTCTCCACTGAACACTGGTTGCAGATGATGGATCATATGAAGGATTCACATGAGGCATATTAGTAAAATAGAAATGATGTAATGATTTATTTTATTTTTTGAATAATTCCAGTTTAGTTGGGCATAAAGTGGTAATTCAGCTAATGCCTGCAAATAACCTTATCAGGCAAATTTAAGCAAGCACACACATACATAAGGTCAAAATCTCTCTCTCTCTCTCTCTCTCTCTCTCTCTCTCTAAGGATACTTCTCTGGCCAAATGTGCCTTTTCATCTCTTGTACTCTGGCACCCTGGCATCCTCACACCTTCTCCCCCTTGCTTCTCTTCTCTGTCTCAAACTGCATCTGAGTCACTTACAAGGAGAAATCCAGCTGGCACAGCGTGCCGAAGTCTGCTATGTGTGGAAAACGGAGGCTATGTGCAATAAGCCTTGATAAACCCATTAAAATAATGGAGCTATTTCATTAGCCACTAAGCTAATGATTAATATAACCATCTTGTCTTTGAGAACATTAGCTATGCTGATGTTGTAGAGAGATGAAGAGATTCTTTACATGATCATTTCCTAGAGTTTTCTGTATAGTGTCCACATAGGCCCCAGCCCTCTCTTTTCTTCTTTTTTTCTTTTACAATGGCCAGAAGATTGAGTGTTCTTTGTAATCACAGGGGCCCCAGGTTAATCAATGGTGGGATTTGGTTTATAAGAGTGAAAGCCTCTTGATAAGGGGGGTCTTTTTCTTCTTTTATGGTGCCTTTGGCCATGTCGATTGATCTCCTGCTTGTGTCCAATCAATGGTGCTTAGATGTTTGTTTCAGTCAGCAGTCTTTCGACCCCACCAGCCCCAACCCTTCAAAAAGCTCGACCTCCTACCTAGCAACACATCCCCCTTTCTGAAACTTAATAAGCTGAGCAATAGTGATTCTTTGATTTCTTTTATTGCCTCTTCTATAATCTCTTCACTCCATATTGCTCAGAATTATTTGGCGAGTTCAGTCTGATATGCTGTTTGTCCAACACTGAGGCTGATATCTCTCTTTTGCTTACTGGGTGTTTTAATTTTAGAAAACAGTCATGTAAAATAATATAATTTTTGGCATATTTTTCTTTTTTGTTAAATACCAGTATTTGTCTCTTAAATGAAACCCCCAAGGCTCTCTTTCTGCCATGTCTTCCCTTTTATCTCTTTCTTTAGTCTTAGCTTGTGGTCTCTTTGATAAATCTCCAATCAATTGAACTTACAGCTCAGAAGACTACTCGTGCTTTCTCTTTCTCCTTTCGCTTTGTGGTTATTTTCATCCATTTCTCTTTTGTTTGACCTTCCTCATCTACACTGTCATTGTCGTTTGTCCTTTTTTCATAGTTATCTTCCTTATATTTTATTTCCCTCACTCTCTTTTTCAAATTTCCTTTAATTATCTTCCTCTCTTTTCCTTTTCTTTCGCAGCCTCATCATTTTAGGGACTCTTTTCTGGTGAAAGCCTGACCTGAGCTGACCACAGCATGGTATTCTGTTATTTTGACTGATGTCTCAGCAGTTTTTTCCTGCCCCTCTCTTATCATCAAACCTTGTCCTCTCTCCCGTTCCATTTCTATTCTCTTCTCTTGTTTAGATAATTATTTGTTTTATGGCACCAGTAGCCCAAGAAATATGCTACAAATATCTCCCTTCTTTTTGTATATATTTACAATGTGATGACTTCAATATGTTTAGACTTGCTGAAAAAATTAATTTAGTCTTTCATTTTTTTCCATTTACCCTTTTTGGAAATTGACATAAACAGTAAAATCATAATATTCCAAGGTCTCTCCATTTTTGGGCCACAACTAATAATTGATTCATTGATTATAAATTGATTGATTAATTGTTTGGTTTGAAAAACATCAGAAAAATACATTTGAATGCCAGAAACAACTTTTCTAGAACTCATGGTGATGTCATCAAACATTTTTCTTTGTCCAATCAATGATCTAAAACCCTAAGAAACTACATTTACTTTAATGTATGACAAGGAGAAGCAACAAATTCTCCTACTTTTTAGAAACTAGAACTGTCAAGTTTTTGCTTTTTTTGCTTAAAAATGTAAAAATAACTGTTACTTAATTTTCTGTTGATCGAAAAACCAATTAATTGGAGTAGTTCTACTAAATTTTACTGTTTTCTTCTCATAATATGAATGCATTTGTCTTTGAATTATTATCTTAACAGTTTATAGTGTTTTCACATCCTTTCATAAATAGTATGTTCTTCCTTTGCTATCAGCGCATATTTTTTCTCTCATTTCTACATGATCATTTTATAGGCAAACTCCATGTAGGCTAAACTAGCTATTTACGTATGCACATGCAGTATTTATGCATACATATGGCTATAAAAATGGTCTAGGTTATGTATAGGATTTCATGCTGTTCCACACATTTAGAGGCTTTTATGCAAAACTGACCAACTCACTTATTTTAATTGAACAATATGGCTTTTATTTTTTATTTTATTTATCAGACTAATATGCACTCTTCACTAGTATGAATGATTCTAGTTCCCGAAGAGAGAAGAAATACAGTAAACCTTGTAGAAACTTACATGCATGGTGGGTAATTACAATTGTAACTTTACAGCACTGCTGCGGTATTGCATTCAAAGGCTGTGTGTGTGTGTGTGTGTGTGTCTTTGTTTGTATGTGTGTGTGTGTTATGGTGGCTCTGTGATTATGGCTGTGACTCATATGGTGCCTGTCACCTAGAATCAACATCCAACTTCACACGATCCACCATCCTCACTCCTGCTCCTCTGAGAGGAAAAAAATTGAAGAGGAAAGTTATAGAGAAATTGTGAGGAGGGAGAGATAGACAGAGAGGCACTGACAGAGATGAAGGCCTGATTTGACCTGATATCTTCACTAATGCATTGTTAAGAAAAGTGAGAGGTGGAGGGAGGAAAAGGAGAGGAAGGGAGAAGGGGATGGGGGTCACAGTGGAAGGAGGCAAAGATGGAGAAAGAGACAAGGTAGAAAGACAGGAAGAAGTAAAGGAGATTAATAAAGGGAAAAGACAAGCCCTGCTGAGGTTGACAAAGAAAGCATGGTGTAGAGGGAGAAAAAGGCAAAAGGGAAGGGAATAGAGATAAACATGGGGCAGAGGGAGAAAGAGAGAACCTTGCAAGATAAATGACAAAAGCTCAGCAATTTAACTGCTCCCACCATAAGCTGCTCTAGGAAACTTTAATCACACCAGAATGCTTCAGTACCCTCTGATTACATTACAAAAGAATTTATTCTTTTTTCTAGTATTTTGTGCACTAGCTCCCCCCTCTGGAAGCTCTCAGCCATACATTTGTTTGCTGACGTTGCTATTATGTATTCATGAGGGTGAAGCTCTGCATGTGAGCTTGGAAGAAGGCAAAGATAGACCCCACATGGGTAGCTAATCAGTATGCTAATCTTAGGTTTTGATAGCTAAGAAATGTAGCATGACTGTGGTCCTGGTTTGAAATGCACAAAACAGAGAGGAAGAGGAAGAGATGAGGAAAAACAGAGTGAGAAGCATTAAGGGAAAGGGGAGGGAGGTAGGGGAGGAAGAGACTGAAAAAAAGGAGGTGATGTACAACTCATTTCTTTTATCAGCGTCAAAAAAGCTGATTTTGATTAAGCTGATTCAGTCAAGCCTTCCGTGTAATGTGGGCACGTACCTACATGCACAGACAGACATAAGAGCTCAAGGGCAAATACATACATTAGAGACATTAATGAACACAACATCAAAGCCGGCACATGGGTTGCACTGGTGCACACACATGAGCACAGCTGCATCAAAGCAGCTATTCAGGGTCATACAGAAAAATGCAAACACCCATGACCTACTTGCACATACATGAACATCACCTTGCAAAGATATAAATTTAAAGAATTCAGCAAATGTCGGAAACACATACACATGCATAAACACACATTCCTCTGCTGTCAGGGACCGAAGCTTTTCCACTGCTGCTTAAAGCCTTTTCCATCAGATTACTTTGTCTCTAAGCGTGGTCTCCTTTGTTTCCTTCTGCCTGTTTGTTTATGACTCCCTGTTGTTCTGCAGCTCAAATCGATGGATTGTTGACTCTTAGTGAGAGTTGCAGCTCGGGGGCATCCATGGAGAAAAGATGGTGTGACTCACCCAGGCGTCTCACCTCATCACCCAAAGAGCTCAAAATACATAGTCCCGCATAGGTAGTGACATGGGGAGGCTCATATCTGTTCACGTGGAAACACACACACACACAGATTTCTGTGGGTGATGTATGAGAACCTTGAAAGGTTGATTCACCAGCTGATAAAAAAAACAGTACTTGGCTGACCTCGAAAAATGCAAGAACTTGTAGGTGAACACATGCACATATTTGAATATCTTATCCTATTTTCAGCATAGCCCAGAGCTCCTTCCTCTGCAGGGAGGGAGATGGAGAGAGGAGCCACTGTCAGGAAGCAGCAGAAAGGGCTGGCAATGGCCTGGGGACGTAATTTCATAAAGGGAGTCAACT
This sequence comes from Istiophorus platypterus, assembly GCA_016859345.1. Taxonomy (NCBI): domain Eukaryota; kingdom Metazoa; phylum Chordata; class Actinopteri; order Istiophoriformes; family Istiophoridae; genus Istiophorus; species Istiophorus platypterus. The sequence goes on along the minus strand of CM029130.1, from coordinate 12,967,082 downwards.
TGTTGAGTTTTTCACTGAGAAAGCCACGAGCCACATTATGGACCCCCGGAAATGGGGCCAGAGACTACATGCATATTTGAACAGCTTTTTAGAAGGTAGCTTTTTGCAAAATTTAAACACCATGATGAGTGTCATTTGAAGGAGAGGGGTTGGGAGGCGATTGTGTGTGTGCGTGTGTGTGTGTGTGTGTGAGTCTGTGTGAGCATCTATGTGTGTGCCTGTGTTGATACATAATGAGCAACCAAGTATGGCAAGGCAAAGAAGAAATATTAAGAGTTTTGCATCCTACAATATGAAATATTAAGCAGCAATGGGATCTTTTTCAGTTTGCAGAGGTACCCTTTGACATTAAATGGGAGACGGCAGCGTGGCCACTGGCAGTGTGCTTTTCCTCCACAGTCTGCACTCGTGTCAACTCGCAGGCTGCATTGTGTTGTCTAGCAGCAAGCAAATAGAAAATTTCAGAATTAAGAGAACGCTTGTTGATTTTGATCTTCAGGCATATGGTTCTGTCTGAGGCAATAGGATTCATTATCTTAAGGGTTTTAAAAATGATGTTTGATGATTGTAAGACTTGGACTGTGGAGAGGCAATTACATCAAACCAGGGAGCCTTTCTGATACAGTGACATAATGTTAAAGTTGACAAGCAGATTGCTTCCTTTCTGAACAAGAATCCCCATCTGTTATACTTCACAAGGAGTTTGCTGTTTTCCCTTGAATTCTCACGAACTTGTTAAATGTTGGTGGCTTTTGTCTGTAAGTTGACCCACCACTTGGGTCCAGACTGACACCACGACAGATTTTCGTGGTATCTTATGTATCCTTCTCACTTTGCTGACCAAGTGACCTTTTCCTCTAGTTCTTTTTTGAAACTTTGGTCAGTGACAATGGGGATTCAGTATTATCTGTTTAATTTTAAGGATTTGGTTGTTGAAGATATGCTCATACTTGAACCAAACATCTCTGCAAATTAGCAGATGTTAGGATGCTGAGGCACTAAGCTAAAAAGGGAAACGTGATAAACAATAAACCTGCTAAACATCAGCATGCTTGCATGCTGACTTCAGTATTTAACTCAAGCATTCCTGTGACAAAGTACAGCCTCGCAGAGCTGCTAGCATAACTGTTCAATAATGCAAACAACCACAGTCATATTAAAGACAAGTAGCAGCAAACCTATGTTAAAACATAAAACAAAAAAAGATTTACAAAACACAGAAGTCAAACAGACATATTCAGAAATTACAGTTGTATTGTTCTGTGCAGCCTTTCACTAAATCAATAAATGTTTGCCTTTTAGTTGAAAACTCTAACACAAATTACACTCGTAAATGCAGATTTGCAATCATTTACAGCCTCAGTACTGTATTTAAAATATTACAACTCAGTATTACCACTGTGTGTATGTGTCTGCCTCTCATTAAAACTATTGATTCTAGAGAAACTCGTGAGGAAAAACTGCTTAACAAAAGCAGGATGTAATGTCATTCAGTGTCAAACAACATATCCACAAACAGTATGTACACACAGGCACAGACCATTCAAACAAAAACCTGTCCTGAAAAAGAGGCAGTGGCATGTGTTTTTTCAAGAACGGCAGATTTTTGCTGTAACTACAGTAAATTGTACCAGTCAGCAAACATGTCTGTGTTTTGCATTTTTTAAATCTATTTATCTATCTATCTATTTATCTGTTTGTTAGTTTATTTATTTATCCATCTATTTATTTATTCATTTAATGGATGACAGCTTCATCTGTAGTGTAATAGCACACTGCCTGTTTCTCCACAGCTGCTCCATGGCCTCAGAACTGTTAATAGATACAACAGTTGGAGCACATGTTTATACTGAGATGCAGTGAAAGTGCATCAAAGCTGCCTTTCTGTCAATAATTCTATTTTTCTCAAAATTTCATCCTTGACCCCCCTCTCCCCCGTTTTTGTTACTCTCTGTGTTCCTCAGTCGTCCACACGTCTACCTGCATGTTTGTATCAGACACTGTGTGAGAAACATGGATGCCAAAATGGCATGCTAATATGCTGTGACATTTACTTAATGTGAAAACAAATTGTGAAGTGTTTGGAGATTGCACTTAGGCAAAGTATCATCATATCCGCCACCATGGCTAACTGCACCTTAAATGCTCCGTGTCCCATCGTGAATTAATTTGATGTCAGTGTTACTTTAATTACCATTAGAACTGCATGTATAATATTTACATCATATTGTAAGTGGTGTATGGCTGCTGGGCTCAACAGGTCACAGTTAAAGAAAGGTTTGTGTAACTGACTCTAACTGGCTGCCAAATATCTTGTGTTAACTGCTGTCTTGGCTCTATTGCGGTGATTTAGTTTGGATTTTTGCTAACTTTGACAAGTCTTTCACAAAGAAAAAGTGATTAACGGTAAGTTTTTGAAACCAGCCCTGTAAATTGTGTGAGACTGCTTAATTGGGTCAGAATCTGGACAGTCTTGCCGTGTACTCCTGCCTCAAGAGGATTCATGGATGTGCACTTGTGCTTGTTTTGCCTAGGGCCAGTAAGCCCCATTCAGAGAGAGATGCTAAAGCTACTCCTCCTTTATTACTGCAAAAAGCAATTGCTTGGAAGAAAATGCCAGAATGGTGCTTTGAATTCCTGGAGGGGCCCATCACTGAGACTCGGCCCACAGAGCTGAGACAGCTAGCATCTGGAGCAAAGACATGGCGGTAAAGTGGAGAGAAAAAAGGAAGTGGAGGGAGGTGGAAAAAAGGAAATGAGGGAGTAGGATGGCAGAGAAGCAATGAGAATGAGAGAGTAGGAGAGGGAAGAGACAGTTCGAGCGCACAAGGGAGGCAGAGAAATGGCGAGTGCAAGACAGACGGAGCAAAGGGTTGACAAGGGAGCAGTGGGAAGAACTTGGGAGAAAAAAAGGACTGTGCAGGAAATGAGACAAAAGACAGACAGACAAGAACACTCAGACAGTCCAGCAATTGACAGCCAGATGGGGAATAAAGTCAGCTAACACAATGAAGCATTCAGCAGACAGACTTGATGTGGAGTAGCTGAGAGGCTCTCAGAAGTAGAAACAAATATTACATTAGAAGAGACAGAAGCCATTTGTCACAGTGGGAGGCCTGAGAGGTAGTTAAGCTGCAGAATATAAGGACCCACAGCCTGGTTGATACATGTCGCCACAAGGAGGAAATTGTGCTGAAGTCAACTCTATTCAATCAATTGTCTGGTGTCCTTCAATGGCTCCCACACTTAACGAGATAACGGCGGCACAAAGTTTCACCAGCTAAACTCTCAAGAACTTGTTATGGGGCCTTGAGGGCATCCCCTCGTTCCCTCTCTCAGTCCTTTCAACCCCTATCATCCTCCCATCCCCTCTTTCCGCCAGCTTGTCAGCCGCACCACCTCCACATCAAGGCCCGGTTGACACACATGCTGACAGCCATGATTCAATGTTAATGTTTCTGGAAGATAAATCAGCTGGACATTTATGGCCTTAATGACAGCTGCACTCGATCTGCACCCAGATGTTAGAGACAGTTGAGATTCTGACACCATTTTCAGGACAGTTAGAGACAGACATTCAAACAGTCTCCTTTTGGCTCTGTGCCACAAGGTGCATTATCTGGCCCTCAACTTGAAATGGCCGCATTTATTAATAGCCAGAGTATCCTCGTAATAACAAAGCATATATTTCCTTATTTTCTCTCTGCTTTTTCTCCTTCTTCTTTCTTACCTTTCCCTCTTTTCTCCTTCTCCCAAACTTTGGCTGCTCACACTATCTGTGATTGATATGGAAATTACAATGTGCTTGCCCTCATTTATCTTGCACCGTTGCTTGTTTCTGGTCCAACAACCATTTTAGGGATGCAGAAACGATGAAGTGATTTGCGGCCGGTGTTGCAGAGAGCAAAAGGGATAACTGTAGAGATTTGATTTGAATTCCTGCATAGCCAAGAGGATAAAGAAGTTTTCCTGTTTTAACATAAAAAAAAAAATACTGTGCCTATGAACGAGGCAGTTAACTTAATATTTCCAGGGGGACATACAGTAAAGAGTCCCAAAAGCAACAATTGTCACTAATTGGATGCATAAAAATGTATCACTAAATACATAAATAAGTTATACAATGAGGCCAAATAATTCAACTGTATATCTGTATGACTATGAAACCTCACCATTTGTCAATCATTCCGACCATTTAATCTACTTAAGTTTTATCTATGATTTAACACGTTATATCGTATGAAATATGTTATTTGAGCAGCTGAAGGTGGTCATTTCAACCATCTATCCAGTACTTTTGGTTATATATTTTTAACCATTTATTCACATCTTTAATTTTTAGCACTATTTATCCAGTACATATAGCTAGTTTGCCGGTTTATCCATTACATACTCTGTCTAATATTTCCTAACTGTTGACTATTTGCTAACTATTTGAACTATTTGCAGTTTTAACTGTTGACTTTTTTGCTAAATATCTAAATTGCATACATTTAGCTAACTTTGAAACTGTTTACTTTGAGCTGTATTTAACCTGCTTACTCTTAGCTAACTTCTATTGTGTTTACTATTTCAACAGTTGACTTTTAACTAACCTTTTCAACAATTTATCTATTGCCTAGCTAATTATCTAATCAATTTACTTTAAGCAAAAATCTCTGCACACTTGCCAACTAACTCTCAAAAACACTCCCAATTATGTCCTGCAGCGTTAAGGTGTTTCAGATGACTCGATAAGTCCATTTTTATATTACAATTTCTATTTTTTGGGTAGTTGAACTTCTTCACAATCTTTTCACATACTCCACTGGTGACTCCCGGGGGAACAGATGTCCCTGGTGATGCAAAAGTTTATGAGAAAATGGCAGGGTAGGCTATAATTAGCAATAAGTTTAGTATGGCATCAAAGCTTAAACTCAATAAAGTTACCTGTTCAAGTTTCTTTTGCAATGAGGATGTCTTAGGAGAAGTTAAGATTGTATCTCAATTTGATAAATGTAGTGTGTTTATGTTTCTTAATTACCTCTGCCAAGGAGGTTATGTAATCACCCTTCTCGGTCTGTTGGTTTGTTTGTTGGTTGGTTTGTTTGTTAGCAGTATTCTTAAAAGATAGGGGTGAACAGATTTGCTCTGAACTTGATGGAGTTATGGAGCAATGACCAGGGGAAGAACCCACTAAATTTTGGGGTGTATCTGGATCATCTATTATGGATTTTAATTTTTTTGTCCTCCAGAGTTTGGTGTATGCTGTTTTACACCGGCCTTGGCAGAGGTCTACACTCTGCTGAGTGCATTATCTAGTTGAAACTGTGTTGGATGTGAGTAAATGCAACAGACATAGCGTAGTTTAAATTAAAGTTCTCAGTTCATAGCAGGGGCAGTATCTTGGCTACTTGCTGCATACCAAGCCAGTGGAGGCTGTGTTTATATGAGCAGGCACCACCAGTGCTCACTATGGTTCTAGTGGTGCTGGTATGTACCTTGTCTGCCCTGATTTGTGCTGTTTCCCGGAAACTGCCACCACCTCTACTTTGACTTCTTGCCTTCTCCACCCTCCTCCGTTTTTATATGTTACCGACCTAACTGCCAGTGATCGAGATGGAAGAAACTGTAAACAGTGTTAAAATCTCACTCAAGTACTATGTGGCAATGTTTAGCTCCCTTAAGCAGTCTGAGTAACAAGTTCACCAAGATTTCCTTTTATACATATTTGCTGCCGTTGACACTCCCCATACAGAGCAAACTATTGCCTGCACGCTAAAGAATGACAAAGAGTACAGATGACAACCTTTGGGAGGTTTGGGGCTTGCTAGAATTGTTCATGCACCAGTATCAGTCAATAGCTCAATGCTCTCCTCTTCCGGGCAGCCGGCGGAGCTTGACTAGACTCACCAGTGCAAATTTTTAGCCACAGAATTGATGAAGACAGCAAAGTAGCAAGATCTGTCTACCATTCAATCAAGTCAGTCAGTCCGACACTTTGATTCAGACTGAATTACCTCAACAAATGGGGGATGGTTTGGCATACAATTTTTTGAAGATATTTGTGCAGCCCAGAGAATGAATCCCTATAACTTTGGAAATCCACTTTTCACCTAAGTCTACTATCGGGAAAAAAAAATGAAATTGTCAATTTATTTTGATTTATAAGTAAGAACAATGATGTCGAAAACTAATTATATTCCTGTCAGCCTCAACTTTATTGCGTATGCAGCCCTACTTAACAAACGTATGCATGCTAACTCACTCGACCAAGATGTTGAATAAGCAAACATATAGCTGCTAAACATCAGCATATTACTATACTCATTAGCATTTATCTCAAAGCCCCGCTGAGTCCAGCAAAAATGAACTTCGCTGGTAGACATTAAGTCCTATTGGTTATTTACTGGAAATTTATTCACAACTGGAATCAACAAAATTACCTCTATAGGTGATGTAAAGCATTATCACATTAGCTAAATTAGCTACAATATATTTTGGAGGAAGCATAAATTGCTTTACTTTCACTAAGTACTAGCACACTTTTGTAGGGATGGTCCAGTTTATACGAAGACATTATCCTCAAACATCAGAGCACGAACTAAATACTTTGCTTTGACTCAAGTCAACATTCATGACCCTGTTGAGCTGATGGTTTCCGTGTTGATTTGTGCATGTTTGAGCCATTTGTCAATTGTCACCTCGTGGGCTCTGCTGTGTAAAAGGAAGCGAAGGCGATCCCCGTCTGCTCTTTTTCCCCTTTACCCTTCTGACACAGGCTGAGGGAGAGGAAAGAAACATGCAGGAATAGAGGTGGGGATGCAGAGAAGAGTCTGAGAAACATGGGGGTGGGACAGAAGGTTAGCACTGCTGCAAGGGACACAGTAGGAAATGTTGCGTGAAAGTGCTCAGCGAGCTGCAGCAGTGTAATTCTAGCTGATACACGCTGAAACATGCCTCAGTTATACATGCGTGGCAGGCTGGAGGATGTTTTGTTATTTCTCTCATCCTCTCTTGCTATCTCAGTCTCCTTTTGTATACAATCCCCCCCCTCACACACACATCTTTCCCCCTCTCAAGCTTATGGCATTGATAAACCCCTCCATTGTCACTGAGACAGCAGAAAATGTGAGTTATGCCATCCTCTTCAGGGTTGAAGAACTCATTATGACTCCTCAGCAGTGACCCTGTAGGCAACAATATATGTGATATGCCTCTGACACAATCAGTGAAATTCATGCAAATGCACTGTGTTATGAATTAAACTGTAGAATATCAATCTTTTGCCTGTATAACTCACATTATTCCTGGCAGACCCCATATTTTACATGGAGACCAGCTATGACACAGGGTTTGGAATACTGTTTTCAGATGAAAAGTCGAACGTGGCTTGTATTGATTTCATGCTTTTCTACTCATGCAAACCATCTTGAAACAAATGAAATGTATTTTCAGTCAGAGTTTTGCAGATATGTTAATATGAACATTTTTGGAACTTTGCAGGTATGTTATTTAAAAGGTTTTCTTTATTATGTTGATAAAAAAAAATGTAATCTTAGTGATATCACATATTCTTCCAAAGGTATTTGTTATAAATAAGTGTATAATAGGAAAATAGGGTTACATTGGGGATTAGTGAGAAGCTTGTTACTTTATCAGTAATATGGTTAATCTTTTGAAACGTTTGCAGTCCAGAACATCTTATGAATACTTAATTTACCAGCATACATATTTTGTATTAACAACAGAAAATATCGACGATGAGATATTTCTTCAGTCTTGTATCATGTCGCACACACTAATTAACAAGCCCCAACATGTTTCTTGTAACTCTCAAATGAAGAGTAACTGTTTAGAATTTTACATCATCGATTCAGGACTGCATTGAATTGAAAATATGATCTATTATCACGGGAAGATGCAAGTGTCACAAGCTCCCCGATTAAATCAAAAGCTCTTGATAGTGAGTGTTGGTTTGAATAATCAATCCTACACACTCACAACAATGTAATTACTTCATTTTTCAACGTCCGGGATACCACATCCAGCTCCAGTGTACCCATAGCTTCTAGCAGAGAAATGAATCCAGAGAACTCCTTGCTATTTTGCTCCCCTCTTCATCTCCTGTAGGGTCTGTCCTGTACAACTTAATCGCTGCTATAATCATTCTGTTAGAGCAGAAGTTATCATTTCATCAATTCCCTTTTGCCCTTGGAGGACATTGCAAGTGAGATACAAGTTTCTTATCAAAGTTGATACAACCCCCTTTCCTGACAACTATACACACAAATTGTTTTTGTTAAGTCCTCTCCTACTATAGAAAGGCATTCATTATTCAAAAATATGCTAATATCAAGTAAAGAAGGATCACACAAAAAATCATTTTTTCTTTTCTTTTCTATTTTTTTTTTACCTCTGAGCATTTTTGGTGAGGGCTGGGAAGTTGGTTGACATCTGTTTTTACGGGTGCTGTTGATGTTGGAGAATGGTGGTGATCAGACAACGGGCATTATTTTTGTGTATTCTAATCCCATTTTGTATTAAGAGGACCGATGTTGGAATATTAATTAACAAATCCTTGGGTGATGTCGAAGTATGTCTTTGCATTCAGATGCTCCATGAGGGAAGGGAGATGTTTTGTTCGATCATACACAGTCAGCATCTCAATACATAGTCACACACATACTACTAGTTTGTTTCCATGTGTGTATTTGTGTGTGTGTTTGTGTGGGTGTGGGTGCATACAGTAACTTTCCCACCCTCCTTGCACTACAAACCATCTTCTCCTTATTCAATTGCTTTTGCTGTGACACATGATTCTGAGTGCAAGTGAAACCCAAGTGACAGAAAAGGGGGGGGGGGCTCGTTTTCCATTTCCTGCTGACAGACTGTGTCATCACCAGCCATCAGCTGTTGCTATTTTATGTGCAAAGAGACAAGGGCATCAAAATATTGCTTTGATACATTAGATAAAAGTAAATACCGAAGATTTCAACGCATTTGCATCAGTAGGGTATGTAATAATTAGGAATCAGTTCTCTCAGCAGTTTTAACAATACATTTTAAATGAAACATAATTACAGATTAAGTATTGTGTTAATGCCAACAATCATTTTTTATAACTCTGTTTGTCATTTATATCTGTTGCACCAACTTTTAAATTAAGTTCCGTTTACTCTTCATGGGAAGCAGGGATATGACAGCACCAGATTTTCATGCTATGATTATTGTTGCCAAAAAATATCAGAGCAAACAGTATTACCATGATGATCCTAAAACTTTCCTGAAACGCTACCATTAGGACTGAAATATATTAGTTTTGCAGCTTTGTTTGGAACTGCTGCAAATGATCTGACAACAAATACATTAAAAAAAACATAAAATTAAGCAAGCTGGCTGTCTCAAGTTTAATACAGTTGACTGTAAATGACTTAAAATGCAGCGCAATGTGTCTCTTTTTTGGATTTATTTCCTGATTTCTTTTCGGTGGTAATAGTTGTGAAAGAACAAAAGAATCACACACACTGGTAATGATTTGTTTATGACATTACATTCATGAATTTAACTTTAGCTATCATGATATTTTGGTTCTTTCACAGTCAGAGTTTATGAACGGACCCATATCTCTATTTTCTGGATTGCTAGAACTTCATAAAAAGACACTGCTCTGTCGCGAATCAAAGTTAAACTGATAATGAAGGGAGAGTATCTGTATGTATTGCTTTAGTATGTATGATGTCTTCTTTGGATCTGAAGGGAGCTATCTTAATTAAGAGAGAATGTCTGTTGTCATCTGGGTCATCATGGCTTGGGCATGGAGACTACAATTTCTTTTTAGAAAATCTGCTCAATTGTACCACTTGAAGCAGGGTATTCATGTTTATTGTGAGGCTGTCTGTGAGAATTTAGTTTAATTACATTATGGGAAATTTAGTATCCAGTATTTTTACCCATGATAGGGCCTAAAAATCAGCACATCTCAGCCTTTTCCACAATTCTTTTAAATGTTTTTTGAACCCTCCTTATGTTGTGGAAATGCAATACTAAACTGCTGAAGTGCCCATTTCTCTCATTGCTACTTGTTTTTTAGTGCTTCTTTAATGCTTCTTTTATAGTTTATTGAATCCTCAAATTGCATCTAAAAAATCATTTTATTAGTTTTAGCCAAAAGTTGACCATGACTTTCATAATGAAAGAGAGAGGAAATAGATGTGATGTAAGCGTTTATGCAGTTTTACCTAGAAATTGTAGTCATTTATTTTACCCACCCGTTTGTATAATACAGCACGGGCAGTACTGTATATCATTCATCATTCATAATGTGCTGTATCATAAGAATGTTAACATTGTTACAATGGTATGTAAGTAGTTAACTATAAATAATAAACCTGCAGAAAATTTGCCCCTTAAAATGTTAAAAATGTTCTCTCTCTTGGTCTCTGTCTCTGTCTCTGTCTCTGTCTCTGTCTCTGTCTCTGTCTCTGTCTCTGTCTCTGTCTCTCGCCCTCTATGTCTGCGTTGCTGACTTGACTTTCAGTGCTGTCTGGGCCTCTGGGTTAACGTCGCTTTTAAGCCCACACTTTAGTTGACTCAGCTTTGAGCGCCTGATCAGAGGGCTGAACGCCCACTCACCCTCACCACAAACTAGGGCTGCCCTTGTCATGGTAGCTGCTCATGGGAAGGTAAAGCATTAATGGTTCAGTTATTGCATATGGCGAAAGGCATGAGGCACGGGGTCTCTCTGTTGAATACCCATATCGCACACACAGACACACACAAACACACAGACACACACACACTTACAAACTTTATGATCAACACAATCAGATACATTTTACGACACTCACTTATTCGTTCTCTCTCTATTGCCATCTTTTCTTATTCTTTTCTGTATTTTCTAATTTTCCACACACTAACATTCTTACACACTCGCGCAAAAGTACACAAATACACCTCAGCTTGCCTGTTCTTTTAATGAAATTGTATCAAATTACATTAAATTCCTTGAGATTTACCTCAAACTGAACCTACTTTTAACCCCAGCTACAGCTTTAATCGTTGTATTCACAGGTACAGCTGAACCACAAATATACACACGCATACCCACACACACGCACCACAGGTGCAGAGTATGCAAATTCATAGGATAGTGGAGAGATGGTTCCAAATAATGAATCCCCTTCTCACTATTTCGGGGAGATGAATGGCCGGGAGGGTTGAGATAGAGTTTCTCGATTTCATAACCCTATTCTTCTGTTGTATTGTTACCCTCTGTAATGAGGTCACCTCAAATCACTCCTCATCCATTGGAAACCAGGGTACAGGAGTATGTCAAGAGAGAAATGAGGAGAGACTGTAATGTCAGGAATGTAGGGTTTCTGAGGGCCGATCTTAAGTGTGTAGATCTATGAGGGAATGTGTTGACACCTTTTTTTAAAATCTGCATTTTAACCTATGCAATTGTGCTTGGAGTGAACGTGAGCAGTTAGATGCATTGTGTGACTTAAATGAATTTAAAGAAGCTAAAGAATTCTTAGAATAAACTTGCTTTCCCCTACATCTTTTCATCTTTTACTCTGTCCCATTCACACCCATTCCCCCTATACCTACAGTCATGGGTAGGGCCACTTAGTTCTCAATCCTTTGGGAACCACAAAGAGAGATTAACGTTTAGTATTTCTCTCTCCATGGTGGTTCAATTCTGTAGTGTTGCTAATCTAATGCACACATTATTCAGTGAGGCCCTGCATCTATTAATGAAGAGCACAGTCCAGATTTATCGCCCAGGTTTAACTGTATGGTAAAATAACGCATTAAGCAGATGATGTCAAGAAGTATATAAAATTATAATGCTGGCTCCTAGATAAAAAAAGGGGGGCTGAGGGAACCTGCTTAATTTAATTCAAGATCCACTGGTATACATCCCTGTTTGTTTCTTGCACACAGGCCAATTAATGTAAAAAGTGTGGAAGGGAGCTTTTTTCCAGTTTTGCATCTCTTTCAATAGGAAGGAATTGATCTACAGTGTTTTATCCCTCTTTCTCCCACTCCTCCTCCTTTTTTTCCTCCTCCTTACTCTAATTCTCTGCTGCGTCATCTCTGGAAGCCGCTCTTCCAAAATTATGCCTAAATTTCCCCATGCTCGCCCGATTTGTACAAAAAAGGGTGGAGTTGGCTTCCTCTGTGGCCCATTCCCACTGCATCTGTAATCTCTTCCTCGCCACAAGAGAATATTATTCCTTAATTCCATTAAAACTCAAGAAATCTGTTATTTGACATTGTCAACAGTTTGTGCTCACAAAAACTGGCACTTTATTGACTAAAAGGGAATAATGAGTGCTCTCACTGGGAAGCTCTGACCTTTATGTGAGGACACACATGCCACCAGCCCCTGCTGCACTCCAGACGGCCACAGTTGTTACTCTAATACAGTCATATAGGCCTCACTATTCAACAAGACATCCCAACACTGTGTCGCACTTAACAATGTACCATGTTTTGCTGTAAAACGCAGAAGCTGCTCCCTCATTTGCATGAAAAATTTAGGTCCTGTTTGGTGAAAGACAGATTTTAGCATGATGCAGCCGCCTTTAAATAAGCCATGAATTTCTTCCATGTTTGTTTATAAGGGTAAGCACAAAAACCCTGTGATAATTCAGGCAGAAATGCATGCTCAGTCTGTTTTTTTTTTCTGTACTGCTCTTTTGAGCTCCCCGAAGCTTCTTTATTGAATACTCCTAGATGTTGTAAAGAGGAAAAGTGGGAAGGGACTACCGGTGCTGCAAAAAATGCAATAGTGGCTCTGGGTTGAAGTCAAAAATCAGTGCCTGATAGTGTATGCATACTGTAAATGCATATATTATATTTGTATATTTTATATTGTATGCACTGTACATAGACATTGTGTTTGAGCAAAAGAGGGCATGCAACAAAAGAACTTTCTTCTCCCTGCCCCTTTTGGTTACAGAATATTAATAATTTGCTATCTTAAAGGGCATATTTTTTGTGAAACATGTTGTTGACAGTATACACTGAAAAAAAAAATTAAAAAATGTGCATGCGGAGGGGAAACAAATGCACACCCCACTTAGAGAAAATAATTTAATGATGTTAAATCTTGGTTGTGACTTTGAATGTTTTTATATGTGAGGAGAAAAACAAATTTTACAACTGCTCAACATACTTGAGAATATATTTGAATGATTTTCATTTTCAATCCCCCCAACACGGTGTACTTTGCACATCAGATTTGAATTACGCTGTGAGTTTGGACCCCAGTATAACTAACTGCAAGTCTATTCATCTTTTTTTTCAATGTTTTCACCTTCAAAAGAGAGAAAACTTTATGGTTCTACACACTTTTAAAGCATTTAGGGTTGGTTTAACAGTGAGGTTAAGGAAAATACACCTAAATGTAACAGCAAAGCACTTCAGAAAGCTGCGGTCTATGTAATATTAGTAAAATGTGAGCCAAAAGCTTTTAATGGTTGCATCATGAACAAAAAAAAACAAAAAGTTAGGCTGACCCAAAGTAGACACCCTAGCTGTGATGAGCCCCTTGAGCTAGCCAGAGACCTTGTGTTTGCTGGCTGTACTCGTGCCAGGCAGCCCCTGTGAGTGCTTAGCCGGTCTTTAACTCTCACAGCGGACACACACACGTGTCAGGTTACTTTGACTGACAGTGACCTGGCACAAAGCCATACAGTGAGGTAGGCGGATCAACCAATTCATGAGCTTTATACGTACTGCAAAGGAAATGGAAGCATTTGCAGAAATATAGACACGCACCTACAAGCTCCTAGTACCGTATACATACAGCCTTTGGTCCCTTCAGGTAGCGCACACTTAAACATACCGTCATAGGCAACATGCTTAGTTGGATTACATGAAAACACATAAGTGGTTCCCATGGGAGAGTGTAGGAGGGAAATATAGGGGTATTTCCAAAGCCCAAGGCACAACAAGTTAATGCTCTCTTAAACAACAGGCTACTAATAGGCTTTGCCTGAAATCAGTGGGAGTGAGATTTGAAAAAAGGGTTTTGATGAAAAACAAATTCTCTTATAGAACCTTAGATAGTTTATCATGGGAATAAACAGCTCGACTTGTAAGATAAATGCTGTAGTTTTATGAGCTTGGGATATAAGAAAGTAAATAACAGGGAGATGATTTTGCTAGAGATATCTTTGATATTTATAGCTGTAGGGAACTATACCTTGGTTTATTACATTTTTTCAGTTACGTTTTATTAATTTTATTAGTCTAACTTTTTCTATCACTATTTTTTGCTACCTTATCTCCCATATCTTATCCGTCATATATCCTCTACGTTCCCTTTTGCTGTCTTCTCTCAGGCAAGCTTCTGTCATTTCATCCATTTCCAAGTCCCTTCTTTCAACTTCCTTTTCCTTTTATATATGTAATTTTCTCTCCTACCGCCTAACAGGTATCGTCACCATCAGCAGAGCTATAAGGTGCTTTGTTTTTCGGTAAAGATTCTGGCCCTAAACAATTCTTGGACAATTTTGCCCAGTTATGCAATTCAAATCTGTGACAAAATTACAGTCCAAAACATCAGTTGCTGTCACAGGTAGTAATTTAAATGTGATTCAAATGGAGATGAAATGTGTACAAAAGCCAGTTATTGCTTTGTTTTTGCCTGGACCACAACAGCAGGGCCAGCCCTATAAATGCAAATATGAGAAGTTACGCTATTGGTCGGCCGGCTGAGTGTTGGAGTTTCCCCACTGGCCATTGCTCTTTTAAAATGAATTGGTGCAAACCATTTTTAATGTGTCAATGTGGGGGTATTTAAAGGCAGTTTTGCCACCTTAGCATCTTTTGTCGCTAGATTTACAGACTTTTCACACCCCTTTAGTGACTTTTCTTTAGAAAAACATATAGGGACAAAACTAGCAACTTTCTGGTCAAACTGTTGCTACTTTCAATGGAAGAGAACCACCAATATGGCCCAATAAAAGCTAGGTTGGGCTTTCCCTACAGGCACAACACTTTATGCATCTCATTCAATTGATCACACAGCAGCTGACTTAGAGGTAAATGAGCTTCTAACTTTGCAAGGCGTTACTAAGCCAGCTGAGATATACAATATCTCCAGCGTGTTCTGGGTCTACTTAAAGGTCTCCTACCAGTTGAATGTGGCTGAAGACCTCCAGGATGCATCCTAACCAGATGCCTGAATTATCTCAACTGGCTCCTTTTGACACAAAGGAGTAGCGGCTCTATTCAGAGCTCCCTGTCAGAGCACATCACCCTATCTCTAAGGCTGAGTCCAGCACCCCACAGAGGAAATCTGTTTCAGCTGTCTGTATTCGCGATCTCACAATTCTGAGACCCCCAAGTCAGACATTCACCTCCCCTCAGCTTTGCTTAGATACCTGGAAATCACAAACAGGATTGGTGATAAGGGACAACCCTGGCAGAGGCCGCCAAAAACGTGTTTGATTTCCTGCGGACAAATATCTCACTCTGGTCAAACAGGGAATGTATGGCTTGCAGCAACCCCATATTCCACCGACAATATCCCCTGAGGGACCCAGTTGTAGGTCTTCTCCAAGTCCAAAAAGTACATATACACTGGATGGGCAGACTCCCATGACCACTCAAGCACCCTTGTAAGGTAAAAACATGATCCACTGTTCCGCAGTCAAGACTGAATCCGCATTGCTCCTCTTGAATCCAAGTCAGAGCCTCATTTGCAGCACCTTGGCACCTAAGCTTTGCCAGGGAGGCTGAGCAGTGTGATAGTCGAATACTTTGAGCACAGCCTCCGGTCCCCCTTCTTAAAAATGGGAAGCACCACTTCAGTCTAACAGTCCACAGCACTCTCTCCAACCATGCGACACTGAAAAGGCATGTCAGTTAAGACAGACCAACGTAACCAGAGCCTTCAGCATATCAGGGCGAATCTCATCCACTCCCGCTGCCTTGCCACTGAGGAGCCTCTCGACTTCCTCAGAGACCTCTGCCAGAGAAATTAGTGAGGCTTCCCCTGTGTCTTTAAACTCTGCCTCTTCCAGAGAGAACATGTCAGTTGTGTTCAGGAGTTCCTTAACATGTCTTTCCACTCCCTGACAATAGTCACAGTTCAAGTCAGCAGTTCTCCTTCCTTGCTGAAAACAGCCTGGGCCAAGTCCTGCTTTCTCTTTCTAAGATGGAAGAGCAGCACCTTGGAAATTGCTTGGATGTGACTGTTGGTTAACATGTAGTCTTACTTGGAAGCATTGCAGTTACTATTTTAATTCATGTATTGCTTTTTGACAATAGAAACAGAAAAATATGTAAATGAGAATAGCTTTACTGTGAATTTGGCTGTATATTTGAGCAGAGAGAGTAGGAGAGATGCAAACAGATTAGTTAAGACCAGCTTAAACCAGGCAGAATGCAAATACAATGCGATGACCTGAATAGTCTAATTAGTGTGTTATATTATCTAGTAATATTTAGCAACTTTTCGAGCAGGCTTCAGCTGCTTTTCCTTGAAAGCTTTTTTTTTGCAGTGGCTCCACAACAGTTTTCAACTATGTCCTCAATTTCACACATTTACCTGCTACATGCTAATCTATCTAGGTTTTGACCTAGTATTGTTTCTTACGTAAGAACCTCAGGCCCACTTTCCCTGTCTACTCCATATCTAATTATCCCTCCATCCAAATCAGTAAAGGGAAGAGGAGTGGAGTGGAGTAGCACGAGGAGAGAGAGAAAGTGAGGATGAGATAAGAGGAAAGAAGAGGATTGAAGATGATGATAGAAGCATATGTGGAATTTGGAAAGGAAGGCAAAGGAAGTGGAACAAAAGACAGTGTATTAAAGAAAATTAAATTACTAAAGAGGAGAGATCTAAACAAGACTGTAAGCATGGCAAGTTCAGTTTAGGATATTACAATAAAGGGTGACTTTGGTTTTTAAAAGTGCTTTATTGTATATTCTACTTGAAAAAAAAAATTACACTGTAAATATGCATGCTCAGAATTATCAGGCTGAGCTCATTCAATCCTGTGAGGGCTTCATATGCCTTTGTAATTTGCATATCCCAGCCTCCTGCAAGACACCATCAGTTTTGATTCTACACTCTCCTATTGACTCACCATCTTGAGCACTTGAGATTTGTCACAAACTAGAAAAAATGCTCTCCCCATCTTCGCCAACAACTGTCTTTATTTGAATTCGTTGATAATGGCTAGCTTTTAGTGCAGGGGTGTAATTTCAGAATATTCGTTTTACGTCTATTATCTAGTTGTGCAAACTCTAGTGCTTCATTATTGGATCATGATGTAAAAATAACACCTTTGCAACATTAATTAAGATTTATCCTAAATTGCCCAAAAAAATCTAGTAAAAGCAAATTAAAAATGAAGGTTTAAAAATCAATCAAATGTAACTACCAACACTTCTGTGTTTTTAAACTATAACACATTTGTTTACATTCTGGCAAATCTGAATCATGAAAAGTCATGCTTCTTTGGCTACATGCAGTTCCTATTTATAGTGTAACACCAACACAAATGACATGAGATCTGGAGATGAAGGATATTGATAGGGAATATGAATTGGTGATTATAGCACTGAATTGATTACTAATTTGGACAAGTTACATGTTTGAAGAAAACCAAAAAAATTTAATGCTATGTGGTGAAGCCAAGAGGGCAAGAGAAGACGAGTAGATGGGAAAAAAAATCATGTTTTTTTCCTTGAGATAGTCCTGGCACACTTTGCATATTTATAATAGTGGCAGAACAGGTGAAAAAATCTGAGACAGGATTTAGAATAATTCCCAAATGAACCCCTTAGCAGTAAAACTGTAATAATCCAGAAGCCATATAACATTCAAAGGGATATTAACTTAGTTGGTTCAGTTTCTCTCCTCTCAGTGACTAATTATCTGACTGTATGACTAAACATGTTTGACTGCACTGGTACATTACTCTCACCTGAAGTGGGGGAATATATTTTTTCATTATATTTTATTTTATTTTTAGTTTACAGCTGGTTACATCCCAATAATACACTGCTACTTAACCTACCACACCCAGACCTCCAGCTCAAAACCCTTAGGTGACTCGGTAATACTATTAATGTTCACAACAGGGAACTTCAATGCATCTTTGTATTTTACTTTAATTTGTATGTTACTTTAATTTTCAAAATTACACAAATTACAATTACACAAATATATCTTTCCAAAGGCTTTGTTTGTCAGTGACCAAAATCAAAAAGAAACTCACTTGCCTAATAGAGAGGGCTTATGTTTGACTGCTAAATTTCTATAAATATATAGACATAAAGTTTGTCTTATTGTAACAGAATGGTTTTTGCTTAGTGAGGATCTTGACACTTAAAAGCCAAAAGATATTTAATCTTAATTTTAAAAAGTCAAAACAGTCTGAAACATTAATGTCACATCATTTCCTTGCCTCATCAAAATCTTCTTCAAACTAAGCTTCTCTGCATGAACCTGTCGAGCAAATCACTGCGGAGTACAAAGTGCATTGAAGAACCTCTCCCCTGCTATAGATCAGTTTTCTTTGTGATCAGCCGAGCTTGATGAGATAAAAGTGTTTCAAAGCATTTTAAAGGCAAAGCTGTTTCCCTCTCTGTCTCTCCAGTCAGCCACTTTGAAGGCTTATGGCTTTTTTCCCCTCTTTCTTCTTTTTTGTTGATTACACTGAGGGTGTTAAAGTGGGCTACTCATTTTGAAAGCACAGCATCAAACAGCAAGAAGCCACCACGCCAATATCACAACTAAAAGTCACTGTATTGTTGTATCGGACATAAAAATTGATGCAATGAGTGATATTTGCATTGTTAATCATGCAAAAATAAAGAAGCTTTACCGATTGTTCTTTTTGTTTACAAGGTTCAGGTCTCAAATCAAAGCACTGGGCCCCTCCTGAAATATTATCCTTTTTCAGATATACTTTATTTACCTGTGAAGATGGAAGAGGCTGAATTGTAGCATCACAGTGTGGTTCATGATTTAAACCTGCATGGATGGTGGCAGTCTTTGCGTGTGCCAGACTGTGGTGTTAGCCACTGGTCTTGCCAAGTCAGGCCCCAACACATAAACAGGATTTGCTCCTGGCTGGCACAGCAGGACCCAAAGGCCCTTTGAAGTGACAGGCCCCCAGAGTCCCCTGAGAGAGGCTTGGGATCTGATCCACCTGTTCACATACACACTTGCCAGGACACAAATACACATATATTCATATATTCGTGTTTATGCAGGTGTATCTGCATGCACAAACACATAATCTGCTCTCGCTCAATCAAGCACCCAAAAATTATCTGCTCCCATGTCCAGCAAATACACACAAGCAGCAACACACAAACCACACTGACGTCTCTGTAGCCAGTGCTGATAAAGGGAAAGCAGGAAGATCCCAGAGTTAACCTGGCTCTGTGTTGATAAAGGAGCAGGTCGAGGGTCACAGCAGCGTACAAGAATGGGCGAAGATGAGAAGGATGTGTTGACTGACAGAGTAGGAGGGGAATGGGGGCAAGAAAAGATAAAACAAAACAGCCTTATCTTATTTTTTTTATGTTTTTTGTTACTAATTTATCATTTTATCACTGCACGACAGTTTTATCACCATTATTCAGCCCCTACTATACATAATAATCATGTCCCAATAGGCATTTATTCATCTTCTCCTTGTTACATTTTTAGTTAAGTACTCAAAAAACATACCATTCTCTCACTTCAAGAGGTAACTAGCCAGTTAGACTTGGTTTTAGTTGCCTAAGTTTTGAAATATCAATCTCTAAGGTTCGTGCCTCCTATTGAATGTGGATCCACCCCCCCATTTTTACAACTATACTGTTTGATTCACACTCATCATACTCATCAGCATGTTTCCAGCTGCAGCAGAAAGCTGTTTTAAAGGCTGTAAAACCTACTGTTAGCTGCTCTGCACCAAACAAAGTTGCACAGACAACACAGGCAAAGAGCTGGTGGAGAATTTAGCAATTAAAGCTCCATATAACCCTTCAGGAGTTGGTAGAGACTAAAAAAGTAGGGTGAATACTGAGCACAGATTTCTCAGGTGGCGAGCAACATAATTCCAAATGAATGCTGAAGCTGCTCTGTTTTGCTCGGCATGTTACTATGCAGCAAAAAGAAAGTGCACAGCAGTTATATTCCATTTAAAATGCATTTGCAAAAACATTTTTTAGTATATGATTGTAAGTTTTAGGATTAATCGTTGCCAGTAGAGGCTCACCCACACATTTACAGGCTGGTCTAAGCTCAAATTCAAGCCCCACATACAGTAGAGACCATCCTTTCAACTAAACTGTGGCAAATACAGTTGCTGAAATCGTTTATCTAATTGGCTCTCTCTGTCAAGTGTTTTCCTACATGATTTAAATACTTCTCGACCTCTGAATTTCCAAATTGACAATTATAATTATTGGATTTTGCCTAGAGGGGAGAAAGCTAATGATTTGAGCTCATTTTATTGAGATTAATTTAATTTATATTTTGAAGATTTTGTGTACTAATTGATTAGCTTTAATCTATCCAAATGTGTGAGTCACTTTGCCCATGGCAGTGTGGTTTATGTCATGCTGCTGGGGCTTTGGTTGGTTTATTAGGCTACTCACTTTATCTAAATGTGTTGTTTTAGTCATCTGCCCACAAACTGATAGGTGTTCGTCGGACAATGAGATTCATTACACCCAGGTTGGTTGAAAAGATTGAGAGAGAGGGGGAGAGAAAGACATAAAGAACGTTTGGGCTTGGTGAGGAAAAGTTCAAGGGGGTTCAACCGAAGGGTAAAGAAAAAGAGAGAGATGTTACCTTAAAGAATCAAATCATTGGACACAGCATAGCTATAATTACCTCAGTATAAGCATAGCAGTATCATGAAGTTTGAAGATGGCAATGGATGCACTTAAGAGAAGCTGCAAGAAAAAGCTCTAAGAGCTGTAAATTCAACTAAGAGAAAATTTTATTACTTTCAAATTCCATTTTAAAAAAATTAATAGCACTGTCCTGGGGCTCAGGAAGAAGCGTGGGTCATCGATCAACCAGAAGATTGGTTGTCCAATCCCTTGCTGCTCCTACTCCAGTTGGCATGTCAATGTGTCCTTGGGATATGATATGTTAGTGTGTTTGTGTATGTAGAAAGTGCTGTAAATAAGCAAAAAAGTGCTATTCGAATGTGTGTGTGTAAACAGGTGAATGTGGCAGTAGTGTAAATCCCTTTGAGTGGTTGATAAGACTAGAAAAGTGCCCCTAAGTCGGTCCATTTACCAGTTATCATGCCCATTGCACTATATGGTAGTGAAGTATGGGGTCCATACATAGCACCATATCATTACAGAGGTTATTTTTTAAGCACTTGAAATCTGGTCCCCCCCAGATACCTTCAGTTCCAAAGTCCTCCAAATGTCATTTAGAGCTGAGACTGACCCTATCTCAAATACACTCCGAGCAGTCACCAGTCACACAGCAACAATCAGGATAAACCAAATGATAACAAATTGTAAAGAAACCTATTTGAAACATTGGCCAGAAGAAACTAAATGCCGAAGTAGATTAGAACATTATCAGACCCTTAACAAATTGTCTGTAAACTTGAATGTGAGGAGGAGGCTTAGAGAGATTAGAAATCAAGAAAAGAAACAAAAAAATAAATGAAGAGAGAGAAGCTATCAAGAGCTTTCAAGTTGGCACCAAACAATGAAAAGACGTCATCAAAGTTGGTTTCATCAGCCCCCTGCGCATACGCACACACACACACACACACGCACACACACAAACACACACACACACACACGCCCAAGTAACAAGGCTTCTGCCCCTCCTATGGTGTGTCCCATTAGCCAGGAGCCTCTTGTACCCCCACCAGCCTTTTTCTCCAGCATTAAGAAAGCATTTGCAAACTAGATACTGAGATATAAGTGTTTGTGGTCGATCTTTGACCCTTTGGATTAATAACTTTTCTGCTTGCATATGGATTTCTTATATTTCAAGACATAAAATTGTAACTTCATAAATTTGACATTTACCAAGCGCAAATATACCCTGTTTTTTTTATATTAATGCAGGTAGGTGTGTATTTATGCATGTATAAACTGTACATAATGGCACTGAGTTTATGGGTGGGTGGCTGAAAGGGAGGGAAATAGTTTCAATAGAGACTTGAAAGATGTATCCACACCATTTTGGAAAAGTGATGTATAATGTCAAAATCTATAAAGACATAGAGGACAACAAAAGTAAGATTACAAAGGAAAACACTGTATATATGTAATGTCCTTTAGTGTCCTTGTCTTAAAATACATACTCGTTCCTACTCATAATTAAACATAGGTAGCTGACTGGAATGAGTGATATAAAATTCCAATACAGAGACATGAATGATGACATACTGACATGTGGCCAAACGCACCAGTATAATCTCTGGCACACGCAAAAGGCATTTCTTTTGATGCAAGAGGCCTATTAAGTCCCTTTTATATAATAAATCTCACAAGGAAGTAAATAAAAGATGAATATGTGGTAAGAGAAAGACCTACCCTTTAGCAAAAACGAAATTTACAATATATCCAATTTTTCTGACTCTTAATCCCAAACAGTTTTTATACAGCCCCTCAGCCCCTCAGGTGCCCCCCCCCCACACACACACACACACATATACACTTACACATATTATACAAGTAGTTATTTTCTTTATTTTTCTGGCTCCTGAACATCACATTTTCTCTCCCTTCCATACCCCACTTTTTTAGTTTTTCTGTTCTGCCTCCTCTGCTCTTCTGACGCTCGACAGCCTTCCTCTGTTCTCTAACATCCCCTTGCTTTGTCAGGTGATTGAGAGACATGATGCAAAGGAGAGAGCAGGAAGGGCGAGGGTGGGGAGTGATAAACCAAAAGATGAATCAGGAACCAGGCAGTGAAACCCACCTTCTTTCTCACATTCTCCTGCTTCTCCTCCAGGCACAGAAGGGAGTGGAGATTGGGTTGGCAGGGTAGTGGTAAGAACTGCTGAGGACTCACAAATCCTCGCACTATTTCCCCGCTTTTTTAAAGCCCATCCACTGTTAAATGCATGTAAATAGCCGTGTCTTGTAAGCAGTCAAGATGACAGGCAGCAGATGTTTACCCCAGGGCTCAGTAAATCACAGGTTGGTCACTTTGATTATAGACCCTTGGCGATCCCTGCGAGAAATAGCTTGACAGGCTTTAAGGAAAGCTTGTGGCATGATTTATAAATAACACAGTCAGTCGGTTACTGCTCTTCGATGTCCATCCAAGGAAACTGTCTAGTTGTTTGTTACATTGAAGTTGCAATATATATATATATAAATATATATATATATATATATACATGGAGACTCTGGTTTTGGATCCTGTATCAGACATTATTGTTATCAGATTATTGCTACTAGGTTAGGGAAATATTGTTTATAGTTAAATATCAAAAAATTCCAATGCAATGTGTCCTGTCTTTTGCTTTTATAAGCATTGACTTTGCCATTATTTTTTTTAAATAAGCATTTTTCACTTTATCTGACAGTCAACACTGTTGAAACAGACAGGAAAAATGGGGACAGAGATACTGTTATGACATTCAACAAAGTTTCCCTGGCTGGAATTGAAATCGGCCTATTAGAGTTATATTATTGTGAGTTGATTTTTTCTTTTTGAAAGAAAAGAAAATAAAAAGAAAACATAACTTGGGCAACTTTGTGTTTGTGCAAAGTGGTTAGCTATGAAAAATATACATGTTCTGGAGTAAATAGGCTAAAACAGAACTACATTGATGGTCATGAAGTTATAGCTCTAAATTTCATTTTTTGAATATGTTTCACAGCAGAGGCTCAAATTTAAGATTAGCAAATTTTGTATTACCAATCTGAATCTTTCCCTCTTTTTGCTTTACATTTCTTTGTTTCCGAAAACATAAGGAATATTGGTTAATATGGCCATCAGCACAGAAAACTGTACACAGAATGCACAAGAGTAAGCATAAAAAAACCCATGCTTATTAGTTTTCTTCCCACTTTTTAAAAAACTTAACAATCACAAATAATAAACAACATTTGAACAGCACCATGTTTGATATTGCAGGTATGTTGTAAATAATTGTGATTTTTAATAAGAAAAAGTATACTGCACAACATTTTTGTGTATGTATTTTTAGCATACAATGTGTTTTTAAATCGATCCTTCATTTTTCCAACCATTTTTCTTAAACAAGCTTTATGTGTTTGACATGAGGCCCTTAACGAAGCCAGTGTTTCTCTCCTCACAGAAGAGCTTCATGCTCAATAGGTGGTGGCACATGAAGCCAGTGTAAGCTGCCCATGTGTGTGCCTATGCGTCGGTGTGTTTATGTGTTTATGTGTGCGTGGCAGCCAGGCAGGCAGCATGCGGCCACTGTATCAAACAACACCAGTGGATGCCAGCCATACTTCTGCTCCTCACATGAAAGGAGGCAGGATGGGAATGGTTTTTGTTTTGGGGAGGGAGGGGGAAGAAAGTGAGGGGGGCAGAAGTAGGGGTTTGGTCGACGTGCAGCAGGGAGGGATGGATGGGGTGGATGGATAACTGAGTGGCCCGAGGAGGCTGCCAAGGTACCCAACTTCCCTGCACAGATGGAGCCTCCTCCTCCTTTTCCATCTCCTTCTCCCAACACTACCCAGAAATATGTGTGAAAGATCTGTTGAGAATTTTGAGGTTTATTTTTGTTTATAAGTTTTTATGTGAATATTGGATTTTTGGCCCTGGGCATCTCACAGTGTTTCTATGTATGCAGGATTTGCTGAGATATAGGGAGGAGTTATTTTTGACAATAGAATGGGGACTGAGAGGATGTGTGTGTGTGTGTGTGTGTGTGTGTGTGTGTGTGTGTGTGTGTGTGTGTGTGTGTGTGTGTGTGTGTGTGTGTGTGTGTGTGTGTGTGAGAGTTTGTGTGTGTGTTTTGGGGGCGTCCATATGCAAATGTCCTTCTGAAAGACAAACCCAGCTCATTTTTAAGCATTTCTTTTTTTTACAATTACTGCGCTCGAATCAATCAATAAATAAAGTAAACGTGGGGGGGAAACCTGCATTGGCAGAAAATTGTCAGTAGATAAATATGTAAATGCTCAGTGTTGCTGTGAAACATCACTATTGCCCTCCAAGCATTTTGGGCCTACTTTAGATGCAAACACATGAGTGATCAGAGTCAGAGGCTTGCTTGATAGCTTTCCTCTCGAGGAAACTTTCATGCCATGTCCCGCTTTCTTCTCAGATCTCTTTCTTCTTTATCAGTTCACCCTTCTCACTCTCACTTAATCAGCCTCTCTCTCCCTCTCTTTCTTTCGTCCTCTCTCTCTTTCAATCTGTTTACCTCTTTCATACATTCAATTAACAAACCTAGTTTTGTTCCACAGCCTGCAGTTTCTAGTCCCACTAACAGTATGTTACTGTCATCACTCCTGCAGTTCATGTAAAACCGGCACCTTCCTGCACAGAGAGAGAAAGTGTGCGTGGGTGTATGCGTGCGCCATATCAAAGGAACCATTTGACTCTATTCTGACTCCACCTTGACTCCTTCATAGATCAGCCCCTGTGGTGAAAGCAAGAACAGACATTTGTGCCCTTGGCGGCTACAAAGGGAGATGATTATCGGGGATTGCGGTGATGTTTGTGTGTGTGTGTGTGTCCATAAATACTGTATGTGTGTGTGTGTGTAGCAGAGACTATGATGATGAATACGTTAGAGGCTGCCTTTGACTCATACAGGATGCAACCTAGTGGGTCGCTGCGCCTCTACATCTGGGCAGAGGCACTGATCTATAAATTCTGATAATTCCCTCATTTTTTCCTCACACACACACACAAACATATAGAGAGAGATACAGGTTGCAGGAGAGGCAGGCCAGGAGCAAATATGTGGCACTTGCAAACACCCCGCAAAACTAATCTCATATCTACTTTTGCTGCTGGGAGATTGTTTGTGTGATGGCCCTAAGGAGAGCCAGGAAGGCATGGGAGGGATAAAAATCAAATCTAGCTCTTGTCACCAACTCAATTCTCTAAGTGATCTGTGTGTATGTGTGTGAAAGCGGCATAAAGTGCATGTGGGAACATGCACGTGTGCAATCCCATTCTAACACTTGCACGTTACTCCTGAGAAAATGGACTTAAAGGTTTTCATGGGTATGCGGAAGTTATAGAAGATGAATTTGGCTGCCGCTCGAAATGAATGATAACCGATCTTGTTCTGTTTGCCCTTCAGCTAAAGATCCTATTGAGCCTATAAGAATGGGTGATAGCATATTTTTTAAGACAGGAGCTCCGATATAAAGTGCAGTTGGTACCAAACCCTATGTGCTCTTGAATAAAGAGATGAAGATGGAGCCTTCATATCTCCATAGCCGGTGATAATGGGATTCCAGGCCATATTTTCACGGTGTAAAGAGACAAAGCCTGGGGTTGATCCCCTGTCTTTCTGCTGCTGTCAGAGAGAGTTTGAGCCCTGGAGAGGCCACAGGGTCGGTACTCTGTCTATAAAATGTTTGTCTTCATTCTCATATACTCTCACTTTTTCTCTCAATGCTTTGATTCGCTCTCTTTCTTCCACTTCTATCTGTCTCTAGCTTCTCTCTGTTATTGCTTTTTGTTCTCTTTGTTCTTGTTTTTTCTATTTCTCCTCTTTCAGCCACTTGCTGTCAAAGTCTTTTTCTCCTTTTTAGACAATTTTTTAAGGTTGACTTGTGCATGAACTACCCAAAGTATTAATATGGTTGAAGTAAAGGACCATACCAGTATGTTTGAATTTTTTTTTTCTCCGTAAAGTATGTTTAATATACATGTTTACTGGTCATTTTCAAGTGCATACAATTTAAGACAAGCATTTTACACCTTGAATGAAATGAATCTGTTTTTGTATGTTTTTGTTGACCTGATTGACAAGCTTCCAAAAATAATTGCTGAATGATGCTCTATCAAATTGAAATGAATCATATGGCTATAAATTGAAATCAATGGATGCTTGCAATGTTAAAATAAATAATCAAATCAAACATGTTAAAACACAGCAGTATTACTTACAAAATAGCCAAATGTGAGGTAAAGTAGATGTGATTTGTAGTAAATAGACTGAAATTTGCAAAATCCCATATTGTTTGATGTATATTTGGTTTAAAGCTGCACAAATAAGTACTTTTATATGACAAGTTGGTCAAATGTGTCTCCCTTGCAGTAACAAAACCTTAGAGAATTATCACCTGACTCTGCAGTTTCTCTTAACTGTATATGGTGCTTGTTTGCATTTTTCAGATCGTTATTTTGGTTTTATGGTCCACAATTTATATGTCTTAGTTCAGTCTCACAGCTCTCAACAACATTGTTTCCAGATGCAACAGGCAACCGTTTATCGCTACAAAGCTCTGTCAGTGGCTAGCTGGTGAATATAGTGAAGTATTTAGCAGTTAATGGGCCAGATAGTTCCACTCAGGAGTTGGTGAAGACCAAAGAAAAGCTAAAAGGAGAGTGAATATTGAACTTACAACAACAGGTAGACACAAACACAACTCCAAATGAATTTTGCTCAGTGTCCTAGATGATAAGAAAGCAAGTAAGTTATGTTCGCCATAACAAGTTTAAAGGGGATAATGTTTCAGTATTGTGCTTACAATTTAACTACTGCATGTTTAACTGAAAATCATGTTTACATTTCATTCACATTTTTGCTTGTGGGAACTTCTGCGGCAGTGTTGGAACAAAATTTCTTAACAATATTTGATTTTCATTGTAGAAAGTACGTAACAAGTTTTTTCGGCTGCTGAATGTGTCCAAAATTTAGATTAAATTTTGTTCAACAAGGAGATTTCACAATTGCTTGTTTTCAAAATCTCTACTGATTTTTTACATTTTTTTTTTCAATTTAAGAAACACTGATATGCTTCGCTTAGTTAATTTCTGGAACAACTGGAAAATGGGGGTGTTCTAAAAATTTCAAAGGGTAGCGAACACCAAATTCCTGCACTGTTGAGGCTCATTTTCAAGTTTCATATTTCAGATACTGCAGCATCTGAAAACTGTGTGCAACATATACAAGCTTATTGGTTTTCTTGTCATCATTGTATAGTTAGCTCACTCTCTGTATCTTTATCCCTGAACAATCCCTCTGACTGCTTAACTGAAGCTCATATGGGTCTACAGTGAAGACGTGCAACTGAGCAGAGGGGGTACATGGATCCAATAATATGTGTCCATCATCAGCCCTGGGTGACAGACAGACTGTGTTAGTGTCTATCTCTCTGCCGAAACCTTGCTGCAAAATTCTGAATCAATTCTCCCTCCATGTCATTCAGAAGCTTTTCTTGCTGTCTTCCTTATGCCCAGAAAATTAGTTTCTCCATGGCCGCCCCCCCATCCCCCCCTTCTTCTTTTCTCCTCCTCTATGAGTCTCTTGTTCTATTTTGTCTTCTTTTCTTTTAATAATCGCATTTCCTTTCAATTGACTTTTCCTTTTTCTCTACCAGGTAAATGCAGGCATGCCAGGGTGACTCAAGATTGCAGCAATCTAGAGATGAGACTGCTCTTTTCTTCTTTTTTTTTAACCCTGTGTCGGACAATACTGCTACCAAATTTATCATCTACTCAATTTTCACAACTGAATTTTGTTTTGGCCATGGAAGCCACAGCCTCTACTGCTTTAGAGGTACTAGTACTTTTTAATTTCCACTGTATTGTTTTTTTTTATCTTGTATCGAGGACACTAAACAGAGCCTGCTGTGAATTATTTATTTAGAGTGGGCATAAAGGGTAAATTGATATATATACAAAGTGAGAATTAAGTAAACCACAAGGCATAAGAATGGCAAGAACACATTTATGAGTGTAATTACTCCAACTTTAACACAATTAATAAGCATGTACTCCAAAGCACATATGCAGCTGTTGCATATTTCCATTAACAAAATAACCTTTTAATCAGTACAACACAATGCAACTGAATGCAAGGTGCTTATATACATTATGAACTGGCTTTTTAAAGGAACAGTGTGACATTTTGTGAAGTAGAAATACTTTTATTAACTTTCAAGAGTTAGATAAGAAGATTCGTACCAATCTCATGCCTGTACTCTAAATACGAAGCAAGAGCCAGTTGTCAGTTGCCAGTTAAGCTTGGCAGAGACTGAAAGCGCAGAAGGAGAAAGCTAGCCTTTTCATGGCCCAAAGGTAGCTAAATCTGCTTGTTATTGCCTCTAAATCTAATTAACAAATAAACAGAGCAAGAGCAATTGTCAGTTAACCATTAGTAACTCCAGGAAGTCCCTGCACCTGCAACCAAGGCTTCTTTGCAGCAACAGACACAAGACTGTCATGTGTTTGCACAGGGCAAGCAGCGAGTTGAATGTTTCATGAGTGTGTTG
Organism: Istiophorus platypterus; assembly: GCA_016859345.1. Classification (NCBI taxonomy): domain Eukaryota; kingdom Metazoa; phylum Chordata; class Actinopteri; order Istiophoriformes; family Istiophoridae; genus Istiophorus; species Istiophorus platypterus. Next base: position 12,937,703 of record CM029130.1, on the reverse strand, counting down.
TGTTTTTTTATTGCTCTCACTGGAGCAAAGAGACATGTTATCACCTGGATCAGTGTCTCGCCTCTTTTCCTCTTTCCTCTCTGCCTCCTTTCATTTCTCATTTCCATACGGATATATTCCTGCCTGCCATGTATGCACAAACTGTTCACCTGTTTGCTCTTCTGTATGCCAAGAGCTCATCCAGTACAGAAGTCCAAACATTCTTGTTCAAAGCTTTTTCCTTTGTAACTCTTCCCTACAGTCCACCCACTCCTGTGGCAGAGTCAGTGACATACTCAGAAAATTGAAGAGCAAAGATAAAGAGCAAAATAGCTAACAACAACGTTTGTATTGTATTGTTTGACTATACGTTAATTTTTTCAGTTATGTAAAATAATCTTATTTTAAGTTACATACTTTTTTAACAACATTTGTTTTTATTAGTGCATTCATACCATGCTTTCAGTAAGGAAAATGGCGCTCAAAAGTCTGGTAAATAAATGAGTTAAGGTTTGTAATTTCGTAATATGATATTGAAGTTATTCAATATTATATTGAAACTTTATATTTCCCAACCAATTCAGGCTGTAATAAACAAATGGATTAATGGGAAAAAGAAGAAGCAACTTTTCACACTGCCTCCATATTAACAACCTTGAAATCTTGAAGGCAGTTGTTTTTAATCTTTATTCACCATGTGAAAATAAATCTTTACAAACTCATTACTTTCTGCTTAACACATGTTCTTCGACATAATTTAATTTAATTAATTTATTTATCTATTCTATTTTTCTTGTGGTCTGTTGCTAGTTATTTGAACACATTTAAACATTTTTTCCTCTAGGTATCATTACCAACAACTCTCCCAGGAGACAAAGAAAAAACTTGGTAGATAAACTTATGTTTGCTGTTGCTGACACTTTTCTTGTTAAATATTTAATTGTCAGCACTGTTGCTTGTTGCTTGTTGCTTTTGTTTATCTTTTGTCCGTTGAGACAGAGGATAAATTGCAGTAAGAGGTTGCTGATAATCGCATCTGTTCAGTACAAACACTTGGAAGTTCCAGTTATTCATAGTGCTTGAACTCTTGAGTATATTCATTTTGCTAGTAGAAAATAGTGCCAAAATGCTCCAAAATGTGCTGTAGCATCAGATCTTTGCAGCTTTTGTTGTATAAGCAATACTCACATCTGGATTTGGCCTGGTGCTGGAAAATATGAAACCAATGTCTCCAAACATAGTGTTGAGGACTTTGAAAGCCACTGGTGTAGAAAACTCTGACGTGAAATGAACTCAGAGAGCCGGTCTTGCTGTATTCCTAAACTAAAGAACAATTTAGCAGAAATTTGTCACTTTGATTTGAATGATAGCTAAAATTACAAGTTGTAAGAACTCAATCACTTGCGTTGAAGCAGGATATGAGCTTGGTTTGTTGGCACAACTTATTTTCTCTTAATATGCTGCCGATTATTCAATTTGCTAAGTGCTCTTAACGCTCATATTTGCCAAAGAATGTAAGTTAACATTTCTAAAGTGAATGGCAGTCAGCTTAGTTATCGTTATATTTGTTGTCGCCAACATCAAGAAATCACATCTTAAAACAGAGCACTTTTTTTCCATGGTTAATGTGATACTCACCCAGTGAAAGCTGATGAAAAGCAAATTGAAAATTAATCAAGTAGACTCAATACAGTGCATGACATCATTAATTTTCAGTTTTGTTTTTGTAGCACAAAAATTGGTAAAAAAAAAAAAAAAATTGGTAACTTATGGAATCAGGCCAGGCAAGGCTTCAGTATTGAGGGATGATGGATGAATGAAGATCAAGAACATGGGGACTAAATGATGAGGATGCTTCCAGGTGTGTGCATGTTTGTGTCTTTTTGCTTTGCCCTGACTACAGAAAATGTAAGAAGCTTAGTGAAAGCCCCAAGAGGATGAGTCTATCAGTAGTGTTTGTCAGCTCAGTATATTGCATTTTCTATGATAAGACTTGATTAAATGTGCGTTGTGTGTGTGTACAGTTAATAATAAGTAATACAATAACTTTGTAGCTGAAGTCAGTGCGAGTGACACAACTTCCAATTAAAAAGTGCAGGATGTATTATAATTTAAGATGCCTAAATTAAAAATAATACCTTTTGTGGGCTATACATCCCATTACAGAAAAAACAAAAAAACTAAAAAAAACCTTTCTGTGTTATGGTCAACAGAAAGAATCAAAAAATGATCAAACTACTGCTTAACGTTTTCCCCAAAATTTTTCACATAGATCTGCCAATGAGATGAATTTCTTGGAGATACACCAAGTGTAAAGACCAAACATATGCAGCTGAATACCGTGCTTCTATGACCTGGCAATTATTTGTTGACAGGAATGAAAACTAGGCTGAAATGAAGGAAACCTCCAACAATGTACATGCGTAAATGATCTTTGGGGATATTGTTGGATTAGGTACAATAAGACCTCATGTTGCAGAAGAATAGAACAGAACAGATTTAAAAGTATTTAAAGTAATTTGTCTTTTCTTTTAGGCCAATAATAAGCCCTTGATTGAAATAAATTGGCTATAATTGACACTGATGTGTTCTTAATAGCAGATATATTTCTATCTCTGGATTTCCCCCAGTCACATTATGTTGCATAATGTGTAAAATCAGAAATATTCACTACAAACACTCAAAACTATATGGTGTGTGGTAAATGAATTGATGTCCAACTAACAAAAGCTTCACGAGTTTTTGATAGATTATTTGCTGGCAGGCATTTTCTTTTCCTTTCCATTGGGTATCGGATGATTGACAGTAAGAAAAAAAGGCACTACTACTATAAATACATTCAACTTGAGCATGATTAAACAGAAAAACTTTACAGAGCCAAATTATTTATTTGTGTTTGCTGTGATGGATCGTTTCATCCAGGAGATCTTTACATCAATGGTGAAGTTGTGTTTGATACTGAACAGCAACGGTGGCAGCAGAAGGCCACTCCTGACTAAGATTGATCAGTGGCGTCTCTAAGTACGGTGGCTTTGTGCAGACAGTGCCAGGGATGATGTAAATGACAACAGAAATGTTGATATCTGTCAGGACAGTCGCATCTCAGCCATAGGCATCATCCTTTATTTGGACAGCTGTATCAAACTTCAACCCCCCCCTTTGTTTTGTTTTTTTAAATTTCCATTTCCATTTTTTTTTTCCTTGTCACCAGTTATTCTGCCCTAAAAAGCCAAAATTGACTAAATTTAGTTAGGAACAAGATCTGACTTGTCGACTTGTCATTTTACCATACTACAGCCATTTATAATTTAAGATGTTACAGCCAAAATCCAAACCAAAGAGTTCAGAAACGGAGCCAAATCCAGTGAAAGCTAGTTGGTGAGATAGTCTTGGCTGGTCTTGGCTAAAGCTGACTTTACTCATTTCATCGTCCTAGCCATTTCCTATTTTGAAAAATATCATGGTTGATTAACTAAAATCTTTTGTTCTTTTAATCCCAAATAAACAGGAATTGAACTACATCCATTGATAGAGACTAAAAACAGCTCAAATATTCCTCTTAAAAAGCACAGCAGAAGTAGTAACTACTATCCCCACTTTTAACTCTAGGGAATTTATAATTGGGTGTGGTTAAACTACTTCTAATCACACTTTTAAACACATTCAATTGTGAATTAATTTCTTACAGTCATTATGAAAAGCTTAAATTTTCTGAAGACCATTTTTCGGAGTCAACCTCGTCTTATAGGCTCCTGAGAGAGCCATTTTCTCAAGACAGACAGTAGCAGTAAGTTCATCTGTCCAAACAATAATGGCTCCACCTGTTAGGAGACAAAGTGGGTCACAAGGAAAGCCATAATGGTAGCTGCCACTTCAACTTTTATCTCTGATTAAACTGTAAGAATCTTTGTGTTGGACACCTTACTGGACATGAGCCGTATGTTCCAGCTTTTCCCTTTGATTAAGCCCTCCTTCAGATTTATTGACCATGGGAAATAATGGGAAACACAGCGAATGTAGAAGTTTTAGCCCATTACTCATGGCTTTTATTGGCATGGGCTGTGTCTGGCACACAGCCAGTGACCTGCACAGAGGACAAAGCAAGTAACGCCTCTCCTGGCTCCTGGCAAGGAAAAGCATATCGGTGAGTGGGTGGCAGTATAGAGGAGAGAAAGCGAGAGAGGAAACATGGCAGCATCAGTGTAGGTGGGTGGTGTGAGTATAGAGGGGAAGGAAATGGTTTAATAATTTACATAAAAAAAGAGAAAGGGAAAAAAAGAAATCCGCAGAATTCCAAAACTTCTCTCAAATCATTTTTGGTATCCAACTGTAAAATATAACAGAGGTTAGTAAAATTGCAAGCAGACATCTGACAGGTATTTATAATGTGTCTAGACAGAATAGTTGGTCCCCAAGGCAAAAAAAATGAGCCCCCAGGTACTCTGTGATAAAACTCAAGTTCAGATATGAAGATCGGATATGAAATACGAAGACACAGATATTTATATTTCAGCTACTTTAAGAATTTAAGACTTTTTCTCACTTGGCAGCAAAATCTGTCCTGCTATATGAGATATTTTGCTTTGATAAAAAAACCAAAACAAACAAACAAACAAACAAAAAATATCTATCTATCTATATCATGAATGTATATGGTACCTTTGGCTGTTGTCTGTTTGTCCAGTGAGGTTTTTAGAGCTTTAGAGCTTAAAACGTCTGTTTGCTGTGAACCACAACAGTGAAGCTGCGGGCTGTAAGACTGAGCTGAGCAGAACTGCAGAGTCCGATGATAATTCCCCGTAGACTCACACATTACACATTACACAGTCATTACAAATACAGTGATAATAGCCCATTCAAATAGCCTAATGAAATGAAATAATAGAAAAACAAGAAACTCTAGTAACAGTTGCCCTCTTTTCGGTCGACACTTGAGCTTATATCGATGTACTACTGGATGCACTGCTCACTGAGGTTTTTCCGTGCCTAGTGAAAGTCAAGGCCGGGCCATTCACTAAAGCTGACTTAGCAGTGCAGCCAATTTTAATACACACATTTCTGCTTTATAAATATCTATAAATAACAGCAATGCCTAATTACTGTCAGGTGTAGAAGCAACAAAGATGGATCAGTTCATGTTCTAAATATTTCCTTTTCTGCTCTGTCTGTGAGTATATAGTAGTATAGGCACAGCAGATGATGTTAGACAAACGCGGACACCTCCACAGTCACAGTCTTCCCTCCCCAAATCCTTGTAGAGGTCAAGTCTCTGTTAATTGCTTTCTTTGCAGTAGATGAATGGATCACATTGTTATGGAAGATGCAGGGAGGTGTCAGAATAGAAAAAAAGCACACGTCCATGCAAGCATGATATAAATACACCCGCATGTAGTGACATGTGAGCAAAGGCATAGACATTCAAAAGAATGCACTTAAGCACACACACAGTTTGGCAAGTTTGCCAGCCCCACAGAGACTGTTATCAGCTAATTAGTGCTGGTAGCTGCAGGGGCCAACCTTATTGACACTGCAGTGACAGTTTTCTGGTTTGAGTGGCACTGTCAGTCGTCCAACCATGTCATTCTGATTCAATTATGAATACACAGACGCTGGGATAAAACTTACAAGAACCCCGAGGAGGAAATGCTGTGCTTTCGGTTGCTGTGAGCACTCGAGCAGCTGTGTGGGTTAGGGTTACAAACTGATCAGTCGTTTCCAAATAACTGATTGATGTACTGAGTGCATTTAAGTGAATTAATTAATATTCCCAATTTTTATATCTTGGTACATCCCATGAGGCTTAAGCAGTATGCAAATATACATAATACAGAAACAATAGCTGTGTTGGCACCCGGAGAGGGAGGGGGGTTTATTACACAAGCTATTGTTTTGCCATTCAGTATTGGAGCTCCTCCAGCCAGATTGCTTTCCCTCACAGGAACCTGACATCCTTTTTAGACATCACACTGTGCACAGAGCAGAGGATATTTCAGAATTTGCAACAGCATCATTTCTTTATGTTTATAAATATGATGAAATTCTTGGCTACATGTGTAATAGGTTTCAGGGGGTGTTTAATATTCCTGGAAAATGAGCCTCAAGCTGGGCTTTCCAAAACCTATTGCTTGTCTCAATGACTGGGAGTCTTGACTAATGTGCAGAACCTCCTTATTAACATTTTGGAAGCCATCAAAAATCTGCACTCTTGTATTTTCCAATGCCAGAAAAAGTCTGTATAGCATCATCTTAATAAGCTGGAACTTACAGCAACAAACATTCTTTCTAAGTTTGGCTTAGCTTGGTTTGCCATATGGTGATCACTTGAAGCCTATGGCTGCTCCCTTGTATTTGTTGGTGGAAACATCCTATTATGGCAGCACTATATCATGCTTTTTAGTTGGAGGAGATTATTTGGCGGAGTTGTGACGTAACCTGAAGCTAAGCAAAGGGGGGGGGTCGATATCCTATGAGGAACACACAAGGATAGAGAGGGAAAGATGTGCCTCCATACGTGCCTGAAGCTGTTTTGGATGACAAACTAGATTAAAAGAACCTTTGCAGAAAGGTCTTTACTCGATGTGATGTTTTGTTTGCCTTCAACGAAAAGTCAGGGGAATTTGTCAGCCACTGCACCTGCATTTGGGAATAAACGTCCCCAAAATGTGAGACGCGCAGATGAAGCGCAGGGATTATTCAGGAGTCGCGTAGTTTATGGAACCGGCTGTTCTTGTGCGTAAATGGAAAGAGTTGTCATGGAGTGAATCGGGGGGGGGGGGCAGAGAGAGAGAGTGGAGACAGCGACAGAGAGGAGGGAAAGTGACAGAACGACCGAGAAATATAGTATATAGAAGAACAGAGAGAGAGGGAGAGAGAGAAAGAGAGAGAGAGAGAGAGAGACAGGCGGAGGGACGGAAAACGAGAGCTGCGAGGCGACTTGGTCGGCAGCGTTCGCCCCTCACCTCTCCAGATGGGAGAGATGTGCGTAACATGCGGCTGTGAGCGGTGACCATCATCTGCGCGCCGCATCGCCGTGGACCGCCGTGCGCACTGGAAGCCGGAGCCACGCCGAGGGGGGCGCAGCCCGTCCAGAAGAACCTGCCGTGAGCGACGCTCCGCCGGAGCCCGCGGGAGACTCTTGGAAGAAAAAGAAGGGGGAGAGAGAAAAGGGCGAAGCGGTGAGAAGGGGGATGTCAGCCCTCCGGTCGGAGATTGGGGGTTAATCACCCCTGCGGTTAGAGCCGCTCTGACTCACCGGCGGGGACGAAGGCGCACGTATTTATTTGGGGTTGTTTCACGGATCCCAGCCTCCTTCGTCGCGTCTCAACCGGACAATCAAGTGAGGATTTTTTTCTGCATGAAGAGGATTAGTGCTGAATTACATGGCCAACCAGTGCGTGTCCGTGAGCTGAGGTGAACCGTCTACCTCCCTCTGCACCGCTGCCTCGGTCCGCCGCGAACCCCCCCCCCCTACACCAGGATGCAGCTGGTCAGAGTTGCGTGGTCACTAACCGGAGCGGCGATCTGCTGCTTTCTCATCCTCCTCATTCACTCCCGCCTGCTCAAAGAAGGTAATCACCCAGACCTCGGAACCGTCTACCTCCCTCTTCTATTTTGTTTGGATGTGTCAACATATTTCCCTTAGTTTGATGAAGTTTTCCGCGACGATAATCCCGATGCGCAATGTACCTGTGGCTTTCGGCGCGATCGCAAATATCGGCGTTTTCTTTCTGTAGCATCTGAATTAAAATCTATTCCAAACCATCCCAAAGCAGACTCGTTTGCACGAATCGCAGATTGTCTCGCTCTGCATCGATTTTTCCCAACCTGCGTTTTTCTTTACCAACTAGTCATCCGGCCTCGGATAATAGATGGATCAATTTTGTGGCCAATGTGCGGAGGGGGGGGGGGGGAAGTGGCGTTACAATAATCACTCCACTGTTCGTATAGAATACTGATTTGTTGAAAGCGTTTTCAATAGATGGCACTAGAGTCTAGCTGTAGGGTAACATCGAGGTCAAGCGGTTCTAATGTCGTTCCATTCGCCTTGTGATGCGTTTTCTGCCCCTTTTATGTTCCAAGCCCGGATGAATTTCAATCGCGATCATAATTTACGCATCCACCAGCGAGGCGCACCGCTTTAATACGGCGTCCACGACGTGTCTGTCATCACTGCCGCGGAGGGCACAGCCCGCGGACGCGGACGCATTGTGACAAGTGGTTCAGATTTTGAGGGGGGTAATTAACCGGGTTTCGTCCGGCAGAGTGGATGAAGCCTGGTTAAATGAGCCTGGCAATCTTCAGAAACAAGATCCATCAGAACTGAACTGATGTTTAAGTGGGGGCAGATTATCCCTTGTCATTAATTCCGCCTACAATGTAACATAATAAATACAAATCATACCTGTCTGTGGGGAGATTTTTTTTTTCATGCAGAGGTTGAATACGCTTACTGCTCAAACTCCTTATGAAAGTCAATTTGTGTAACCAAGAGAATTACTGTACTGCATGAACCTGGCACAGAAACTAGCACTTTATATTCCCTTTATACATGTATGCCCTGGGGCGAGCAGAGTCAGTTTGGCACTTAGGAATAGTCCTGGGTTTTCTTTGTGCCAGTTTCTGAGAAGTGTGGCTTGGAATGGCCTGCCATCCCCTTCCTGCCTCCGGCCCTGGGCAAATATTCAGGTCAAGCAGTGGCAAACACTCTCTCCTCACCGTGATGAGTCCATGACTACCGCGGGGAAGGAGAATGTCCAGCCATACTGAAAAGGGAGAAAGAGAGAAAAAACTTGTCTGCCGGCCAAAATGGGAGACAAGGGGGGGGGGGTCAGGATTTTGTACTGTCACATGTCACGAAGCCCTCCTTTGGATTTTTAATTTAGTCTGGCATGCTATTCTTTTTCACAGAGGTCAAAAAGAGGATTGTGTGGCCACAACAGTACGCGAAAAATGCTGCTCATGGCTGTGTTAATGCGAGGGACTCTCATTAGATTCAGGCCGTCAGCACTGTCGAGCTTGTTGACTGGCAAGGCAATATTTTTGACCTTCACTGCCGCGTTGTTTGTCTGTATCATGTTGTGCTTTTACACCGAGGTAGATTTCTCCCAAGCCTGCATTTTCTTTTCTTTCTAAATGGACACTGAATAGCTTTTAGCTTTTGGTGGAAACCTGCTGGTCGCTTGGTGGCGAGAAGATGCGGTTTAGGTTTATTGTGGTTTATAAAGTCCCCACTGAAATCTACTGGAGAGTGCTGGAGAGAGGGAAGCACACAAAGGAGGATTGAGAACATGCTCACTTGAGGCTGTGGGAATGGCCAAGGTCAAAGCAAAATGTAAGGGCTAATAATGATAATACTAACTGATAAAACGAGTTCAAAGGACTGCTTTGGTGCCAGTCTTTTGGGGGTGAGGATAATGAAAGGCATGCATTAGGGGCCTAAAAAAACATCCCCCTTTTGATCTCTTCTCACATATATCTTATTAGGAACAACAGAGTTGTGGAAAACAACCCTCTCCAACATGAATTAGAGCAAAAGACAAGAATTAAAAAAAAAAAAAAGAAAGAATTAGGCTGTGTGCGTGTGTTTTGCTGTCGGTGCAGACGCGCATGCACGTGGTATGTTATTTGAAGGTAGCATGTTGACAGCACATATCCTGAGTTATTATCATAAGTGGGAGCGCTTGCTAGCTAGAATTCCAAGATTGGGACTTTCGTCAATGCTCACAAAGAAACAAATAGTCACCCCTCTGCCAGCCAGATAGCCCAACATGCCCGCGAGTATATTTTTGGGAAATTGTACATCTCATTGCGTCAGCTCCTTGCATAATATGACACAGGATCTCGTGCACTGAGAAATTAGGATGCAGAGAGGGTGATTGGGAGTGGAAACATGTTAAAACATTTTGCATAGGGAATGTAGATGAATTTTGCGCCATAAATTTCTCACACTGTCCACTTCAATAATTCAGGCATTGGAGCAAATCCCATTTTGCTCTCCATTGGCTGAGATATTTGTCACATGGCAATAGAGAGCCTGACAGGTCAAAAGAAGAGTTTTCGGTGTGGGAATCCACTGGTGAACCGAGGGCAACCTAGCTAAAATAATGCCATATGTCACTCACTGTTTTAAGATAATTTGTAGCATGAGATTGAGGCACTCTGTGGTTTACAATTAAAGTTATGGAGAGCAGCTTACTTAAAACTTCAATCGCCATTAGTTCCTTCTTAATACAGCAATAAAGTTGTGCAGTTATGTGAAAATTGGCATCAGGGAAGAATCTGGAGATTTATTGAACATTTCGTCCTAATTATTTGTAGAAAATTATAATCTTAAGTGCTGTAGATCATGAGGAAATTTAAATGACACAGCTGTTGAGGAGATAAATTGCATAATCTTAAATGATGGATTTGTATCTGGTTCTTGATGTGCATGGCACTGTGGCTATAGAGCCATGGCGACAATGGTGATCTTTATCTAAGACAGAATGATATGCGCTATTACCAATGCACATTTTGTATGATAAAATCAATTTTTGTGCTTTGACATAGGTGTTTGGAATAAAAACATTTATATTTCAAAAAATGCCTGAAACGACAGAGGATACATTTTTATCTAAAATAGATTTCAATTAAACAAGCACTTTTAGAAATGTGGTGTTATAAAGAGAATCCCTGGTAAATCCCTCAACTGATCTAATTTTTACCTTTACCCGTTTTGCTGGTAGACACCATTCTCCTTTCATATTTCAAAGAGAGGTGTATTGCCTAAAATGTTCCTGTGACAATGACAAGTTGAATTGGAGTGCTGTCGAATATTTTCTTTATATCCATTCATAAAAGTTGTGTCTGCAAACCCCAGTGGCCTCTACCATCCAGTCTGCCTGACAACTGCAGTTATTGATCTGCAGGTAAAACCACAGGGGGAACCATAATGGGCCAGAACGACAAAGATGTGTGTATTCATACACTGCGCCTGACATCAGGCAACCAAAATCATTCTTCATTTATCACAGACACCCAGGCCCAGGGATCCTCTTTAAAAATAAAGATATGGATTAGAATGGCAGTTTGTGGTATGGCTGCTCTGCTCGTTGCAGCCTCAGGCGGATTTGGGTCAAGCAGTGGCAAATGCTTGGTGTCATGCACATATGTTGCCTGTGGAGAAAGGGAAGCCCCGTCACTTCTTAAGACACGAGTTCAGAAAAAAGAGGTACCTCGTGTCTTAACTCCTCAGTAGCTTCTGTTGCTCACTGTTTCTCGTGTTTTTCAAGAAAAACAAGTTGGAAAAAGGAATGAATTACGATTCTGTAGTCATATGCTGTGTACTTTCACGGCGCAACATGATCATGATCAGCAATGCAGCCTCTGCAGGGAGACGTTGCTATTTACCATTCACGGGAGATGTCATTAGGTGCAGTTTTACTTTAGGAGGTTATCGTGGAACAGTGCCTAATCTTGTCACCTTTACGAAGCCCTAAACTCTAAACTTAGGTCACTGAAAGAAAAATGCCACTGCATTCTGCAATATCTCCAAAGTGGTATACCCTCATTTGCATCCTTCATGATGTGACCTGCTTGCCTGCCATTGAACAATTTGTGCATTAAGCCCTTTTACGGGAATTGGCCGAGTTATACAACTGCAGATTTGTAGGATGGTTGGCTTTGTGCACCAGAGTTGTCAAACAGTGGATCATTACGTAAGATATTAAAGTACCGTTACAGAACTGTTATTTCCTGCATATTGACAGCTCTAAGTGGTTTCTTCTTTATGCTATGTTATTTTGTTTTCCTGTTTTTCTTATTACATAGATTCCTGGCAAGCTATTTGATTTCGTTGTGCCATCTGTGAATGTTTCATTTCATTTTTCCACCGGAATTAATTCAGTTTGTGCTAAAGAAGCACAATGCTGAATACACTTCAGGCACGGTCATTAAAAGGCGTAGTTGTTTGTCAGCATTCAGCTAATTCAAAAAGATGGGGGCTGTTTAATTACAACTAAGGCCAGAGTGAACTGCAGTATGATCTCTGATTGAATATGACTTAGAGGTACAGCAGCAGAGGTGTAGTTATTAAGTGTTTCTTCCTTCTTAAGCATCTATTATTAATCTGCAGAAAGGAGGGATTTTAGGTAACTCAGCCCTAATGCACAGCTTTAGGCTCAAGTGACATTAAGATGATATGCGTGTATTTAATGCCGCAGTAACACTCCTTTAGCATGCAGAAGCAATGTCACAATTGCCATGCGAATTCTCACAGTAATGATAAACATAGGTAAGCCGAGCATTCCTCTGCTTGTAATCTGCTGTGAACCGATTTAAATTGAGCGCAGTTTACCCTCAATGGTTAGTATCAGCTATAACCCAGAGGGGTAATGCACATTAATCAATTACTTAATAGATTCATTAGTTAAAGGGTTTGTTAATTAATTCACTCCAATGAATCAATCACAGTTCCAGTCGGAATCTGTTGTGGTTTTTCAAGGTAATCTAAGCCAACTCCAAATGACCCCCTTGTGTCCAGTGTCCAGGGGCACTTTTCGTGTGTGTGTGTGTGTGTGTGTGAGTGTGTTAAATCTTCAGTATTTACTCATGCTACTATTTTTCACAGTTCATATTGATTGTGGGACAGTAAAAAGTGTGCACTATTGCACCCAGTTTTCCTAAAGTCCTATTGATTGCATTTTGGCAGTGCTGTGGGACAATAAAAAAAAGCAGCAGTTGGAGCTAGACTCTAATGAAAAGCTGGCTGTGAGGATCCTGTCTTGGTTCCAGTTTTTACTGGAGAGACTCAATGGCCTTTGGAAATAGTGATGTCAGAGAGACATTGACCTAACACACTTCATTCCTGCCCTTCCACCCATGAAGTGCTGTCTAAAACTCCCTGTGGCCCTACCAATCCGAGCTTGAAGACATAGAATTGAGGTAGCCTGTATAACTTTGAATCAGCAAGGACATACAGTGCTATGTCTTACATCCTTGGGCACATTAACATAATATAGATGCTAGTGATTGTGGCACAGATGGGAAAACTAGCGTAGATTGCTAGATTGTGCTCCCCTCGGATGTAAGATTTGGGAATCTACATAAAAAATTGAGTGATTTTAATAACCGCAGCTGTATCTTTAATTATAGCCTCATGTTGCAGCCAGGGAATGTGTTCTGGTCATTGCAATGTGCTTTATAAATTAGTCATAAGTGTGCATGTACACACACATATGCAAGACTAAAAAGGAGGAGGAGGAGTGTTTGGCAAAAGACACACACACTGAGGATGAGGACAAGGATGAGGCGGGCCAGGAGTCTGAGAGGTTACAGAGTAGCAGCACCATTTGTCTGTCAGCTTGTCAACTTGTGGGAGAAAGATCCTCTCAGATCAGCTTTTTCCTCAAAGGAAGGGTGGATTCCTCTGGGCCCATTCTTGCAACACTGGCAACATGTCAATCATGACCATCCCTCAGAGAAAGGATAGTTCCTCCCCTCGGATGATCCAAGCTTAAAGTGTATTCATTTAGATATACAAGCTCAAAGAGTGCTGATTTAAGGGAACTGAGAAGGACTCTGCCCATCTTATTCATGAACTAACTCTCCAGATTATAGGTTCCATGACAACAGCAGTGCTTGAGTATGATACATCCACCTGTTCTTGAGGAAATGATGGGTGAGAGGTGTGCTTACCCCTCTGTAGTTTCAATTTGTGCTTTCCTGCTGTGTGTCAAAGTTAGAGATGAGGTCACTCCTCTGTTCAATCAATCACCGTGTCTCTGTTCATCTATCTGATCAATAGCTACTTAAGAAGTTTGATCTTCTTTATGCATGAGCTCACAGTCATTTAAATGGATTTAGAAATAAGGTTTTTCTATCTTCACAAAAGCTTGGCCCTGGAGGCCATTGGGACACGAATGCGGTGTCTGTGATAACAGGCTTGGTCACGCTTTATGGATCCAGTGCGTTTGAAGCGTCATTCCACTTCCACCTGACAGCAGTGTAGGTTTAATTTGACATTAGGCTGGCTATAGTGCATTAGCTTTTTGTGTCAGAGGGGCAGAATATTACCGATTCTATGCCGCTCTACCAAAACAAATTGCATGTTACTCTTTAGAAAACTAATGGAGGCTTTATCGATTCGAACAAGGCCAGCCACTTGCTTTGTCTCGGCTGTCAGATTGTGTCTAAAGCAATTTCATAAAGATCATTATTTTCTTTCTCAGGATGTCTTGCAGCCAAACAAGATCCTCCTTCGTTCATTCCTGCCTTTTGTACTGCTTACGGCGCCAGCTCTTATGGTCCAATTGAAAATGAATTAGAATAGAATGACACATAATGAAAATCACTAAAAAACATTGGCACGTCGCATCCCCTTAGCTTGTTGCACCCTTGAATAGATTGCTTGTGGGGTTCCAATTCCTATTCTCGGTTCAAGTAAGAGAAAATGGGTTTAGCTCACTGTAAAGGACAAGCCATAACATTATGGGTCATAACAAGCGATGCCAGTCATTTATCACATAATGCCATAATACTGTGTGTAGGGGAAAGGTGCTAACATGGATATTAGTCATGCAACAAAGCGAGATAACTCAACACATTTGCTGCACTTATGGTGACCATCATTGACATAATTGATGTAGCTGGCAAGCATTACAATGTCAATTTGTGATCCAACAGGTTGCTTGAATATTATGTAAATGATTGCATCCTCTTGTTTACCCATTGGAAACACTTTTTCTTATGAAGTTGCATAATAGTGCAAAAACAGAAAGTGGGGCATGAAATTTAAAACCGAGAATCGGAACCTGCTATAACTCCCAAATTGACTGATGGGTCTTGGAGTTCACACTTTAACACTAACTCACTGCAAGTTATTAAAATTTTTAGTCACATTAAATGGGCAAAAAAACTTCTGAATTACGTGCTGATGAGAAAGACTGAAAGTGCAGAATCTCCTGTCTAATAAGACGAGATGTACCATCTCTCCCTCTGCCACTGTTGGTAGCCCTTTTTTTTTTTTATAGTCACATCGTTGCTACATATAGTTTTATGCTTATGTTTACAGCTTTGTCGATACAACAGCGGGGAGTGTAGAAGAAAAGACGAAAAACAGCCAGCAATTCTAGTTCATCATAATCATCACGGTCCATTCCACATAGGGGAGAAGAACTTCATTATTGTACCTGCAGGGACTGTTAAAACCAAACTCATGAATACAGAAAGCTTTCCTCCATGGTGTGTTGTTTCTTTATGGTGTGCTGTTTGGGAATTTTTTAAAGCCACATTCTTCACTTAAAAGTAATACATACAGTATTTTCACTGTGTACACAATAATTTTCAAGTCATGCAGTGTATTCACCGCTGTCTGTTTGAGCGGTGAATACACTTGAGTATATATAAGGGGGCAGGTTGGTCACTGCTTTTTCGAACCAAGTGTTTCATCATCTGAGAAGTAATGAACTGTTCTTTTATCTGATATGCATTGAAGTACATTGATGTATCTCCCTCGTGTTTTCCCCGTTCGTAACGCTGACTTACCTAGCCTCCTCTCCTCACACAGTGGGCACACGATATTCCATATTCCAGAGGTTATTATCGCCAAGAAATTCATAGTAAAGGCATGAATCAGACCTACCTGAGATACCATTTTACCACACAGTGCGATACCAAAAAAAAGGTGTAACCCCCCCCCCCAACATTTTCATAATGATACGTATTCAGCAGAGGAAATATGCCAGACTTGCACATTTGCCTTGCTGAACAGACAATAAATTATACCTTGCGCACTGGCACATAAGCCCTAGGATAATACCACATCCAATGAGTTGAGGGGAAATAAGGCTTATGGGATGTAGGAAACAGAACACCCTTGCTTATATCAAACAGTGGGCAGAGGAAACATCGACACATCGTTCCTTTTGGTGCAATTTGCCCCATGCGTGAGTTTTCCACTGTGCCTCAAAGGGCATCTGGATGAGGAGGTTGGCATGTAAACGCACGCAGCCTTACTCTTTCTGCAGATAACACCACAGCCACAAACGTCGAGCGCGTCAACTTAACATGCAGAGGTGCAGTGACAAATACAAGCGCACGCATATACGCACACACTCTTACAACAGAGCTTGACAGACTGTATGCCCTATCTTGTGTTTGCTTCAGTATTGCAAAGCAAATTCCTGTAGCTCCAAGTCTAATTTATCAAACAGACTGTGTGAGTGTGTGGCACGGTGTTTGTGTGTGTGTGTGTCTGTGTGTGTGAAATTTCATCATTCATTCTGAACACACACTCTTATTCAAGATAGTGAATAAGTGCTGTGAGCAAGTTCAGGTTTTCACACATAGGCACAGAGGCAGCTATGTATACATATGCATACAGAGCCAAAGAGGGTTACTTGTGCACACACACACCACACGCAAATACATAACACAGTGTGGCAACAGTGTGTGGCAGCCACACACACACACACACACACACACACACACACACACACACACACACACACACACACACACACACACTCACAAAATAACACAACACACACATCAAGGGATCACTGAGGCAATCTTGTCAAAGATGGAGATGTGTGTGAACAGAAGAAGCATCTGCAATGTCTTCTACATGACAGCAGCTTGATAACCTGACACATAACATACATACACACACACATACTCAACACATCCAGAAAATGTTGCCGTCATCTGTCATTCGGTTGCCACAGACAGACTGACAGATACAGTCCGGTTATGATCTGAAAACATGACATAATCCATACACGCATGCGCACACATAATCACGATACACGTCCTGCAGAGCTGATCTTGCGGTGGAAGGGCAAAAGTAAAACCACCGGCATCTCAGCCCTAATAGTGTCTGATAGGTAAACAGAGCATAGCCACCCAGCTGCCTTTTGGCCCAGGTGGAACCACTTGAGCAAATTGCCTCCTTAATTGATGGACTTGAATCCGTTGCCGTGTGTGAGCTCGTGTGTATGTGCGTGCGCCTCCTGGTGCCCGTGGCTATGGGAGCAGTAATAGTGGAAGGAGAATACTGTCAGCTGGTAATGGCACCCACACACACACACACACACACACACACACACACACACACACACACACACACACACACAGACACACACACAGACAAAAGTATGTATGCACACACCGGCATTTTCTAATGGACAAAAACGCACACCCATAAACAGACACAGACTTCTTGTGGATTTGTGTGCCACTACACAAACATACACACACACACACACACACACACACACACACACACACACACACACACACACACACACAGCTCCAACCATGAGTACAGATAAAAGCCTAGTAAAGGAACCTGATGCACCAATTCCTCTGGTCGTAGGTACAAGTGAATGAACTACCCCAGTGGCTGGATATAAACAAACTTTGACAGCAAATGAGGCAAAGAAAGGAACACATGGATTAAAAAAAAAAGGAAAGAACACTGTATATATTAGTTAATATTTTTATTTTTTTACTTCTGCATGTGTGTCATATATATATCACACACATGCAGAAGGGGGGGGGTGCAAGGAGAGAGTCACAGGTTGTTGCCGATGGGTTGCTTCCTTAAATAAATTCTTTTTGAGGGAGGGTTACCATGGCAACTCAGGTAACGGCAGACGGGGATTGGCTGTGCTAGTAACCTGCATCAGCACTGAGAGAGAGAGAGAGAGAGAGAGAGAGAGAGAGAGGATGAGAGAGAGAGAGGATGAGAGAGGATAATGTCCAAATTCTGAGCACAGTCTCCATCCTTGTAAGATTTGGTTCAACTACACTATTTAGGATTACCCTGTAGTGCACCTCATTGGAAAGATGAAGACTAAGATTATTTTGCCAGATTTCTCTCATTTTCTTTTTAAAAAGAACCAAATATAATGGGTATGCTAAAAGCTAATCACTTCTTAAGATACATATCACTGTCATAATTTTCAGAGGGACATTGCAGAGGTCATAGGTTGATGTGCTCGTTAATTTGCTCTGTGTAAACCAAGAGATTCAAACTCTGTAATCGAGAAATTCTGCCTGTGAAGTTATTTTGTTTTAAAAAACTTTAGCTGGAGCCTTTGACTACAATTTTTTACATAATTGTGCTGGTAGAAGTATCCAGATACTGAGGAGAAGTCCTTTCCCAAAAATTTTTGGTTTTAATAAGTGACTCTCTTCCTAAATTTTCCACATTTCTGTTGGTGCTCACGGATCATTTCTCGTATGACAACCCCTTTGAAATCAGTTGATTTAGGAACCTGTATAAAACATTGCATATTATCTTATTAATAAAAAATACATTGATTTATTATCATGAATCTGGACTGGTACCTTGCAGTTATCTCTACTGAGTAATAAATCCGAGTCAGACATAATGTCCATCGACTGCTGAGTGTTTAGTTTCCACTAAAAGCAGAAAATGATGCTATTCCACTGGGGTCAAAAGTGAAATACATTAAAGATGCATTGCTCCTGCTGCCTGTCTGCATTCCACTGTCCAACTCATTTATCTAAAAACTTAATGAAAGAAAAGTGTGATTTAATTTGAACAATATAAAACATTTTCTGGAAAGCACTCGTAGCATTTTTGTATAATTATTAACATAAAACAACTTTTTTTTGTTATGAAGCTTCAATTCATCTACTTTTCCTGTTCCTGATCATTGAACAAGCCTTTCCCTCTGCCATTACTTACTACTTTAACAGCTGATATATAAATAGTTTCCTTAATCAATTCTAAATCTCTTATCACACTTTACATTGCATGAGGATGCAGCAGTTTGAGTCAAAAGCCACTCGCATTCTCTCACCATCCTCAAGGTAGCCCCATAATATTGCTGCACAAAGACATGTGTCTAGTAGGGTAGCCTTTTGGAACTGAGAGCAGCGAGAAGAGAGGACACACAGAAAGAGGAGAGAGTGTGTTTGTAATAAGTGTGGTAGATGTAGAGAAGCAGTGGCAGTGAAAGTCTCTGCAGGGGAATGTATAAAGTTGTGTAATGTGTATGCAAGTATGTGTGTGTGTGTGTGTGTGTGTGTGTGTGTTTGTGTGTGTTTGTGTGCATGCATGCAACCAGGTGCTCCTCCATGGTTCATTGTGTATACATGTTCACTTGCCTACATGCAGGTGTGTGTCAGTATAGACTCAGTACGAGCAGTCCCATTGTGTGTGTGTGTGTGTGTGTGTGTGTGTGTGTGTGTGTATGCGCTCAGAAGCCTGCAACACATCTAGTCAATAATTAGCATAGACAGCAGGGGGAAGACGATGAGAGAAAACAAGAGGGAAAACAAGACAAAAAAAAAAAAGAAAGAAAAAATAATAAGAGCAGCAAGCACAGCTGAGTCCCCCGCCCACCCTCTGGTTACCGTGGAAATCCAGATAAGGATGTTTCCCCTCTTATTCTGCTAACAGGGCTCTGCATTGGCTCTGACAGAGCCTGAATACCAATTACACTGCCCTGGCACCTCCTCCACTGAAGATAGAGACAGAAATAGGGGTTGTTAGAGCAAGAAAGAGCAACGGCGGGGGTGAGGGCATAGGGGCAGAGAGGGACATACAGAGAGGGACGGAGGGAGAGATGTATACAAGGACAGAGGGACACAGAGTGGATACTGCCGATCATATAAAATGATGACAAATGGGAGCGTATGTAGAGAAGGAAAGAGAAAACTGCGTGTCTGACAATGTGTGAGAAGAGAGCAATAAAAGGAGGAAAAAAGGGAGTACTTCAGAGTTTGGGGAGTTGTAAATAACTGGCACTCAACACTATCGACAGTCTTTTTGTCCACAACTTCTCATTCTCTAAGGTGATACAAGCAGCATAACAAGGTGTTCCCCTTGTCGTTTACATCCATTACCATTTCCTATGAAGTTAAACCTTTTTTTCCTTTGTGAACTGATGGCTGCCCATCGGCTGGTAATAATAGTGGAGGCCTGACGATAGCTCTGGTGTTGAAGCCAATGAATAATTTATCGTTTATGCCGAGCTGCAGTGAGCACATAGTCTCCATTAACGCACATTGACTGTCTGTGCTCCAGCTTTAGCCCTTGGCTTTATTACTTATGTACACACACGTGGATGCACATGCATAGACACATTGACACATTTGAATGCATGCTAACACATATTCATAAATAGAGAACTTCCTCTCCTTGTCATGTTCCCTTATCTCCTGTTTCCTGCTTTCCTATTTCCTTCTCTTTTGTTATGCAAAATGCTGTTGCTACAGTTTGTAGTGCTGTTTTCTCTGTAGGAGCAGACTGTGTTGCCAAAAGCAAGGTGCAGGATGAGAATTCATGCTGTGATGAACTCTTAAAAAAAAAGAGAAAAAGGATAAAAAAGCTGAACGAAGAAATGCTCAACTCCTCTGAGAAGAGCTACAATGAAGGAGGCTGTACACTATTTCACTCCCAAACCACTGACATTGTGTCGGCGCTTGCTGTGATATACAATGCATTTTTCACTTTCCGGTTCTGTATCCCTGTCTCGTCTCTTGCTTCCTTCTCTCAATTTTGGCAACAGTTTGTTTACTTATTTATTCATTTTATAACAGAGGTCAATTGCGAGGCACTGCCTTTGTGACTGACAAAAAAAATTCCTCGCTTTGTAAAGCAGCAGCATTGTTGGGCCATCAGCTCCTGCTTATCCAGTTACTGTGGAACACTATGTGCACAGGGCACATAGTTCTATGCTGCATTAGAAATTTTTCTCTACTTCCCTTGTATTTCCCCTGACAATTAGCAGAAGTTTTTTTATTGAATAAAATTATGTATTTTTTTTGCAGTCAGCAGGTTTACACAGTGACTTCATTTCAACATATGGGATTATGTTGAGCATTTTGATCCTTTAAACTAAAGGATTTTACCATCAGTCTGTACTTGGACTTAAGTCTCTATAGAGTTTCCCAGTCTATTTCTCTTTATCATTAGTTGGTTGTAATAATATTTAAATAAAATTCATAAGAAAATGTTAAACCAATGACTGCATCCTTATTTAAAAAAAGAATAAAAAGCTAATTTCTAGTAGTTGTCTTTTAGTAAAGACTACTTACTCTAAGTTGAGTCTATATTATTTGGTAGTATAGAAATATGTGGATATGCTATGTAAGCCTCCTAAGCTCTGTATTTCTATGTCACCAACTCTGCTTTTAGTTAATGGCACTGTGCTGTACTGTCTTGTCATTAACTGATTTATAATACTGGCATCTTTTTAGGAAAAAATAATGACTGCAAACGTAAATATAATTTCACGAATAATTTGTGGCAGTGCCTTTTTTCCATGCCGAGTAGTGTCTGTGGGTATTCCTCCTGGCTTTATACTCCCAGCAACCTTTACCAATAACAAAGGATGCAAATTAAGTCCGAAAAAACTGACTGCACCACTTGCTGTTGCCTATTAAATTCACTGTTTTGACTGCACAGTATAAAGAAAGGCAACTCAGATGGGCGTAACAACCGTTTTTGTCAGCTCATGGTCATGAAGAGGAAAATGTTTACGGAACGTGTGCACAGAAAGCGTTTCAGCCTCGGTTTTCAGTTGGCTTTATTACATTGTGTTTGTCTGACAAATCAGATATGCTCTCATTTTAGCCAGTCCAGCTGTCTTCACAGGCCATTATAAGAGCTCACATTGCCTTTTACATATATAAACACAGTCTAAAACAAACAAATTGGAGAGTACCTATTAATGATTGTGTATTAGGCCCTGAGCACTGCCAAAATGATGATGACCTAAAACTCAATACTATGCTGGAACCTATCCTGTGTAGACATAGAATAAAAGAGACTTCACTAAGAAAATCAAATTGAAACAACATCAATAAATAGAACACACGTTTGGAGTGTAGGGCCAGGAAGTAGCCTCATATGAATATGATACACAATGTAGGTATAACCTGGGGCAAAGACCGAGACAAGTCCGACTCAAAACATCCCTAAGAACAGACGGACCGTGATTATGAAAAAAGATCTCAAAACCAAAACCGAACATGAGCGCAGCAACCTTGATTCTTAGTTGTACTGCTTCTAGCAGAGGTTATTTTGCATTGCTGCCATGTTTGATCAACAGCCTTTGAAAAAGACTGGGTTTTTTGAAAGTCAAATTTTAATTCCTCTGACATTTTTGGAGGGGGCCACATCAGTTGCCTCTAACAAGGTTGCATAACCAAAGTAAAATAATTTCACAGTGACTTGCATGAGAAATAAGTTAAGCAGTTTTCTGTTTTGTTTTGGTTTTTTTTTCCCCAGCAAGCAATGGTAGGAGTTTAATTTGCTCTGTCACTTGTTTTGCAGTGATTCTAATTGGGGCCCTATAGAGTATATCCAAATGCAGTCCTTAATATACAGCATGGTAAATGCTTAGGTTGTTGTTAAGGTGACAACATATCTGTCATAGTGCTTGTAATATTTCTAAAGAATCATCGTATAACAGCTTGTGAAATTAGCATTTATTAATTTTAGAATAACTTACCCTGCTCAGTTGTACTGAATATACGGTATTTGGCAGGCTACTCAGAAAAATTATAACAGTACAGAACAAAACCTTCTCTTTACACTGAAATTGTATCCTGTAGGTTCTAGCATGGTGTCCATGGCAATCTGCACGTCCCTCCTGCAGGGAATATTCCGAACCATTTTAGCTTATTTCTGTATGTGTCTCTTTGCCTTCTTCTTCCTGGCTTTCCTGCACCTGGGGCATTGTGATATCTCTATGACCATGGGGTTGGCAGTAAGGTGTGTTATCACTGTTGGCACACTCTAAGAGGCAACACACATGCACATATCACACACAGACATACAGGTACCGCATTGCATGGATAAAAAAAGATTGAAACACTTTCCTTCTCGGTGTTCCTTAGGAGCAGAGGAGAAACAAACCACACAGTCACACCCCAACAATAACAGAAATGCCAATTTCATATTACTTCCTTCTGAGAGCTCAGGTCTGTTTATTTTTTGTTTTGTTCAAATTTAAAGCGTTATACACTCTTCTATTAGAATTCTCTCTAGTTTTAGTATTTTTTAGGCCTGATGGTTGATTTAACGTTAACAAAAATCCTACTTAGTTATGTTTCTACCCTTTTACATGCATGTGTTCACTTTTGTTTTGCCATACACATTTTGAGCATCATAGCATGAGCCAGGTTATCTCATCCTTTATCATTATCTCCAACAGTAGCTCATAAATCCGTGTGCTGATAACCCTGCTCCAGCATCCTGATGCATATTCATAATGCTACTACCGAAATATTCAGGAGCAAATGTAAAATATAAGATATAAGAGACAGTTTGCCTTTTTGTTTGCTTGGTTTAACTGCTGTTTGTAGCAGTGGGTGGGGTGTTTTGGAGGAGATGATGTATTTGCATGTCTGCAGGAGAACTGGTGTGGTATGGGAGTTTCCCTCTAACTAAGCTGATGACTTTAGCGAGGTAGTTCCCACTTGAGATTTTTTTTTTTTTCCCTAAAATGGTCCAAGGGCTGGTAGTTGAAGGTGAAAAATGAGCAGAGTAAAAACTTTTGAAACGTTCATTTTGCAGAGTAGGTGCACATTTATCACAGTTATGACAATAAATGGCGTAGCATTATACAAATTAGAGATACATTGCTACCACTTTTTTTGCACCGAAACAATACATTAAACTTAAATTATTTTATCATGTGAAAGAGTTTTTGTTGAAGTGTTGTTTTGCTGTAAGTCAAATCTGCTCTCTGTTATCACCCTTGTACCACATCTATTTTTGCACAATCAAATATAGTGCAAACAGAGTATGTTGTTATGACCCCGGTTGTGACACTTTCCCTCTGATTCTTATGTAGACAGTAAAAGTAAGACAAAACAGATCATCAGATTAAAACATCTCAGATCTCAGATCATTTATTCACTTCAGTTAGGCTTTCCTCTGCATGAATAACTTGATAGTAGATTGATGGCAGTCATACAGAAAGGGAGGTGAGGAACAGTTGGTTGTCAGAATCAAGTAATTCTTTTTTTATTAGTTACAAGTGTTTGCTACAGTATATTTGCAAAAGTAGGGGTCATAGCACACAGACATATAAATGACATTTAAAAATGACACTCACCATAACATTTAAAACCTTACCCCAATTTTTAACCTTTATATCTGTGTCATTAGTAGTAATGATCGGTACAAGGTGTAAATTTTGTCATCGCCCCCTGTGTTGCGAAGGGAGCCAACTCAGAGCAGCTCAGGCTGGCCTCAGACTGTTGTACTCGACATCAAAACTACAAAAATAACCTTACACCTTAACTCTCCCTTTTTGTTAAAACTCTAGAGGCAGTTACATCCGGGAAGTTGATAAATGAGTGCCTTTTAGCAAACCTGGTGATTCAATCTTAGCTGAACAATACGGCCGGGCTTACAAGACTGGCGTAACTGCTAAATAACCCAATAATATATAAAATGCAAAAAAAGGCCCTTGGGGAATTCCTCTATCAAAGGCTTGCACTTTCATTTTACTTTAGCCTCTAACATAGAGAATATTACATACAACATGGTCATTTTACCATGTTTATGATTCATCAAGTATAATTACATTACTGTATCACATTTTAAGAGAAACATTGCAACTACTCTAAGTTGCTCATTAAGCTTTTACACGAGGGGATGTATTTCCACACGATGTTCAGCTTGAGAAACCGAGTCACACGTAGTGGCTTCATCCATTGCAGTCTTTGTGTCAGATTTGCAGGCTAGTGATCTCATAGTAAGTACTGTACTGCAGTGTTGGTCGATAACATGTTACAAATTAAAGCTTCACAGAGATCAGTCCCTCTTCAAAGTTTCTGCTTGAGCATCAAAATAACCTACTGCCCAAAGACTTTGTCATAAGCGCTCATCATATCGTTCGATTTAACGCAGGCATATGCCGAGCTTGAAGGCCCCCCCTCACTCAAAATGTGTTTTGTTCTCTGCGTAACATATTTGTGCAGACTTTGACGTTATTTATCTGGGGAAGGAGGAAAGTTTCTCTTGGCCCACCTTAAATCTTGAGTTGAAGACGTGCATATATGAGTAGGATTTTGTGACATTACAAAATTGGGCAGCCAGTAATGCCCCAGTATGCAGCTGAGAGTAATGTGATGTGGAAATTTGAAACCTCAGTTTCACAAACACATAGAATTGACTTTTCAGTGAGGTAGGAGTTTTCTTGTGCCCAGCAGTCAAACCTATGAAATGAACAATATTTGCACATGTATATGTATTTTATAGAGGGACGGGGAGCATATGTAATTTTAAGAATTTTTAACTTGGTTATTGGAATTTTTTATGGGAAGAAACACAGTGCTTTTGATTATGGATTATTTTTTCTGTACAACTTTGGATCGCATTGGCCTTGTATCCACGTTATGTTAGGTTTTTAAAATATTTTAATTTTTTAATTTTAGCCGCAGTACAAATCAAGAGAATTTTCCAAAGTACAATCAGTGGGCAGGTACGAGATCAGCAAATATGCAGTAGCTATTGCCAGGATGAACCTTGAAGCTCTGTAAAAATAAATCATTTCACAGTCACTCTGACCACAAGGTGACATGGTCTAATTTTGTTATTGCAAAGGCATGAGTATGACAAAATGACAGTGCCTGACACCATATGCCTGCATCTGACAGCCCAATGTCCCCTGCATCCCATTCCCCCTAGCAGGCATCGCATGGACACCAAATTATTCATCTGTGGGACATTTGAAATGAAGACAAAAGCAGAGGGAAATATTTCTCTCCTCCTCTCTTTTACATCAGATGGCATCCTGAGTATGGGTATTTCAGTTTCCAGCAAGACAAAAACTGTCACATTCAGTGACATGCGGCTACGAGGGAGTGTAATGTGTGTGAGTACATTATGCGTGTGCGTGAATGAAAGCCACTGTTGACAATGGTTCGAAATGAGGTGAGCTCTGTGCTTCATGCTCTGTGTAGCTGTCAGTCAGCTGTCAGCGGCATTATTGCGATGATTAGGAAAAGGCGTTTTGTCCGTACCAGAGAATCATCTCCTCTCAGCTCTTTTGGACCAGATGACAGAAGAAAAAAGAAGAGAAGTAGGGACTGAGAAATCCTACTGAATAACTTGGGTCCTGGCGCAAGCCACTCATTTTTTAAAATTTTTTTATTGGTGGTCTGTCTCTTCCGTCTTTTCGCTCGGTTTCTCCCTCATGTTCTTCTGCTACATTTTCCCTCTATCTTGCCTTCTCCCTCCGTGTCCATCATCTCTTTCTCTCCTCTACTTGAGCCCAGACAGAGACATCCCCACACAGAGGCATAAATTGTAGACTTTGAAGTCTCAATGCAGTGACAGCTGCATGCTTCCTCACTGTCTGCCGGGCTTTTATTGGCGCCCTAAACGTTGCACGATGATAATTGGGTGAGCTGCTAATCAGGCACAGTATAGATGTTTTTTTTTTTTGTTTTTTTTGTGCTATGACTGTTCTCTAGCATGAAACAGCTGAAGGCATATGGTAAATGAATGTGTGCAAAAATCCACCTCACTTAGTTACTGTTTCTAAGCCCTTTAAGCTCTTTATTCTTGTGCAGCACACAGGCAGTTTACAATGATAACGGTGGCAGATGTATCTCCTGAAACTCTTTTCAAAATTCTGAAAGAATGGGGCCTTGATTTCAGACAGATGTGGAAAAAAACAGGTTTCTTATCTCAGGCCAACAACCATCAGTTGTGATGGCTGAAATGACTGGTGTTTTTGGCAGATATTGCTGTAGCTAGATAGTTGATTAAGCTACGAAGAGTACATTGAATGCATTGTGTCTGGCTGACTTTTTAATGTTTCCAGCTGAGTTGTTTTAAAGCGATAATCTTGTAAAAGGGCTTTTACACTTGATGGCTACATACATCAGACTGTGTTAAAAGACTGAGGCTGAAGCTACAGGCCAAAAATCAACATCTTCACCAGCTAACTATCTGTAATTTTCCTGCACTAGAGTGCAGAGGTAGTTAGTCCTAGTATTATAACATATGCTGCTTATATATAACAGTATATGTTAAAAACATCTTATTTGGCATAATGTGCTGCCTACTCATTATATTTAAAGCATTTATAAATAGTAGACCCTTCTGAAGGTTTGATGCAGCATTCAGCTTCACCCTCAGTTTCATGGCTTATTGATGCAGGCCCACTCCTGGAATGGTTCATCTGAAAAGCAGCCAAAAGCTGAGACCAATCAGCAAGAGAGGAGGTTCTGATGGGTCGCACCACTCTGTTTTCATCTCCCGTATCCTAAGGTGTGCTTACAGCCTCATTTCCCCTCCAGGACACAAAAATATTAACTTTCAGCATGGTGTGGCAGCCAACTTCCTGCACCTAATGGCGCATTCTGTCCATCACCTGGACAGCTTTACACTGGCATGCAGCATAAGCCAAAGCAAAGAGTTGCTACATCTGTGTTTTGGGGTTTTTTTTGTTCTGAGGTCAGTCATGTAATGCGCTATTTAAAATGTGTCACTCTTAACCTGTAGAATTGTCCAGTGTATTTTTTTCTGTCAGCACAGATTTGTTTGTTTTTTTTAATTTTTTTCTGTAAAATCCAGGAATCACTCCTCCTTTCACTATGTGATTGAACTCTACTGGAGAGATCTACTACCTCTCTGGGACTACAGTACTAAATTATCCTTGCATTCACATTGCCTGCTGGCACTGCTTTCTTTTTTTGTGAGCAAGAAGTAGGCCTCCTCCTCTATGGACTCTGCTTTTGAATAATTAAATGCCTAAGAATCGTTATCCTTTCCTTCTGCTTGCTTGGGTCACCATCCTCAGCAAACGGGATTTTCAAAAAAGATCTTATGCTGAGACCTGTTGAGCAGAATGTCAAAGTACAAAATAGCTAAAATAAAGGTTACCAGCAGATCAGCAGCAATTAAATTGTGAAAAGATACCTTTTTGTTTTCTCTTCTCCTCTACAACTGTTTTCTTTCAGTTTTAATTCATTTTTAGGATCCTAATTTGAAAGATTACAAAATTTTACAACAGCAGTGCTTTCTATATTTAGAAAGAAATCTTATGCACCCTTCCCATTCTCATATCTCCCCAAAAGTTTGAAGCAGGATCTGCCAGCAGGGCGACTCCTGCAGCACAGACACTTGTGATCCAGCATGAGGAGTTCATTTTAGAGACTTAAAAGATGATGAGATTTCAGAAGTATGGACAAAGCAATAAGATGATCACAAAATACAATATAAGAGTGCTTTATTGCTAAAGATAACTGTAACTACAACCCAACTCCAAAATCCACCACTGATCCTATTAAATTCAGCCTGCAATGCTTCCCTTTGGCTATTAAAATAAATTGGATCATATGCTGAAATTAGCATTGACATGTATTAAAGCTCCACAATATCTTGAAGGAAAACTCCATCATGGGAATAAAGACATCTGTCTGTGTAGTTCCCATTTTAGTGTAGTTAGTAAGGCATAGTATTTGTTTTCTTGTATATAGTCAGGTTTATGATTACAACTGTTATTATTTCATTTAGTCCTATTAGTAATATTATTAGCCCTTTTACTATAACTATAGTATATATAGGTATTAGTCCCATTATTGTGCTATGCTCTCTCTCCTCCCTCCTGCCCCCCCCATCTCTTGCTATCTTACACTCTCTCCCTCTCTCCCTTTTTTACTATCAACCCAGTCAGTCGAGGCAGACAGCCGCCCACCATGAGCCAGGATCTGTTCAACGTTTCTACCTGTTAAAAGGGAGTTTTTTGTTGCCGCTGTCGCCAAGTGCTGCTCATGGGGGAAATGTTGGTTCTCTGTAAACAATAACTATAAAGAGTCTGGTCTAGACCTGCTCTATATGAAAAGTGCCCTGAGATAACCTCTGTTATGATATGGCGCTATATAAATAAAATTGAATTGAACGTATTTGAAAGTATATTTATAGAGCTTTTAAGACAGACTGAAGAAAGAGGACAAACAGAGACTTAGCACACCAAAAAGAGGGTCAAAAGGAGAAAACAGCCAATTGGAGACAGACTGAATGATGGGGACAAACACCAACAGAAAGACAGATAGATCAGAAGACAGATAGGACTGGGAGAAGTAGAGACAGAGCAATGTGTATGTGTGTGTGTCTTTATGCCCCAGCTGAGCCTCGGCAGAGCAGCAGCACAGAGGCCAAGTTAAATGGGAAGGGGAGATTAAAGCCAGTGCCGAGGCCTGCAGCCCCTGTATTCAATCACCGCTCTCCCCCACAACTCAGCCTGCATGCTGATCAAGCTGCAGTGAAAGGAGCCATGCAACCTGCCACTCCCATACACAAGTGCAACAACTATATACTTATCAGATACTTACCATATGATTATCAAAAAATATCTGAGTAATCACAAATTCATGCTAATATGACAGCAGCTAGGATTAAAACAATATCATCAACAGTGGAACATCAACAGCCACACTTAGAAGCACATCTTCTCCGGTGCAAATGCAGCGAAATCCAAAAAGCAGCATTAAATAACATACATTTATAGCGTTATTCAAAGTGGTGTCGTTGTGAAATATCTTTGAGAAAAACGTGATATTTTAAATCTCCTTAATATTCCATCGACCAAGATTATTGATTCCTATAAAGTAGGTGTATGGGTAAGTAGAGGTAGGTGGGGGATAGCGAGGCCTGCTATATGTCACAGTTATTTATCAAACTACAGCTGGGTAGCTTGGGTAGGAGTAGATAATATTTCGTGTTACTTTGATTATGTGGTGATATCTCTTGAAAAAAATGACATTTCCTCTTTATAAGTCCATTTTTTGAGTTGTAAAAAAAAAAAACTCACTGCCAACCACACAGTGGTTATTTGGATACAGCAGTTTCGTGGAAGCATGAATAAGGGGTAGAGAAAGCATCTTTGTTTAGGTACATACAGTATTCTTCAGTATATGAACACATAAGCCCTCGGAGACACACAAGAAAAGATGTGAAAAATCCTGAGTGACAATTTGAGGGAAATAGAATCTAAATTTTGGGTAGCAAACCTTAGTATAAAGGCAGTGCATGCATTGATGACATACTTGGGTTAATTGTATTTGCATTCCTTTCACTTGATGGTGAAAGGAAGAAGCCTCTCTTCGGGTTTTACCATTTTAACTTCACAATAGCGGCATGAGAAACATATAAGAGTGAATACAAGTGGCTCAAGTTAACCTGACACACTTCTTATGTTCTCCATGTCATACCTTTGTAGCCCACGTAGCCTCGAGCTGCAGTTACATTTTTGAAGTGTTGCACTTCAGTTCTGACGGTGCCTTCAGCAGAGCCACGGAGGCTCTGTGACACCCTGATGCAGAAACAGAAATCCATTACTCTTTCTATGTTGGTGACTGCGACTGTGACCTGGGAGATTAGTTGTGTTTCTTCCCGGCCATCACTGCAGCTCCGCGTTTTTCTTCATGTCATGTTTGAAAACAGGTCAGTCGTCTTTACAAAATCCCAAATATATATTTTTCGGCGTGGATAAAGACTTTCCTAAAAATAAAATAAAAAAAAAAGCCTTGTTCAACTGATATTTTGGCAAAGAGCTAGAGAGGTGGTAAATTGTGAATGTTCAGCCCCCTGCTGTGTTATTGTGTGTCAGCGAGAGAATAAACTGGAGATGGAAAGAAAGAAAAATTGAGAAAGTAAAACACAACACCTACACATGCATGAAAGAATCCATGAGTTTGCACACAACCACACACACACATTTATAGATGCTTTATTATAGATTTTAACACACTGGAGCCCACCCGACCCTGATCTGGAGCCTAACACTGTCCAGCATACCTTGCTATTGTCTCCCAAGGGTGCAGGGAGGCAGGAATGAATGGATTTTCACACTTTCACCCAGGGGTCTTTAGTCTGCGAAATCTTAGCAACATTTAAGGGACTTCACCTCATCATCACTGGCCTGTAGTGAGAAATCCTTTGGGGGTTGAAAATGTGCTTAATTGCACTAGTGAAGTGGCACTGGTATGTGTGTGAGCGTGTATGCAAGTAAAGCCTTCCTGTGTTACCCAAGGGTTACCAGGGTCATTTGTTTTCCCTTTTCCCCTATCACTTTAATTGATGATCATTCATTGTTTCATGCAAGCACCCTGTTATAAGTAGAGTTCATTATTCTAAAACACTAATGCTGGGGAAAAGAGTTTGTCTCGTGGGAAAACACCATTATTTACATGCTGTACCCAAGATCATCATAGAAAAACGAGACCCATGCTTCATTATAAATCCATATTGAGCTTGAACTCAGTTCAGTTTATTTATTCGAAAGTTGGTGCAACTGGAAAAAAAAAAAAACGTGGTTGCTGAGAATCTCTCTCTATATTCTGCACGCAACTGCGCACAAGTGTTAGCAGGACCTCAGCAAGATAGTGAGGTCTCAATCTAAGGCTCCTGTTATCAATTAATGTTTTCATTATTTTTGCTATTAATGGATTAGCCACCTAATGTATGATCTACCTTTCAATGGTAACAGCCCTAGAACCCAGAGAATTTAGGATTTTAAAAGATTATAAAATAGAAGTACAGCAAATTCTCACTAGGGCTGTAAGTAAGAATGCTTTTTTCAGTATTGGTGATTTTTCAGTATTGATTCATCTGGTGAATATTTTCTTTATCAATCAACTTATTGTATGGTCTCTAAAAGTTTATCAAATGTGTTGTTTTTTCCAACCAACAGTCCAAAGCCAAAATATTTTCTCCTTATATAAAATATATTCTTCAATATAAACTCCCAATACTCTACTATTAGTTTTTTTGGCATTTTTACCTGAAAAATGATCAAATCAAAAATGAAAAATTATTAGAATCAGAATTTTCTGATAGTCGACTGATCAGTTAATTGACCAATCATTGCAGTTGTTATCCTAAAATTTGCACCACTTCAACCAATTAACTTATTTTTTTCCAGGTATTTTTGCTTGTTAAAGTATTTAAATGATTAGTTTGCTTTTTAAATGAAATGTGTAGGAAGCAGCTTTAGTAAATTTATATGTAGCTGTGGTTGTATGGCAACAGTCAGTTGTGGGGTTTTTTTCTGAGTGTGTGTGTGTGTACGTACAGATATATACAAGATAGAGTTAGAGGGGCTGAGCCCTGTCTTGTGGTTATATTTGGCGCTTGGATGCTGCATTTTTCCTAATATTCTTTTAATGCATGTGTTTATGCTTTAGTGTGTGTCAGTGCTTGTGTGTGCTTGTGCTTGTGCTTGCCCAAGCGTTTTAGGGGGAAAAAAAAGGGAATAAAAGGAAAATCAAATCACTTTTCAGAGCGAGCGAAGCGCTCAGACAAGCTTGCTTCAACCAAAATAGATTGGTCAGACCACAGTTCCTTCTCTCTCCCTAAACATGATGAGAGTGTGCTCCCAATGAGAACTGTCTCCGGAACTCATGGAGGCATAGGCGGGATATTAATAATTTCAAGGCTTGCTTTATGATGAGTTTTTGGTCACTCTGTCACTGTTAGGGCAGAAAATGAATGTCTACATTAAGTCGAGGAAGTTTGAAGTGAGTTCAGTTCTTTCTAACAGCAGTCTACTACCTGTAAAAAGATAGTCGAAAATTCTTTCGATTCACACGTAATCTCTCCAACGTACGTATTAGCTTTGCTTAAATTTAAGCATCAGTGTTAGTAAGAGAGTAAATACGTTTTTGCAGCCTCCCAGAAGCAGAAAGTCATTTAAAATGTAACATCACCCCCGTCACTCACTTCAGCCACTGCATAATTCTGAAAAATGCTAAAAATTGGCCAAGGGGCTGAGAGGGGAATGGGGTGGGGGGGCAGTAATTCTCGGTAATTAACATTCATGTAATTTCTCTAGTGGTTTTTCTTTCTTACGGAGTGAGGATAGCTGTTTTCTGCTAGTTAAGCTAATCAGCTGCTGGTATGAATACACAGATATGACAGTGGTATCAATCTTCTCATCTAACTCTCTGCCAAAAAATTAAAAATAAAAAATAATTAAAAAAACAAAGGGAAAAAAAGTATATCCCATAACAGTTAACTACCCCCTCAAAAAATACCAATGGATTTTGCGGTAAACATCTGGCCACCTTGCCCTTCTATATAATCCTTAAAACACCGAGCTGACTGATAATCGTTCTTCAACTGTAACGAGCCAGTTTCTTCGGTTATTTTTCTATTCATCCAACTGCATTGCTCTGCGGAAGAAAATCAATTTTAACACCTTTAAAAAGTACGGACAAACTGCTCTCAGTGATCGTCAAGGTCCAGACTCCAGAGAAACCGATGTCCAAGTAAATGGCCTGCTTCATTGTTTCCGTACCTAACTCTCCTCCTGTTCAAGTGCAGGTTGTTGTGGAGACTTCATTTAAGCCCTACATCATCAGACTTCTCTCTTCCCTAAAGCTGTAATTTTGTCTGCTCCGCTCTCCTTCCAGTTGCACCACACGCTGTTTAGTTGGCCATTGCAGCCTCTGATTAGGCTTGTTAAAAGGATTCATTTAAAAACTAGTGCACCGGGCCTCAGGGTGGAGGGATGACATCAAGGTTCTATTAATGCTGCGTTCGGATCCCAAATGGAATTTCAGACTTGTAGTCTTGGCACCGGACACTCCTCTCTCATTTCGAACAGCTGTAGCACACTGGAGTGATTTAGCATTTTAGTCCTGGCGATATCAAACATGCGCACACATACACACTACATCCTCTCAAGCAGAACAGATGTTATGCTAGTTTCCAGTTACATCGAGCTGCCATGTAGCGTCTATGGGTTAAGTGGAGAATATGTGGGAAATAAATGTTTTGTTAAGAAGGCTTTAGCCATTACATGCATTGTTTCGATGTTCAGAAAAGAGCACGGCCACGTGTTCACATCCTTGTAACAGATATTACCTTGCGGTCGAACACACACACACACACAAGTTACTTAGCTCCTCAGAGACACCATGACAACAATGTTTGCCACATACAAAAATCAATACGGTATATTTCTGCATTGAGGTTCCATACCCTACACAACATTTTTTAGCTTTGCTAGTGAGAACACAGTGCTCTAAAACGACCGACGTCAGCTGCTTGAATGGCTCAAACCACGATGGTCTGACTGGGCGCAAAGAGCAAAATTGGTGCTAATACAGTTTTACACTGATTTTTGCCACTAAATCATCCACCATCAAATCCTTTAAAATTTGATAAAGCATTTCCCATAAAAAGCTAACCTCCGTCTGTACAGTTTCATCAGTACTCTATTATTAGCAATATGGACACAAACAGATAATGGGCCTGATACAAACAGTATCCAAATCTTTGCTGTGATATTTGTCGACATTCACTCAAATTACCCACCACTTCTCTGGGTATGTTTTGCCAGACTGGGTGGCTTTCCACCCAACTGCGCTAATTTTTCTTTAATTGGGCTGATGGTGATTTCTTTTTGGCAGGTTGACATGATTTGGGCCACTTTTTGTACCATTATGATGCTGTCCATCAACAAATTTAGGCAATGTTTACAAATCCTAATTTGAAACCCTAATGCAGCAATCTGTTTCAAAGTTTCGAGACGTAACTCGGTCAGATCAATAAATATAGACATGATACATATAGTTTAGATTCAGTGTGACATAAGCTTCCTGAGGATATCATTGTGTCCGATGTTCAGCACAAATAAATGTCCATAAAACCCGCTTAGAAGAATCTTAGATGATTTTCAGAAATGTAAACAAATAAATGCAAACAAAATTGGGTACAACTTGCAGCCATTAGCACGTCTGAACCATGGCAACATGATACTTCCTGTTCCTAACTGAAATTATTAGCTGTTTATATAAATGAAGACTTTTAACAGTTAATGTAACATTATCCAAAAGACTTTGTATTTGTATATATATAAAGAAACACACATATAGGATGGACAAAAAAACCTAATCCTGAATGAAAATTAGAAATGTTTAAGACAATTGGGAAGTTCCGGGCTCTGACTGGGCTACACACACTTTTCAGAGGTGTCTGAATTAAAAATGTCCATCAAGGACAAACAGACAAAAATCCATTCAGAAATCATAAAAAAATATGCGCCTCATAACTTAAGTTCTCAGATTTTTTTTGTTTGGTTTTGTCGTTTTTTTTTATCTCCATACAGAATATCCAGGTGATTGTCGTCTAAATACTGTTGAAGGACTCAAAGCACCATGACTTTCCATGATGCAGAGTGTAAAGAAATTGGAAAAAAAAACCACACACACAGAGTAGGTGCTTATAGTTTAAGGTCAATACTCAGATATTCTCCAAGGTTCGTAACTTTTCATCAGTTTGGATGAGATGTGTTGTGCATTGCAGGATAAAGCTTGACTAATATACCACAGGTGCTATATTACCTCATAAATAGATAGATATTGAAGCCTGACACTCTGTATGACTTGAAAGATTACAGGAGATATGCTGAACTGAGGTACCATCTCAAAAGAGCATGAAAAATGGCTAGGAAAGCTTTTCAGATTTGAATGAACAACTCCAATTTTTTTTTTTTTTTTTACAGACACTTTTTATCAGGACCTCCGCCATGCTCCACCTCCTTTTTCAAAGAATAACTTAAGCATTTTAGCCTTTTCATGTTTTTATCACAGACACATCAGACGGACTCTAGGCTACAGTTATCTGGGCCTTTATGCTAAGTGCAATCTCAAGTTTTCAACAAAGGATAGACAGTAGACACGATGCAATTTTGATTTATTTTTCTACATTTAAAATGTCCCATTCTGTTTCCATTTTTCATTTCCACGTGCCGTTGGCATGTACACACCTTTTATTATGCTTAGTTTAGGCCTATTATTTTATCTTGAAGATGGGGTTCAGGTACAAATTATGTTCCATTTATCTGATTCATTTAGGTATAGATGTATTACAAATCTAATTATGTGTGAGGACATATCAGTCGAAAACAATTTAACACAGATGATGAAGCAGTGTAGATGATTTCTGAAAACTTCTGGTGTAAGCCGCATCCAGCTCTGGCATTAATCTGAATACTATATGTTATTATTATTAACAGATTTAGATACAGATAAACGGGGATGTATGTTTTTTTTACATCCCCTGTTTATAAATGTAATGGCATGGTACTTACCTAGCCGGGATCAAATAAAAGCAAGCACATCACTCTCACTCAGAATAAAATACATTTGATTTATTGCAAAGGACCTGTGAGATGTGGTGTTGATTTACAAACAGCAAACACTTATGGCACAAACACAATGCTATTTTTGGGGATTGGAGCCCTCATCCTTCATACGCATACTTCCGCAAGTATTACTGTAATATGAGGACTAATTAAAAACGTATTTTTTTGACCACGCTTCAATATCCTCAGTAAATCTCATGGCAGACTGCATTTTTGTGTCAGATTTCGAAGGACACTCAGAACTCAGTACTTTGGAAAAAGCTGTTTTTTGCCCAGTATTCACAGCATGCTTTTGTAGTATGTTAAACCCGGTTGGACTCCAGTATAATGCAGATTTTCAAAGAACAAAATAAATAAACAAATATATATCTTTCACTCCTACAAAGCCTAAACCACACATTTTAAAAATATGTGAACATTTGATTCAGCCGAATGAGACTCAACTAAGAGTTGCATTCGGGTCTCTTGGGCAGCAAAATCAAGAATAAATTTAAAAAGATGAATGTACAAGAGCCTTTTTAAAAGAATGATCTCAGGCATTCAGGCAAACAATACTAGTAGGAGAATTAGGCGAGAAGTGTCATCTTTACCTGCCTTGTAGCTGTGGTGGACATTTGTCAAAGGGCTTGTATGACAGATCGGTTATAATGTGCTGAGGAGCAGGAGAAATGATAAAGCAAAAGAGCATGTCAATAACATTACGTTGTATTAAGCCATACGCTCCACCACATGGATCCATCTTCCGCCACAGTTAGAGCTTTCATTTCACTCTACAGTGGCCACACATGCATTTTAATCAGCCGTTTGGAAGCTGATAAAGGTGGTGATAAATCATAACACTATTGCTACAAGCTTTGGGTTAGTTTCTAAGAACACCTGCCAGCTTTAGATTTTTCCCACTATTCGTGAGGCTATTCCAAGAAACAGGATTACCGTTTTCTCTAGTCACAGTCCAATTTCTTGCTTTGTTTGTTTAGTCTTACTATGTGTAAGAAGAATGGCAGTGTACGTGGTATCCCTGGCACTGCGCTCTGGCAGCTGAGCCACAGGGATGCTTAGAGCAGTTTATTTTAGAAAAGAGGGAAATAGTCGACTCCTGCTTTAGTAGAGGACTGGGTCCAGCTTGTCCTGCAAACACCTAGAACACTTTCAGCTGAAACCCGCTTGTTTAAAACTCTTATTCTCTCTTGCAATTCTCTATGAGCTGGTGTCTCTATGACCTCGAATACTTGATATTCACAGTCCAAATATTAGGCGTAGGTTGGGAACAATAAGCTGTGCTCCTCCTATGCCTATACACAAAAATCCTGAGTGGAGAGCTGGAATACAAAGCTGTGACTAGACAGATGCATTTTTCTGGGTAATAACACTGAGACATACTCTGATTAGTGCTAGCTTTTTAGCTCAGGGTGGTGTGGCTCTAGGAAGGATAATGCCAGTTAATTGGTAAATCTACAGATTAAAACATCTCAAAAACAAGTGTATGGATAGAATTTTGTAGAGAAATTTATGGTCCCCGGGGGATGAATCTGAACATCTTGACTTTGATGATCAGCTGACTTTTCCTCTGGCCTCTCTTTAACCATTAGAATTACATTTTTTAGTTAAATGTCTTGAGAACCAATTGCTATGAAATTTGTTACCGACATTCATGGTTCCCCCAGAGGAGGAACTTTGATCCCCTGACTTTCATCTAGCTCCACCACCTGGTCAAAGCTTTCACTTATTCAGGGAAATATCTCAACGTATACTGGATTTTTTGACATCAGACTTTTGTACTGACATTCCTGATATCCTGACGGTGAATCCTCATGACTTTGCCTCCAGTGCCTCCATCAGGTTGGTATTTCTGATTTTGAGTGAAACTATTAGAGAGATTGGTATTAATATTCATGCTCCCCTCAGTGTAAGCCATTTTGAAGATGCCATGAATAACAGCAGAGGCAGAATAAAGAACAAGCTATATGATCTTCATCATCATGGATACCACCTGCTGACATATTTAGAGGAAATTTAATGTAAAATTTCCATAATCCTGTCATTAACGTTGACCTAAATACACAGTGCTACTAAATGCAGTGCTACTGAAATATTGTATGAGGCAGAGTACAACTGTTTTATTTTTATACCAGATTAAAATTAGATTCTTTATCGACCCCATAAAGTCAGTGAGCTGTATAGAGGACAATATACACTGCGAGACAACAACATGAAAATGGTTCTGTTTCTCAGCAGCTACAACTGTGACAGTAAAAACAAGGCCACCGTTTGATGAAATGTAGGCAATTAGTGAGCTCCATTGACTCAAGAATCGCAATGTCAAATCAGCCACAATCTTTGAGCTAGTTGACACCACGCACAGTACCTCAGTGCGACAGCTATCTGCACGATTACCTAAGACTTCCAAACAGTCTCTTCAGCTTCTCACAAAGGAGAAGGGACTGACAAAGAGAGGAAGCAGGAAGGAGGCACGGAGTAGAAGATCTGCAGAGATGGTGGGTGGGGTAGGATGCAGGAAGTAAACGTACACATAAATGAACAGATTCAGATATATACACACACAGGGGCTTACATGACAAGTCATTATCCGGCATCATCCAGAGAAGACAGAACAGTTTCAAGAGGGAGGAGGGAGCTAAGTGAGAAGGGATGAAAGAGAAAAGTGCAAGCGATATAAAGGGGGAAAGGAGGACAGAGGAAGAGGAGGAGAGCAGGTGAAGTGTGTCAGTGGAGGCGGGGGTTTGGTATCTCTCAAGTGCAAATGACATAACAGATTGTATTTCGTTGGCATGTATTTTTGAGCAAAGGTATCCAGTTTTAAGGCACGTGTATTTATAGATAAACGCAAACTTTATACTACTAATGTATGGCTACTGGATACAGAGTAGAGTAGAGGCAGAGAAGGGTGAGGTGAGTGCTCTTCAACTTTGTGAACGCATCTTGGGTTGAATTGATAGGCTACTTTAAGTAATTATGTTCACTTGCAAATTCACAACACTGCTGTCATGCACCTTAACACAAAAAATGACTTTGTAAAACAGTGGACAATTGATAAAATGAGGAAGTATGTGGTTCTTTATGGATAGAAAAAAAATTCCAACATCTTTTGGTTAATAAACCATTTAAAAAACAGTTTGATAATCAGGAATTACATTGACAGGACACTGAAAACAGGGCTGATTCCTTAGCTAATTGATAGCTGACATTTTGGAGATATGTTTTTTCACAGGCCAGCTGGGTTACAGTTGATGTTCTAATGATAGATATATTGTGTCCAACCAGGGACGAAGAGGATTAAGTTCTAATGATACCTATGTGTTATTATATGCGTAAGAAGTGTCTGCGTGTGTCTGGCCATGAGTGTTGGAAAGTAGACTAATGGGGTAGAGTAGAAGCATCAAAAGGAGAGTAGCGTTATTGCCGTTAAGAATACAAGTTCAAGTTTACTCATTACTCCAGATATCCATACACAGCAGAATGAGATGTCATTTCTCTCAGTACTAGCATTTAAGACAGACCAATCACAGAAGAATCACACAAATATGAAAATGTGTAAAGTGTATGGATGCGTCATTTATGACATGGGTATTTTTAATAAGGCTGGCTCTGCACGAATAGACTGAGTCTCGAACGAATATATTAAAAGCACTGCATGCATTTTTATGCCCCTATATGTGTCTTTGTTTAACAAGATCCTTGACTGCGATGCCCCTGAAGACTGAGTGCTTGATTTAATTTTTCCCATTTTTAAGAGGGAAGGCGACACCGGAGATTGTAACAGTTACAGAGGCATCACACTTTTGAGTTGTCTTGATGAACTGTCCACATGTGTATTGAATGCAGGGCTATGTATGTATTTTGAGGATAATTCTATCCGAAGGGAAGCTTAGGCAGTATTTAGAAGGAGATGCTTCCTTTCTTGCAGGCATAGTCAGAGCAACACAGGATGGAAATCTATTGCCATTGTTTGCATTATTAATTAATGACTTAGATGACTATCTACTACAGATTGGCTGTCAGTCTATTAATTTTGATGACACAGGAATAGATAGCTATATCCAGCTTATTGTACTAATGTAAGAATGTAAATGGTACAATTATAATTTCTAAAACAAGAGAAATATTACAGATAGCAATAAACCATATGTGTAATTTCTGCAAGAAATGCAAACTAAAGGTCCAATGTGATAAGACATCACTGTTTTTTTATTTTAGAAAATCTGACATCAGCAAACTAAAGTTTGTCTGTTTGATTGTCTATTGTTTAAAATATCTTGCTATCATTATGAATTATTATAATTTTTTTAAGATGGCTGTTGAAGGGTTGCATAGGCAAGGCTCCATTGCAATGTTTGCCATTTTCTGTAAATGTACACAATTTGAATACCAGTAGACATTTCACTACTTGCATAAGTTACACCAGTTTTGTTGTATGCATGTGAATTGGTTGAAAATTTAGATATATTGTAAAAACTACACCTCAAATTCTTTATTATAATTCTTTATTACACCCTAAAGTTAAAAAGACTGCCTGCAATAATATTGTCTATGAAAGATAACCACTCTATTGTAGTTAAAAACAGAATTACTGGCTACCGGAGAGGCTGATAGATGGTATAGAAACTAAACACAGTCAGATAATGTACAACTATGCTTGTCAGCCTGCAAAAAAGGTTTCTATATGTTTAGCCATGGATCTTGCAGCTCAAGCAGGTACTGAATGACTGTGCTTTGTCTTATATCTGAAGTATAAGTCCAGATGTGGGACATCATGTTATATGCACTTGTATGTGGAATTTAAACAAGAACTTAAACTGGTAAAGTGTTTGTTGTATGAAAACCAAAGGTACCAGCAGGCTATCTGTAATTTCAGAGTGACCAACACCAGAAATCTATCCAAAAAGATATAAAGGGTTGGATAGAAACCAGAGAATCTGTATCCTTTGGAATGACAATCGCTTGACAGATAAATATCATACTTTTTTTGAATGTAAGAACGTAAGCATAATGAAATTAATTTTTTAATTGCAATTAGATAAGTCAAAAATAATTTGTAAACCAAGGAATGTCATTCCTTTGTTTAGGTAACATTTGTTATGCTTTAGTCAAAATGTGTGCTGTCATTTTGTCATTATTGTATGTTCTGTTTGTACTCTATACTATGTGATCAGGGTTTTAAGGCACACAAATAGATATGTAAAATGAAAAAAAATAGATAAGCTTCTTGGCTGCTAAGAAGGTGACATTGTTGAATGGGAAGATTAATAAGTCAAGTTGTGTTTAAATAACTGGTTGCTGGAATTTTTAAATCCTCTTGGTATGGAAAGAATAGCTGCCTTTCGAAATCACAAACCTATACTTGAATGAGTCATAACCAACACTGTGATGCCATTTGCCCAGTGGTGTCATCTTTTCTTTGTCTTTCTTTCTATAGCAATTTTACCTGTGATAATTTTGGAGCTTGGTTTCCCTTAAAGGCTCCCCTCTGATCACGAATGCAGATGCTCGGCTAAATGTACGTGGTACTGTATTGTAGTGATATGTTGGTGAGGTGGTTTCTCAGTGTGTATGAATGCATACATAAAAAATAAACTAAAATATAAATATGACAGTGACAAAGAAGAAAGGAAGCAAACAAAGACATATGGAAAATTTAACAGATGGATAATTGTGCTGGGTGGGAGCAGGGTGTAGGGCAACTATTGTTTATATTAATGATGTTTCTCTTCATTATGGTTTTATCCCTAAATGAATTATTATGGAAAAGAGGGGTTTCCGTTAATGAATATACAGACATGGCATTAAAATAACTACATACTGTATGCATTTCCTCCATCTCTGAACAAGGCCACCACAGGTACCGGTGTGTGGATGAATCCTGATAGAACCCCATTACCCCAGGTGTGACCCCTCGCAGCTCAGTTCATTAAGCCAGCCACCCAAGTGTTCGGGAATCAAGTCCAGATTTAATCACAACTTCCATCCTCTTGCCAATCACAATTAGATCCTGATAAGCCTCTCCAGGATGGCACCCGTGGGCCCTCACACACATACAAAGGTTAATTTGCAAGCAGCAAGGGCCTGGCTACAAGGCCAAAGGTCACCTGATTGAATACATGGAAGATGTGTGTGTAAGTAAAATGGGGGGGGTGGGGGGGCGACAGCAATTACAAAGTTCATCAGTATTCATGCGTTTCATTCGTGGCTAATGGGTACATTACCTTCAAAGAGGTGGGCTGATAGGATATGGCCCTTAATGGGAAATACCTGGTGGGTAGTCTTTATGTAGCTGAAATTTAAAAGTAATTTTCTTCAGCACTGTCTTTTAAAGCCCCTTCACACATGCGGTCACAGCTGGAAGCCACTCAGTACTGCTGCGGTGTTCATGTGTTGGCTCCTCAGCAGTTTCCACTGGAGCTGCTTGGAGTTAAAGACCTTGGGATTGTGAAACCTAAAGGAATCAACATTTTGAAAGATTTCAAAATGGCTAACCTATTGAAGTGCGGGACATCATGTTATATGCACTTGTTATATGCACTGAAGTCAGTTAACCTGAAGTGCTTTTTAAAAAAAGTAGAATTGCAATTGTTTCCCCATGTCTTTCAAGACCTCAGTCTGTTCATTAATGTCACACTAAATAACTTTTGAAAGAAGAAATAACACATATTCTGCTTAGAAATCAACAGTTGCATGCACCCCCCCCCACACACACTCAAATCAATACACTAAAGGGGATTGGCTGTTATAGCCTCACTTGCACTGGTATGACATGAAGTTAATGGTGACTGACATTAGCTAACTAGCTTGTGATTAATGTTTTCAATGTATTTTATAGCTAGCTTGTTTATTAAATAACCTTAATATACAGATAGAGCTGATGTGTTTTCCAGGTCAATATATGAGCCAATATAAGGTAATTGCAGATATATTGTTATTGGTATATACATGCATGTTGCCTGTTAGGTAACAAGAAATTGAAGTTTAGAAACAGTATTACCATTACATAGTTGGTCCACTAGAGATATTTACACTGAAGAATATTACCGTTTGTATGTATCTTGGTAACAATTCAAATCCCATGGATCTATATCAAGATTATTTTATATGATTATATTAAAAAAATTATCAGCTATTCTTTTTTGTTTTTACTGGAATTAGTATTGATCTTAAAAAAAAAAAAAATCAAGTATAAGTCAGGTTATAATCATGATATTCAATGTTTTTTTCATGTATGTTTATATGTAAAAAGTGTTGCTGTGGATAAATACATGCACAAATGCACTTGTGAACTCGGTAATTGCCCTGCCAATTGAGCTACAAAGGATTCTGAGAAAATAACAGAGCTTCACCACTGATCATGTTAGAGAATACAAATTTACAGAAGAGACAGAGTAGTTTATTTTGCCCTGTTCATAATTTTATCTCTCTGACCTCGCATCCTGTGGTGCAATGTCATTTGCAGGCCAGCTGGCAGCGGGGACATGTGAGATTGTGACGCTGGACAGAGACAGCAGCCAACCACGGCGGACCATCGCCAGGCAGACGGCCCGCTGTGCCTGTAAGAAGGGCCAGATCGCTGGAACTACAAGAGCCAGGCCTGCCTGTGTAGATGGTAAGAGGAGGAGGAGGGGCAGGGAGATCCTGGCTTATAGGTCACTTTTACTTAAACGTGAGGATGTTTTTCCTAAGGCATGTGTGACTTTTATTTAGAATCATGTTGCAGTTTAAGCACATAAAGCAAGAAATTGTAGAATTCAGACCTTCTCAAATGTTGAGTCACATCATGAGTCTCAGGGTAGTTAGAGTTTTGCTTTTTTTAAGTAGGAGCTTAAGGTAGATAAACATGCAATGTGGAGCAATGTGGATGTATTTGGCTTCCGGTGGCTTTGGGATGATAGTAAAAAGCAGCACTGGGGGGGGGTTTCTTTGTCTATCAACAGATGGAC
Source organism: Istiophorus platypterus (assembly GCA_016859345.1). Lineage (NCBI taxonomy): Eukaryota > Metazoa > Chordata > Actinopteri > Istiophoriformes > Istiophoridae > Istiophorus > Istiophorus platypterus. The sequence goes on along the minus strand of CM029130.1, from coordinate 12,893,644 downwards.
TTATTTGTGGAATAGTGTCTATTTCATTGGTGATAGCATGCTTCATTGCTATTATTATAATTTTTAGATCCGAAACAATTAGTAGATTAATCAGTTAGTTGATTAACTGCAACTCGATTGACAAGTCTTTTTTAGCAATGAAACCAAAAATCCCACTGCCTCCGGCTTCACAAATGTGAACATTTGCTTGATTTCTGATCCCTCTGTGTCCAAATCTTTGGGCTTTTTGAGTTTGGGACAAAACAAGCAACTAAAGAAAAGAAAATAATTTGTGATTCATTTTGTTTATAATTTTCTGACAGTTCATAAATTTATGAAGCGTTATTAGTAACAGAAACAATGTTTTTATAGCCCTAATAATAATAATAACATGATAATAATACTGCCCATTATTATTATTATTATTATTATTAGTAGTAGTAGTAGTAGTAGTAATAGTAGTAGTAGTAGTAGTAGTAGTAGTAGTAGTAGTAGTAGTATTGTTATTATTTCTCACCAACATTTGAGCAAAGAGAAAATATTGTAACAATTATAGAAAAAAAACAGATTCATAATAAAATTGAATTTATCTTTAGGAAAAAAATATTTGAATCCATTTTTTTGAGTCTTTGTAAAACATAAATAGCAAAAACCAGGCTCTACTCTCTGTTAATAGTTAATAGGTGGTAGTTCTAGTTTCTTGAGCCTCTGAGACATTTTTCAGTCGGCTCTAAGTATTTCAAGAAATATAAGTCTTTAGCTGGGGCTGAGTGATGCTGAGACTCTATGATTTCTCACAACTTTTTCTGACATCTTCATTACGATCCCACTGCCTCTTAGGGTGCCTGTCACTGAGCCTGTCTTAGATGATGTGGCCTCCAGCCTGGGGAGGGAAGGGTGGTTATGTGCACAGGTGAAGGCAGAATAAACAGCTCTGTTTGTTAGGAAGGATCTGCAGTGAACTGCACATAAAGACGTGAATGTCTTGTTTTGTCTGTGATATAACTGTGAAGGCACAGTTGTGCTGATTGGAGGTGCTGCCTCTCCTCCATGCTCTGTTTGACCGGTTATTCCTGCTGATCGGGGGTGATTTTACACCCTGTGTGAGTAGACACTTAGAGTTCCAGGTCCTCCAGATACGTTTTCTTCTTTCAACCAAAGTCTCTTACACCAAGATTTGTGTGCTTCGTCTGAGTTTTTTTAAAGAAAAAGCTGATCCCTTAGACACAACCACAAGTGCAGCAGTCACTTTGCTGTCCCTACTCGCCACTCTTGTGCCAGTGAATAAGTCATGTAGATCCTGCATAAATCCACGGTATCCAGATATTATCACGAGGGATTTGACACAGCATAGGCTCTGTGGAACACTGTGGCATTTTGCTTTGGCTAGATACTTTTCTTTTTCTGAAGAGAGCTTAGGCTTATCAGCTGTTCTTTTTAGTGACCCGCACAGGTGGACGGCAGTCGTACGGTTCAGCCATCTATTGGGAAAAAAAAACAAACCTGAAATTCATATACAGCAGGGAAAAAACTATAAAATGCTCTTGTCACAAACTAAAACACAACTGTAAGTTGTATAATGGCAAAGACAGCATAAAAGCTTCTAAAATTCATACAAACATAGTCAAAGTCATTTATTGTTTAGTTTTGTTTTACCTATGTCCTTGAATGGCTCTGCCATCACTATGTGTGTGTCTGTAAATGTGGTGTTTGAATGTGTGTGTGAATGAGTGACTGGGCATGAAGTGTGAAGCAGTTTGAGTATTCAATCAGTCCATTTACCATTTTTTTTGAAATAAGAGCATCGGGCAGAAGTGGTGTTGTTGCCTCCTGCAGCCCCATTACTACCTGTGTTGATTCCTCTGAGTTTTCCCTGCTTGCTCCGGTTTACGCCAACAATCAAAGGACATACAGATCAATTTGAGGCTGTGCAGCAGATCCCTCAAAGGTGTGGCTATGAACAGGTTTTCTTTTTGTGTGTTATGATTGAAAATGAGCAGCTCTCCAGTTTATGTTTGGATACCGATGGATTTGAAAAGGAATTAAAATTCTGTATAAGTAGATATTAAAAAAAATCAACTAGGCCAAATAAATTCATTTACAGTATTTTGATTTTCTTTCTATAGCTATGGCATGATCAGAGGTGTAGTGATGTGTAAATGTTAGCCAAAGGTAAATATCACTATTCATCTTTCATGTAATCTTAGACATAAAGTAAATTTTTGGTGCAAGACTTTAGTCATAAAGGCAGTGCCTCCTTCAACTCAAAGAATATTTTCCCATCTTTCATTCCATAACCTATAAGCTTCATGGGGGTATGAAATGGGTGAGTGGAGTCAAAATGGTAGCAACAGGCTAACTTTGCACCGGAAAAACTACAACTATTTAACAACTTTTTTTTCTGTGAAAACACCATTTACTGATAAAATGGAGTAGATTTACTTACTTTCTGCTACTTTATACTTATAAATGTCATACTTTTTACTTCATTAAATGTATCTAATAGATTCTAGTTACTTTGTAGATAATGATTTTATATTAAAATATGAACATCTTATATAATATAATAAACTATTACACACTGAACTCCCCAAAACTAGTTATCTCCGCCTTGACCGGCTAGTGCGTTAAATGAAGCTTATATGATCATGCATCAGATATACATTAGAAACCAAAACTATATAGTAATGTGTATTACTGTGTAGGCATATTTTTTGTCAGATTGTAATTTGCTATTTCCTCCCATACTTTCACATTGCTTTCCATCAAAAAACATACACACTCCAACAGACATGCACACACACCTCTATTGCTGTTGACGTTGCAAAATCCCAGATCTTCACATTATAGCTATGCAAATCTGAAATGCTTGTCTCCACAAATGCAGATTTTTTTTTTCCTTTTTTTTAAAATTCTGACGCTGGCGAGTCTCACTTTGAGGACACTCAAAGAAAGAGAGAGAGAGAGTTGACATAAAAGACCCCAGACTCCACAAAAGGGTTTTCAATCAGTTTTAATCTTCTTGAGTCCTTGAGGTCTACTCTCTGCTGTAACATGCCTTCGCCTTGGCTGACACGATCCAGGTCCTTCATGCTTCAGTCTCTGTTCGCATCGTTCATCCCATGCATAAAGGATAATCCATAGCTTCACCAACTGTCTCACCCGGCTTCCAGGGCAGTATGTGGTAATGAAAATGGAGTGAGCACTGTAGTGCTGAGCCACTCTTTGTTTTTATGCATTTCCCATCCTCCAGTGTCCCTGTGTGTGTTTATTGTTTTTAGGAGGTGAAACCGGGAGATGAGTCACTGACATGATAAGCTTTCCAAAGCTGTACTACTTGATGCAAGTCTTTAACGACTAGCTTGGGAAAAAGAAAACAAAACCTTAGAGAATCACTCTCTGCAGCATAAAACACTCTCTCCGACCCTATCTCTTCCTCCCTTTTTTCTTTTTTCTTTTGCTCTTTACTTTTTTATTTCTCTCAGACACACTCACTCTTATAGCCTTTCTCTCTTTCTCTTTCTACTGTAGGTCTTTGATGGCTCTGCCCATTTGAGGCCCATTTTGCAGCCTGGTATTGCATAAGTAACCCCTCTCCCATTTGTAATTTCATGCTCTTGAGCCTTTTTACATCTGTACTTGATGACTTTTAAGAGAGTTGATATTGATTCTTATTAGGAGGGTAAGAGACCAAGAGAGACCAAGAGAGACCAAGAGAGACCAAAACCAAGAAAGAGCTACCTACTCTTGCTGGCAGCAGGAAAGAGTGGCAGAGCTGCAGAAAGGGTAAAACTCCAGAGACTTGGAGAAACTTGTTGAGGGTGATGTGGTGGCGGGGGCAGTGACAGCTCAAAGAAGAGTCCCTGCCTGAGTTGAATTTGTTTATGATTGGTCTTGTTTTGTTGGGATGCTGATATTAATCAAAGCCTCAAAGGGGACCATTTTTTGAGAGGCTTAGGCCTGCAGAAAATATTTTGACTTTGAAAAAATTGACGTGTGCATTCTCATTTCTCTTGCAAAAGAGAAAAAATGATACACTAATACACAGTAGTGGAAAGTACAAGTAAATTACATTACTAGTAATGGAGTATTTATTACATCGTGGTGTTGCTTTTACTGACGTTAAGGATCTGATTACTTCTTCCACCACATTTTACATAACTTGCATTGTCATGATAAACAAGCTAAAAAAAATACTCCCATCCCTAGTTAGAATACTTAGGAGGAATTGTTTCAGTGAATAAGGCAGTGATAGAGACAACAGTATGCGTCGAACTCAGTCTCTGGGCTATTAAACGTTACCAGAGCTCAAATCACGCTGTATCAGCCCACTGGTTTGATTTGATTCAGGAAGGAAAGGAGGGGGGCAGTGTACTGTTGGGGAAACATGTCATGTCAGCCCGAGCAGACAGTTAGCAAGCTAGCCGCTACTGCAGCGCTGTCCAGAGGGACCGAGACTGGAAAAGATGGCATGGCGGGGAATCTGTAATGTCACTCCTTCTCTCTATTTTCTTTTTTTCCTAGCCCTTTTTTCCGTCTTACTGTTTCACATACACATATGCCTGCAGAGGACTGATGACCGCGGGCCTTGTCAAAGGGAGAGGAGGGGGAGAGGACAAGCAGATGGGGACTGCAGCCCGAGGAGGGTTCCTTCATTTATGGTATACTAGTTTGGAGGATGTAGTCTCTAAACTGGAGGGGGACACAAATCACATGGCACTTTTTAAATACGAAACCCAGGATGCACAAATCTCCATGTCTTTTTTTCTATCCTGACTTTTTCTAATTCACACTGCTGCTATTGACAAAATGCATTTTTTCTATTTCAGAAATCTCAAATTGATTTTTCAGTTGCAGTGTAATTGCTTTTCTTGTGTTAAAAATACACGACCCCTTTCTATATATTCTAAATTTGAACCAATATTTGTGTTGTTTCTGAGATGCAAGTCATCTACCAGAATCCTGTTGCCTGTGATTTTTGGAAATGCTTTTAACAAATATCTTCCATAGACTTGGTGGAAATGCTTAAAAATAAAAAGAAGTTTAGGGACTGAGGACTTTTCTCTCTTTTAATTAGGTCTGGTAATACAGCTATAAAAAGAAAGATCTAGCTGAGCTTCCAGGCTGTGATATTTAAAGATTTAATTTTGACTGCAAGGTTTTACTTTAGGAACTCCAAGAACTTAAGTTATGTTGAGAGATTTAAAAGCCTAAATTTGTTTAACTTTTATGAAAATCAGCTACTTTGTAAGAGTAGTTTGTTGGCATTTAGCAGTGCTGGTCATTTTATTTTAACAAATTAAAAAGTTAGCATAATATATAGGAGGAATATTCGATGATATTTTAAAAACAGTTTTGTTACTTCATTATTGTGCATAGCTTTTGTCGGAGGGCAACATAAATATTTTTTTTCACATCAATGGACACAAGTAGATAATTTGTCAACTTTCAGAATTCAGAGCTAAAGCTGTTGAGTTAGAGTGAGGAAAGCGACTTTTGCCATTGTTTTTTGTTAGAACTCTTAGAACCAAAGTCACAAATGAGGAGTGTCTGTGTGTATGTATGTGTGTGTGTGTGTGTGTGTGTGTGTGTGTGTGTGTGTGTGTGTGTGTTTTGCATGTGTGTGTGTGAGTGTGTATTTTAATCTTTCTGTCTCTTTTTTCTTTTCTGGATAATACAGAGCTCTGCCTCCAGAGCGACTGGTATCAAACAGCTTCTTTGTTGGTTTTCACACATAGAAATACAGAGTGTGACAAGTAAAAATATAATACAAAGAATGCCTGTCTTTTCTCTGTAAGGGAAAAAAACTGATGATTGGTATGCATTACCATAAAAATAATGCCAAGTGTCATGCTCTGGCTTTAGTTCTGTGGAAGAGCTAAGGTAAGTTTTCCATCTATTACCTTGTATATTATGTTGCTTTTTTGCCTCCTCCCTGCTGGATTCTTCAATAAGGAAAATCGTTTTTCACAGACACTGAGGCTGCATTTATTTTGAAATTCCCTTTTCACATTATTTTAAGGGTATATAATGTTTAAAATTTTTGCTGCTTGCCAGTTAAGACTTTGAATGGCTGATACCTCACCTAAAACATTTAATCATACTGCAGTTTGATGCATTTGATCATTTTTGCCAAGAGATTGTTGGCATTTCTTTTTTCTCCAAATGACGAATGTTAAACTACCTAAAGATGAATAAGTAGTCCACTGGATGTGTGTACAGTGGTTATTCGATATGCATACATTGACTGTAAATTTTTAATATCCCGGATAATATAGCTCATACAGATGCCATAATGCATTCAGGCAAGCCGTTATGCTCTGTCTTAATGAAGCTGCATTATCCACAGAGCCGTTCTGCCCAGGACCCATTGCATTCTGTGTTCATAAATCTACAGGCACAAGGTGATGTAGTGGACCCAGGTGTTCCATGGTTCTGAGTTGTTGATAACGTCAGAGGTTATTGATGCCCTATTGTTCTGAATCTTGCTCTCTGTGTTTTATTATAATTAATCCGGATTGAATGAAGAGTGCTTGATAAGCATTAATATGTATACAATGGAAAGCAGTCTCATGCAAAAGGCTACTGCATTTACCTGAGGCTTTCAGTTGCTTTGAGTGTCCTTATTCTGACGCAGAACGTTGGTGTTGAGCAGCTGTGTGTCACTTTCAATTTTTGTCCCAGAGGGAAAATCTTTTTTGATATAATTCTTGCTAAATTCCACGATGGCTGTTCAGCTGAAGATTAACTCCGTACTGTAAGTTTTCATGAAATAGGATGTAAGCTTGTTGGACTGACTTCATTTGCTGTGTCTAGCTTTCAAATGAGCCATTAGACCCTGGTGACGAAGTTTTACGCAGCTCTTTATGGAGCGGGATTGTTAGCAAGGCCAGCACACCGATCTCTTTGTAAGCTCACTAGAGTCACCGCAACATCTCAGCCTTATAAATCTTCAAGAGCTTATATCTCTTGGCTATACTGTCATTCACTCCCACCTTGTCTTTTAAATCCTCTGAGAGCACACTAATGAACATAGCAACTTTTTGGGAAGTGCTCATATAGATTGAGGCATTACATATACATTATTCACTTACTCATAAAAGCACACAGATGAAATAAATCAGTAGATGTGAATAAATAAAAAAGGCAGCTTCCTCCCCTTTTTTCTCTCATTTTCTTTTAGTCTCTTTTTATCTTCATCTCTGACACCACATTGGTTGGTAGTGAAATCCCATCAGCAGCCAAGGGCTGCGAGGATGCTGACACATCCTTTTAGCTCCCTACGCCGCAATGCGCCTACCTAGATGGCCGCCACCTGTCCCCCATGTTGCCTACAAGTCTGCTCACCAGCAATGCCGTGGTTGATGGTCTGTGCTCTCACCCTCTCCACCTCACTGGTCTAATTGGAAGAGAAAAGTTCCTCCTGCCGTGTCCGAGGGGCTAGGTCTGTTTGTGATGCTACGGGCTATGACCAATTAATTAACAATTACTTCTCCTACATACCCCCTCAGGGCTCAGGCCAAAATTCACAGCAGGAGGAGGACGTCAAGTGAGTCTGTAGTCTCACCTACTGCTGAGACAGTGTGATTGCATAACGCTTAAATTGTAAAATCTGTAAAAGCCTTTTTTTCTTTTTTCAAATCTTGTTGATCAGTTTCATAGGTGCTTTTGCACTGATTCTTAGTTCAACAGTGTGGCTAGTACTAAGATGTATGTTACCTTAACTTTCCTATTGATGGAGTCTGACTATTGGCTGTTGTTGCTTATGACCTACTGCTTCTTTATTTCCCCCTACAACTCATTTTGGCTTTTGCTTTGCAGTAAACACATTTTTTTGTGCAGCAAAGGATTTCTGATTAAAAAATGACCCTGTACCTTAAGACGGTAAATAGAAACAAGACTAGGTCCAGTATTTCCTCCCGGTGGACTGCTTTGGAGGCAGGTTGTTGCTGTGTACACTTTATTTATTTTTCAACCTAACCTTAACAATAGTGGTTTTGTAGAGCCAGAAGGAGTATTTCCTCTTAGACAGCCAAGATGTCCTCCTATGCTTGTCAGGGGTTGCAGCGGTAACAGCAGGAGAGCTGCTGGTGCTCAGGTCAGGTCTAGCTTCCCTGCCATTAGTGGCAGACCTCCTAGCATCCTTGCAATTGTTACTACATTGCGTGCATTTAAATAATGCTGAAATTGGGCCTGACTTTCAGAAGTTTGGGGTTGACTTCTGTCCATCTTTGGTCTTAGAGGGATTTAGAACATTTGTTGGAAAGCTGTTATTACACATTATGTAACGAATTGTCAACCTGTCTCTCCTCTGTTCCACTTGTCCTCATGTGTGGCAGGAGGGGTGAAGAAAGCACTTACATAAATGACAGCTAAATGCAGTAGAGACTCTCCCACCGAGGGGAGGGCAGGCATAGTAGGGGAAACACTGTAGGTCAAAACCCGATACATGGCTGGACTACCCTGCCTCTCTCCTTCTGTCTGTGCTCACATTTACAGTATTTTAATACATCAAAATTCCCAATAAAGCTGCTCTCATTTACATATTTTTCTGTTTGGCCATAGCTGCAGTCCACCTACTGCCCCATGAGCCTGATCAACAACCCCTGCTTTAATTATCATGATTGCTACCGTTACCATTTCATTTAGTCCTATGAATAATAGTATTAGCCCTGTTAGTATAATTATTAGTTTTGATATTAGTCCCATTATTGTGCTGTGCTCTCTCTCCTCCCTCCTGCCCCCTTCTCCCTCTCTCTCCCTCTCTCTTTCTCACTTTCAACCCAGTCAGTCGAGGCAGACGGCCGCCCACCACGAGCCGGGATCTGTTCAACGTTTCTACCTTTTAAAAGGGAGTTTTTCGTTGCTGCTGTCACCAAGTGCTTGCTCATGGGGGAAATGTTGGGTCTCTGCAAATAATAACTACAAAGAGTCTGGTCTAGACCTGCTCTATGAAAGTGCCCTGAGATAACCTCTGTTATAATTTTGCACTATATAAATAAAATTAAATTGAATTTTTCAAGTATATAAATTTAAAAAGTATTGGCTTAATATATATATATACATATATACACACACATCATAAACAAGTCCTGAAAATGCTACAATCTCTTATTACAGTACACAGATGTAAATTTTACCCCCTCTGGCAAACATTGAGATTCAAAATGTAGAATGACAGCTTGTTCTGAGGTAATTCCCTGTATTTGTTTAAATGTCAGCCTTTGACAGCCTCGGTGAAACATGTCGGCTTGTTGGTTTGTAAAGCTCTTTTTATTGCCAGTTCTTGGTGGAAGCTCGGAAGAGGTGGGGACAATTATCTCTCAAGTCCCCGTGCCATTTGATTTCTGCGGTCGAAAGAGGGGGCAGCCAAAAAAGGCTAAAAGTGTTCACTCAATCACTCACTCGCTCACTTGCTCACTCACTAACTCACTCACAGCTCTGATTGAACACCCACAACTCCATCTGGCACTGAAAGAGGAATGCTTTTCCTTTTTAAACCCTATTACTCACGCAGTGCTGATTCCATATGACGGGTATTGTAGCCCAGTACTGTTCATCTCCTCCACTCTCTTGTACTCTCAAATCTTACTTCCATCCCATCCTTGTGATTACAGTTCCTTTTCTTTTTTTGTAAGAGCCCAAGGGAATCAATTGGTTGGGGTTTTTTGGTACTTATTAAGATGTATGATAAGATGTACAAATGGATGGATGGATGCAGTAGTCTTCATTTCTATGATGTCAAAACACAAGCAACAACACAGTAGAAGCAAATCCCTGTTGCCTTGTATCATGATATTAAGCTCATGTTGGCTAATTTTCAGCATACTTGGATTTGCGATTTAATGATGGACGAAAATAAAATTCAACAGCACTGCTTTTACGTTTCAGACTGGTAGTTGCTTAAAATTTAAGAGAATATGATTGTGTGGCCTTCATTTGATCGGGAAGTGGCATCTGTTTGTGTCTATGAGATGCTGCAGTAGGAGGTAATTTGTTGGTCGGTGGATGTAAATATAACAGTTGTGATTATTTTTTATCTTCCTCATTACACCAGTGGAGGAACAGCTGCACGAGTAAACTGGGCAACTAAAGAGGGGAGGCATTCTATTGTGACTGAAATGATAAAATGCATAATTAGGTAGTCAATGTTGTGTTCCATCTCTCTGTCTCTCTCTCTCTCTCTCTCTCTTTTTCACTCTTCCCTCTCTACCCCTTGCTCTGTCTTTTGAAGATAGGTGCAACTCTGTGTTTCCTCCCCATTTTCAGAAATTATGTTGTTTATTAATGCAATGCAGTTTCAGGCAGGCCCCTCTCTAGTCCTTGCTGCTGTGTTTTGTCTTTGGCAATTTACCTTTATTGGCTGGCTTAGCAATTTCATCTGAACATGGGTTCATTTAATAATGTATGCATCTCGTTGTTGTGTACCGTTCCAAACTCTACCTGTAATTGCTGTGCAGCTGGGTGCACTCGACTGGATAGATGCACGAGCTGAATATGTGGACTTGGGGAAGAAGACAGGAGAACGAAGCAGAGAAAGAAAATGAAACTCGAGGTTTAGCACAAACACTGGAATTGAAGTGAAACGGTTAGCCGGATTCTGTCAAAATGCAACAAAATATCCCTACTGGCATCTCAGACCTTATATATATTCATTTATAAATAAATATATATATATATATATATATATATATATATATATATATATATATATACACACACACACAAAGAAACCAATCTGTAAAAATAGCCATTATATAGAGTGGATGCCACTGGTTGCCACTGGTTGGCTGACTTTGTCCCCACAAAGACAATACTCTACTGTTCTTCCATTTTTTGATTTGTGCTGGCACACGGATCTTGTTATCTATGCACAAAGCCAGGCTATCTGTTAAGATAGAATTAAGTGAATAAGCATATTTCCCAAAATACCCAAATTTTTCTTGGATATGCTCTGCAAAGCCCCTCGAGGAGGATAGCGGCCATAGTTGTCTTTGTCCTGTTGGAGCATGGCCTTATTTGTACTGTGTTTGTATGTATGTACTGTCCTGTAAAACTGTTGCCAGTAATGAATGTGTGCGCCTTCTGTTAAGTGCACACACGTATAAAAAATGTGTGTGTGTTTGTGTGTGTGTGTGTGTGTGTGCATATACGTGGATGTTAGTGTGTGTGAATTCGTTGAATGTAAATAGAACAGTCATCATTGTGCATCATCCTCTTCACACCATCCTGTGGCGGAACCTTATTATAAGAGCCAAATGGGACATCACATGGCCAAAATAATATTAGTATAGTGGTGCATCTGCAAAAAAAAAAAAAAAATGAATGATGAAAAGTAAAACCTCCCCCCCCTGCTCCCTGTGCATCATCCTCTGCTGTCATGTGGCGGCAATTTTTATAAGAGCCAAATGGGACATCACATGGCCAAAATAATATTAGTATAGTGGTGCATCTGAACGCAGATGAATCTAGGATAAAAATAAAGGCAAATGAATACAAATGATGTCTCCTTCACCTAGATGGGGAAATGAATCATATGTGGACTAATGTGGTGTGTTTTCGCTCCCTCTCTCTCTTTTGCTTTATCGGCATCACAAAGACAATCTCCCATTTTCTCTCCCTCTTTTTCGTTGCTTTTCATTCTCTGACTCACTTCAGCTGATTAAGTTTGCTACAAAGTGTCCTTCTGTATTCAGGGAGGCGAGGTGGAAAGTAGAGGTATATTCTGTACGTAGGTTTCAGAATGTCAGTGTAGACAAATGCGGCCGACCTCGACATCTCACTTATGTAAGATGGCCGTGTGGGATGAGATACGTGCGTTCTCCATTTTTCATGTATACATGCTTTTATGTTTACTTATTTACTGGTAATTAATACACCATAACAATAAACCTCTCAAATCTCTGTCTATCTCCTGACCTGCTCTCAAGCTGTAGTAGTATTTGTAGTACTAGACCGGTCAGTACTTAATTCTGCAGTGCTTTTTGAAATTATGAAAGCAACAAAAGAGGGACCATCTTGACCTGACCACCTACTGTATGCATTCTTTTGACTCTCACAGTGTGTACCTTTGGGGTTGTAGGGATATTGTAATTTGGAGGGCTTCTGTAATTACTGTTCCCTGCTTTTGTAGAATAGTATTGGCAACACAACTTTGCTCCTCAGGTTGGCACACTGGCATATGCAGGCTGGCTTGTTGGTCCCCTTTAGGCAATACTAATCCACGCAGTAATCCACATGATTCCCCATGTCCATCTGCATGTGTCTGACTAATTCCATTAATTCCATAAAATCTATTCACTTGTCCATCTTGATGTTAGTGTGGATTAAAAATCTCCTGACACCTCTTTGAACATGCGAACACGGAGCTAAGCCAATGCATGCAAACTGGAGAGCAAAGAGCTGTGACACTACCCAAGGGCAGAATGGACACTTTGCCCACTGACAGGTAGAGGAGGGGCTACCATTACTATGAAGACAAGGGAACTGATCTTCTGTGAATGAGTGATTCATAAGTAGGCTGAATGGGTACATGTGAGGGCATATATGTGCGTCTTGGAAATTGCCTGGATTGCACCAAGGTTATGACTTGTAAAGACTGGAATATTGTCTGCCATAAGAGGGGCCCAAGTGGGCAATAATGCCTATTTTTGACACTAGTTTTTCGTCCACTTACAAATAGATTGATGATTGGACCTAGATTATTGGTTGTACCCACAGATAAGTGTGAAAGTCTAAGCAAAAGTCTGGATATTTAATGCACATTTAGTCCTGTCAGAATGCAAAAAATTTACCATTTCAGGCCCAGCTCTATGTTTTCACCCATGTTCAACCCATATGTCACTTACAATGGACACATCAGCTGAGTAGAATTAATAAAGTCCATGATTAAGTAGCTGTATACAATCCTTCTTGTGAAAAGAGGTGTCTGTGAAGGCTATACCACCTCCAATCCCATTAGTTGGCATATGCAATTAAACTATGATGATTTGAAAATATTTAACACATCCACAGTTGCAGATTGTAAACCAAAGTTTTGAAACATATACTCCTCGAACACATAAAAACACTAAAACTTCTACCTTTCTCCTTCCTGAAAAATAGATAAACTGTGGTGCAATGGGACCAAGCTAGACTGATCTGAGGGTGCAGAGGGCATGTCCCGATTGATAGATGGAAGAGGAAGAGGTAAAGCCTCACATTTGGTGATCGTGTGGTGCAGCACACCCGCAGGCAAGCAAACCTTGCTCCCTGCAAATCTCTCTGAGTCTAAACTGAGGCCAGAGGTTTGCTCCTGAGGGGAACAACACTTTATATGAGCATTTACCATGGCTATAACACAAGACTGTTGAAAAATGTTGTGTACTAATCTGGTTGTTTGCCAACTACTTTCATTCAATGGATCCCTGTTGTGAAACTAATTATAATGTTAAATTCTACACTTAAGTGTTCCTTTGAAGAGCATAATTAAACACGTTTGAAGTGCATGGAATAATTTTTATTGCATTTCTAAAAAACATATTTCATTGTCTATGGGTTTGTGATACTTTAGTATATTTAATGGAAATATATGAGACCATAGTTCAGATGTTCTCGTAATAAATGCACTGATTCTGTGTCCTTACCATGGCAATGCACTGCAAGCATATTTATATTTACTCAGAAGTACCAACATGTTGAAAATTATCTTTCAAATTTGAAAAACTTTGCAGGGGCTCAAAGAAAACCATACCCTTTATATATTGGTACAATACACAAAACAATATGCAGGAGAGCAGCTATCCAAAATTAGGAAATGAGCAGTAGGCCTGGAATGAAATTGCCATAAAGTGAACAGATTCCCCCTTGAAATGATAGCTGGTGCCACTAAATATAAAACAATGTGTACACAGAGGCTGCCAATTTTCTTGGCAATGGTCTTCTTAATTATATCAGTCACTAAAAATTCATTTGGTAATGATTTATCGATGTCAGCCAGTGAAGATAAAGGTTAACAGAATAAATCATGTAAAAAAAACAAGATGTACAAGGCCAAAAGTGTTTTGTTCCCGATAAGAGATGAGCAAATAGGCCAAGGTGACAATTAACTTTCTAGTTGCTGAAAAGGGTCCTCTAGTTTTTAATCGTTTTTCTTCACTTGAAGAAATAGCAGTGCCAGCATTCCTAAAGGCTTTTAAAAAAGAGTACCATCAGTCTATAAATGGAAGGGAAGTGAATCACACTCTGTGAATCAGCTCCCATTTTCAACTGCTCCAAGACAGGACTGAGATAGCATTCTCTTAGCCAGGGTTCCCATGTAGTACGGAAAAGTATGGAAAATAATCTGTGCTTCCAGACTATTTAGCCTATTCTCTTTTTTAGATATACAATTCAGGATTTCTAAAAATAAATAGCCATTGGATGACCAAATAACTATTACAGTCTGCTGGCTGTGAAGGCAAAGATACCATGTATACCTTGATAAGGAAAAGAAGAGGAGGGAGCACACACAACAAACACAGAAACAGAAGGCAGTGCAGAGTGAGGTCGACCAACTCAAGATAAAGTGAAAAAAGCTTAAGTGCACTTCAAATGCACTTCTGACATCAGCAGATGAACTTGCATTTGACACAAGAGCCACTAACTAGACCCCATTTGCTTGTCGAATCAAATGCCCCCAGGAAAGCTGCAGAAAGATAAAGAGCAAGAGCTGATAAAGTATGACATTGGAAAGAAAATCAGTGGTATGAAAAAACTTTTAAGGGTATAGCCTCGCCATGGCAGGACAGGTAAGACCTGTGTGTGTGTGGGTGTGTGTGTGTGTTTGTGTGTGTGTGTTTGTGTTTATGTGTGTATGTGGTTTTTCCTCTTAACAGTTCCATAGTGGTTCACACAGCACTTTGTATATTTAGAGAGCAATGATTCTAAAAAGAAAAAAAAAGAAAGTCATTGGGAGAGTAATGATGAAGTTATTAAATGGGATTTTACATTTTGTACTTATGTATGTTAAGGTATGAAAAGGCATTCTTTTAATTTATAATCACTAATTATTATTTTACTTTATTGACATAATGTGTTAAACAGTGTTTAGAAGCATGTTTTACTTTTCATCTAACGGCCAATGAAGTAAAGTCAATGACTTTTCTAGTTTCCTGGTGAATTTTAAATGAATATTCTTTATATTACTGTAGATATTGATGGTTGTAGAGCTACTTAAATTTAAATGACAAAAACTGAATAACATTGCACTGTTTTAGCATTGCGGCTTGAACAAAGTGCTATGCTTTTAACTTGCCTGGGTTGGTGTTAAATTGATTTTTATGAGCTAAAGTACCTACCTACAATCTTTGGAAACATAATAGCATAGATAATTAGAATATAACAAACATGTGAACAGTCTGGTTTAAAAAAAATATATATTTATTTACATAATAAACATCTATCTAGTTGTAGATATCTCTGATGTCAAATATGGTCTAAGATCTACCCAAGAGTCTAGAAATTTCAATCTGGAAAATTATGGAAATCTCAAAGTGGAAGATATGTTGGAAGTCTGCTGAGCCCAGTGCTATAAGTAACAATACACATAGAGAATGCTAAACCCATATTGACATAATTCATTTTATATCTCCTTGCCGTAATCCTTTCATCACCACTTTATGCTTGATTTGACCTAAACATAGCCTGATTTCATGCTGGTGAGAATTGTTTTTTAAAATCTGATTTAAGGTTCTCCATCATATCCCATTTAAACATTTATTTTTGTGAAGCATTGTGTGGTATGACTATAGTCCTTGAAATTTGCATATATATTTTTTGAGCAACACAGCGTAATTTAGCGCCAAATGATTTGAAATTTTATAATTATTTATGAACTTGGTTGCATCTTATGGTACTATTCCATTGAAACTCAATTAAAAACACAACTGCTTATTACATTTAAAAAAGCCTTTTAAAGCTAACAAAGGCTGCTAATTGTAATTCAACCTAATATAACCCACTTTTATAACAGTAATTCTAGGAGTGATCAAGTTGTCTATCACCAGTCAATAAATGAGAATAACATAAAATCCAGCCAAAAAAACCCAGAGGATGCAAAATTAGAAGAAAATGTCTTTACAATGATAGAAGTTCAGTAACACAATCACACACAAACAAGATAAACAGGTCTTATATTGTTATATGGATTCCAGTTGTGCAGGATGGAGTGAGTGAGTGCGCCAATGGTGAGGTGTTATAATGTTGGAGAATTGTGACACTGACATTGGGATAAACTTTCCAACATCCAATGCAGAAATATATGCAAATGTTGAATTTTTCCTCCTTTTTTTTGGTCAAATCTTAATCACATGCTAAGTCATTATCCTATATAATGTTATTAACTGAGATTGATAACTGCGGTTTTAAAAAAGACAACCATGACAGAACATGCAAACACTGTAAGACTCTAAGGTGATATGGACTTCCAGTATCTACAAGGAATTTATGGTGCCCATAGTGTGTGTATGATAGTGTGTGTGTGTGTGTGTGTGTGTGTGTGTGTGTGTGTGTGTGTGTGTGTGTGTGTGTGTGTGTGTGTGTGTGTGTGTGTGTGTCTGTTTCTGCAACATGTGTTTCTTTGCATGTGCATAAAAATGAGGTTCCTGTGGGAGACGAGATCATCTCTTGAGAAAGGACAAAGTCAATATGAAGAGTTACGCAGAGCCCACAGGGAGCAGGCCACAAGGGGCCGAACTGATACCGACAGATAAAGATGAGAGGTAGTTGTGTGTGTGTGTGTGTGTGTGTGTGTGTGTGTGTGTGTGTGTGTGTGTGTGTGTGTGTGTGTGTGTGTGTATGTATGTTTATGTGTGAGTAAGAGAGCAAAAGTAAAGGCAAAAGAAAGAGAGAGAAGCACAGTGGAGAGAAGTGCAGAATTTATTTTCTTCAATGTATATTCAGTACATACAGCTGTTGGATTGACCAAGCAAAGAAGTAATACATTCTTTTTTGGTGTTGAGTTGTCATATATTTAATCAAACATTTGATTATTATAAACATTTTTTATGAGAACCTCTACCACTGCTGCTTGCTGTGAACTGACTTTTTGGAATGCTGCCATTATAGTATGAGTTTGTAGTACTCTGTGTGCATTTGTAAACTGCAGCTATGGGGCAAAGTTTAAAAATGTTTGTGAGTTAGAAGCTCAGGTTTCCTAATTTGCATTTTCAATTACAAGAGAATTATTGAAAAAGCTATGTAAAAGTTTGGCTTCAAAAGTAAATGCTTTATCAAAATCCAGTAGATCTTTCATTCAGTCATTAATCCCAATATTTACGTGCACTTACACTAGCCCCTATGCATTTGCTAAAGATCATTTATTTGTGACTATTAAATAGTGCTGTTAGTAATAAAGGAATAATTTTCATAAATGGAACTTTTTATTTTTTGATTGTATATAATTATCTTCTATGATCTTTTTGGATTGTCATATTCCTTGTAATTGAAAAAGAATTTTACTAGAGTTAAACTAAGATCTTAATATCTCAAGATATGATTGAATATTCCCACAGATTACCACAGTTAATCAATCAACTCTTATGTTTTAATGTTATCATTTGATGACGTTGAATAAAGTTTTTACAGAAGTTTGTATAGAAATCCGTATCCATTTCAACGGTAGCAGGTATATTCCATTTTAATTATATATATCTTCTGTGTTCACATATGGAAGGTTAAATTGTTTGGCCTGAACTATCTATGCTGACTTTGTGTGTGTCAGTGGGTTGTGCAGTTGTGCTCTTATTTTCTTTGCTATAACAACTCCGTGCTTTGCCACCTAAAAGCCTCTTGTTTAGGTGATTCACTCTGAGTGGCCCATTATCTATGATTCATCTGCAGTGCTAAAAAAAAAATATTTCCTCTCCTCTATCTGGCATAGGTACATTTTTTGGGGGGGTAAATTTACATATTTCAGAAACAGAGATCACAGTACCCAATAAATATATCAGTATTATAGAGGGGTTTTTTGTTGTTTTTTTTTTTTGTTGGGGTTTGTTTATTTAGGTGGGACTGCTTATAATCAACAGTGGACATTTGGAGTTGTGAAGTGTATTTTTTGTGGTGAATTTTTCCTTTAACTGCAGCTGATGAGATGGTTATGGGCTGAAAAAATATTTATGAACCTTAACCTATAATATGCAAGTTCTGGAAATAAAGCTAGTACTAGCATGAGACTCATAAGAAAACCACTCCACACCGCCCACCCTTCCATCTCTCACGCTCACTTACACTAACACTTAGCCCTTCACCTATATCTTGGTCATGTTCACTGTCTCAGCTAGCAGGAGGTAGCCTGCAAGTAACTTTTGGCCATTATGCAAGCAGTAGACCAGGAGCACGTTCACATATTGATTGACAGCTTTGAACCCCAACGCCCACCTTAGGACTTGGTTAGAAGGGCAAAGCTTGCTCAGAAACTTCAGCATGGAATATCTATAGACTTCCGCCAGGCTCCCTCTAAACAGTCCCTCTAAACATTAAGATTTGTATTGGTGTTATCTTATTATATCCTAACCAAACAAATTCAAGTCATTTGAAAAGATAAATCAGCCAATAATAAATAGCAATACACAGTAAGGCTGCAATTGGTAATTTGAATCCTATGTGGGAATGGCAGGCGTACCACTAACAGAGAAAACTACCATATAGAGAGGTAATTACAGAATGTAAATTCATCGAATGGCTATTGCTATAAAAATGCCAGTCATGGATAGTGTAAAAAATGGAGTTTGATGGCTTACTGAAAATATTAATGGTTATAATATTAAAAAGAACAGCTGTTCATTCAAATATCATAGAATGTTTCCAAATGAAAGAATCACAAAAATCACTTAAATTACAAGAGTTTCATCTCATTATACAGTAATGGTTTTAGTCTCTGAGTGTCTTTGGCTGCTGGTAATGTTAAGCACTCGATGCATAGTACTTGTTGTGTCTGAAGAGCACTACAAGTGTCTCAGCTTATCTTTGCTCATCACTATCATGTACATGCATTGCTACTTGATCTCAGCCCCCACAAGCTCTTATGTAGATAGCAAATCAGATGCTCAGCACAGAGCAGAGAGACGAGTCCCGTTTAGTTTTACAAACTACACAGTGGTTAGTTTTTAGTTTGTTTGTTTTTTTTAACCTGGAATTAGATGAAGTGAAATTAAAACTTTTTTTTTTTTTTTTTTAACTGTGTGTACGTGTGGATAGGTGCACGTGTATAAACAGAGAATGACAGATTGATGATATCCACCACAGAACTTGTGATAAAAAGTTGTAAGGCATTAATAATAGAGGAAAAAGAAAAGAAGGAGTTAAGAGAAAGAAAGAACAAGCCTCCGTTCTACCTGTATTCTCCCATGGTGCCTAGATGTTGGGCTGCCTTCAAATTTGTCCAGGGACAAAGCAGCACAAGGTATAATCCACCTGCCAGTCCCGTTCAGCATCAGCAGCACTTTGGCAGGAACATTCTGCCCCCCACTTAAACACAAAATACCATCAGAGCGGAACAGTAGAACCTATTCTCTTCTCCACTCTTTTTCCTCCTCCTCCTTCTCCTCCTCTTCACTGGATTACAAATGCACAGGAAAGTGACATGGGTGGTGTTGTAGAAATAGGGGAGAAAAAAAAGACAAAGTCAAGAGAGTGAAAGCAGAAGGATGCTTTAGAAGCAGAGCGGGTATTAGCCAGAGTGGAAAACTGATTACAAGAGAAAGGAAATAAGACACAGGGAAAGAGATGAGTGAGAGAAGGAAGACAGAGTGCTTCTCCGCCCTGCTCACTGGTGAGGAGGCCCCAGGAGAGAGCCGAGATTGATCAGTTCATTTGGATTGGAAAAGTGGATCTCTCCCCCCAAAAAACTTGTTTCCTTTCAAACCAAATGACAAATGAGCTATCGATTTGTTATTTACGATCCGGGTTGCACAGTGCCCCCTTAGCGCACATGATAGACCTCATATTGGCCGGGTCTCCGAGGTCTGCCGGTGCCACTTGCCGCTAACTGACAGCTCTCCAGACCACAGAGCATCAACCCAAGTACTGTATGTTCAGTCCTGTTGTTATGTCAAGAACTTAGAGGCTCTGGTCCGAGTATAATGACAAACAAAAGGCAATCTGATAGTAACTCTGTGCTTAATGAGAATATGCATAGAAAGTGGAGGAAGTGGCACAAGCGCTTGTGGCTTGAATGTATTAGTCCTTCTTCTTTCTCTGTTTTCAGAGACCAAATAGACCTATCTTCAACTCTGCAAATGTTATTGAGTACAAGGAAGATGTCAGGATTAAAACATCCTCCATTTCTGTCTGTATGTTGCTGCCGCATATACAGTACCATAGTCCTTGATCAACACAGATGGAGAATATACTGTGAACGCATCAGGCCATTGACAGGAAAAGCCACGGACAGACTTTCTATACCAAGCGTCACAACAAGTGGAGGTTATTTTTCTCTGACCTTTGCTATTGATCCTCGCTGATCCTTGGAAATGTCAAGGTAAAAACTCTGCAAGCCTCAGCTACACTTACAAAATACAGTACCCCACACAAACATGCGGCATATGAATACAAACACACACACACACACACACACACACACACACACACACACACACACACACACACACACACACACAAACACACACACACGAACATACACACGTTCAGCCGGAAGAAGAGGGAGGGGTTTTTTTTAACCGCATTTGATTGTGAAATGTAATTATAAGACAAGAATTATTGTAGTTCCCTATCTTCATAACACTGTTCATTACCATCAATGGGCCTTTTGCAAGGGGGTTTACTTTATTGGCCATTTTACACAAGAATAGTAAAAGAGTCTTGCTGTAATCCTCCAAGGTACATACTAATTACCTTTTTTGCATATGGGTCTCTCGATAGGGCATCACGTGGAGTTTACTATTTAGGGTTGTATGCCTTGCTCAAAGGGCACTGTATCCTCAGTGGATGCAGATAGTCAGATTTCCATCCATATTTTGTGTAGATCTTTCCGGAATTTCTCCTCTTAATATGTGAATATTAGGAGTTGGCTCATTGACCTGAACATTCAGTGGCACTAATTCTCCAGTCAGGTGCCATTAAACCATGGCAGCAGGAGAGGGTGTAATGAGATAAGAGGTGTGCCAGTCAAACCTTTAACAAACATAAAAGATGTGGGAAATGTAATGGTAATGTGGCAATATATTAGGTTCACGCATTAATTTTAGGCAGGTTCCAGTCGCCTAATCCCTCCGTGTTGATGTTTTCATCTGCTGCCATTTTTAGTCTCTTCGGTGGTGCAGAGCTAAAATGTCCTTCAAAGGACATTTAGTTACATGCTTCATTTAAGTCGTGATTTCTTGGCTATTTGTAGTGCAATTTGTCTGGTTTTGAGCTTATTGATAAACCAACTTTTCTACCTCAGCCAAGCTTAATAACTTCAGTTCGATTAAATTCAATTTTATTTATATAGCGCCATATTATAACAGATGTTATCTCAGGGCACTTTTCATATAGAGCAAATCTAGACCAGACTCTTTATAGTTATTTTTTACAGAGACCCAACATTTCCCCCATGAGCAAGCACTTTGTGACAGCGGCAACAAAAAACCTTTTAACAGGTAGAAACGTTGAACAGACCCGGCTCATGGTGGGCGGCTGTCTGCCTCGACTGACTGGGTTGAGAGTGAAAGAGAGAGGGAGAGAGAGATGGGGGCAGATGGGAGGAGAGAGAGAATAGCACAATAATAGGAATATTGCGGCTCTGGTAATGGAGCTAATAATATTATTATTAGGACTAAATGAAATGGAAACAGTAGTAATCATAACAAGTAAAGCAGTGAGTGTTGATCAGGCTCATAGGGTAGTGGGGGGACTGCAGCCATGGATCCAGACTCTACAGCATCAGAGGCAGAAAAACCTGCAAAAAGTGACAGGATGAGAGAGGATAGAGGCGAGAAAGTAAAAAAATAAGGGAGAGAGAAGAAGGACGGTTAGTAATAAGAATTTTTGAGATATTAATGCCCACAGGGAGAGAAAAGGAGGCAGAGGAAAGGGGAGCTCGGTGCATCATGGGGGGTTTCCCCGATAGTCTAGGCCTTTAGCAACATATTGAGAGGATGGCTCAAGCTGAGCCTGAGCCAGCCCTAACCATGAGCTATTTAAAAAAGGAAGGATTTAAGCCTGCTCTTAAATGTGGAGAGGACGTCTCCCTCCCAGACCCAAACTGGAAGATGGCTCCACAGTAGAGGAGCCTGATAACTGAAAGCTCTATCCCCCTACTTCTACTTGTTAAGACAAGGAACCGCAAGTAGGGCCTGCATTCTGGGAGTGAAGTGTTCTACAGGGGTATTAAGGTACTATGAGCTCTTTAAGATAGGATGGTGTCTGGCCATTAAGGGCTTTGTAGTTGAGGAGGAGGATTTTAAATTTTATTCTGAATTTCACTGGGAACCAATGCAGAGTAGCTAACACAGGAGAGAGATGATCTCTTTTTCTGGTTCTTGTAAATACTCTCGCTGCAGCGTTATGAATCAGCTGTTTTTCACTATTTTCACTTATTTTTTAATTTCCTTCTTTCAGATGTAAAAATTGAAAATGCAAATTAAAAATCATGGGGAAGTGCCTTTTTTTTAAAGTGGCATATTCCAAAAATGCCGTGAACCACTAGTTTAATCTCTAACAATGTCCTGTATTCTACAGCATCAGTTTATCACATGGTATTTAATGCAAAATTTCAACTTACTGAAAAGTAACCAGAAACTGTCACTGTCGGATAAATTTACTGGAGAAAACAAAGTGCAATATGTCCTTCCTAAATGTAGTGGACTAGAAGTATAGAGTAGCTGAAAATGTATAGTGCAAATGACTCACAATTGTAATTAACTCTAGCACTTGAGTAAATGTACTTCCACCGTTACAATTCTATCTCTTCACTTGGGAGAAAACCAGCACCATTCCAATTATCATCTAACCTTCCTACTTAAACCTATCTGCAGCACAAAGACAATGACAGGGGCCACGTGAGGTAAAAATGCATGTAAAATTGGACTCGGAAAGTTCTGGCATTAATCTAACGCTTGCTATTTGATATAGAGAAAAAAAAAAGAAAAGAAAAAAGATAGAATCAAAAGTAGAGGCAGATTGGCCAGATTTTGATCTGCAACTCAGCACTTTTCTGGCAAGGAGTGAGTGGGTGTTGGGGTGAGGGAATTGTGTAAGAGCGAGAACATGATTGCTTCCTGATGCACCTGCCATGCCAGGTCGGGAGGAAATGACATCAGACATCAGATGAGAGGGAAAATAGAGAAATGGGAGAGGAGCAAAAGGCACAAGAGAGGAGGGAGATGGAGGATGGATACAGAGCTCAGTCAAGCAGTACTCTAAATACATAACTAATGTTCCTTGCGGTGCAACTAGAGTCCCGGCTCATTAATTGTCTCAATAAAGCTTGTCTGACTGCCTCTGCATCGGTTATCAGTCACAGAACCGTCTTAACTAGGTCAAGACTGCTGGGGTGGAGGTGGAGGGGGGTGGAATCCATTGGTCCCCTCTCTCTCTCCCTCTTCCTCACTCCGTCTTTGAAGCAGTGGTGGCGACAGAAAGCACAGCTGGGGCCCTGGGATCACTCATAGTTAATGGAGAGAGGTCTTGGAAATTCATAGTACCAGGACAGATATATTTGGACTGGTTATCCTTTGAAATGAACACATGAGGCCAAGTGAATGACACCTGGTGCATACTGGATGTGCAAGAGTCAATACCCTGCATTTGATTTACTAGATTTCATGATATAAAATGCTAAAATTACTACTTTGCTAGTTTGTTATATTTTATAATCAAATTAAATTTTAAGTGGCATTTTAATTGTATGGCAATGAAATGATACACCTAAATTTTTCTTAACCGTTGCCGGTTCCAATTTTTGTTTACTCTTCAAAGACAAAGATGTCCCTTTCCTGGCCTTTTCCATACTAACATTTGTCAAAGGAATTTATAACATTGATTCCTATATCCAGTGAAAACCTCCTCTGAAAAGAGATGGAAAAAAATAAAATGAATCATCAGAAAATGGCAACATAAATGCTAATAAAGTACACTCAGAGGAAGCATTAAGTACATTTGAATAAAAATCACAGCAGCCACAGTGCTAGGAAATACTGAGGAAAAAGTGATTTTCTTAAACACAGCAGATTAGTGAAAATGAAAGGTAATTTGTTGTACTTTTGAAATTAAGTATAAATACCACTAGATGCATTCAAAGGAGCATACATTCCTTGACAATATTTCAGCAAAAGAAATTTAGAGGTCAAAACAATGGCTTGTGATCTGAAAATGACTTCAACTAAATAAAAAAGTTCAATAGATTAACAAACTAATTCTGGTAAAACATACTTTTTATTACTCACTGTAACACCTGTTGACTGATGAGCTTTTGTTCGACCTTCCCCAAATTTTCCTGATAACACTTCCATTCATTTCTGCTACTGTTATATCCCTAAATCAAAGCTAAAGATTATTATTTGCCTGACACACTAAACGCTTCTTTGTTTCTTTTCTTTTTTTTTACTCAGGTAATTATCTGAAGCGAGTGTTTTGGTTCAAAACATCACATATTGCATTATTATTTTATTTTGTTTTCTTGCTGTAATTATTAAATTATCATACACTGTAGCAGCTGAATAGTCAATGAGTTCATAGCTGGTGGCAAAAAAGAAAAAACCCTACAGGCAGAGAACCTTACAGAACCGCTCTGCAGCTCATCCTCACTCCACCCATGAAAATGATGCTGTGAAGCCTTTTTTGTATGAGACTATCTACAATAAATACCATGTTCTCTAAATATTTCCATGCTTTCTTTGGCATTTAGGTGACTCTTTTATTGAGAATAGTTTGCAGTGATGGTCACAGTTTTGGTCAAAGACAGATTTTCTGAAAGCTGTGAAGCAATCACACTCAGTGGTGGAAGAAGTGGTCAAAAGGTAAATTGCCCAACGGACTATGCCAGATGACCATGGTCAGAAAAAGTGAAGGGTTGTCCTTTTTCTTTTCGCTTGGGGGAGTTAGTCCATATTTTTTTTCTGAGGCAATAGATGTTTCTTTCTTTTTTAATTCAGAATCAATGTTACAGCCTACCCTTGGGTGAATTAATAATAGTTAATAAAAGAATCAAATAGTTACAAATCATTGCTTAAGTGTGTACAGTTGGTCATAAAGCTTTACTTTTCCAAATACAGAAGACAACAATCCTGACAAAGTTTAATTTCAAGATGAGATGTGTCGGATTACTTATTATTTTGTTATGTTTCACCCCCCCTCCCAATAATTTTCACACAGTCCCTAAAATGATCATGAAATCAAATAATAATTAATACCGTTTATTTCAGCAGCCTTTCAATGTATTTGAATTCTGTAGTTACCTTTCTTTGCAGTAATTTTCATTGTGAGTGGAGGAGTCCCTCCCATGAGGGATGCATGCATGTAATCCAGAGTTACTTCTTGTAATTTCATCTCATTGATAAGAGCATCACTGTTAACTTTTTACTTTCCTAGCTCTGCTTTTTTTCCTCTGAGCTGAGTTGAAGCAATGATCATGCAAACCTAACATTTACATTGCTTTCAATCAGCAAAAAAAAATGAATGGCTTTTCCTTTTTATTTTTTTCAACTTTAAGTGTTTTACATAATAAGGCACTGATTATATGAAGTATACTGTAAACCCATCATTTTTTATAAAAATCTCTTATGTTTTGTATGTAAAATCTTAATCTATTTTAACAGAACTAGACTTCTTTGCATAAAATTGCAGTATTTGCCACGCACACGGATGCATAAACACTGAGAATGCACACACTCACCCCTAAGTACTCAAAGAGAACAAATGACCTAAAAATAATAAGCTCTTACCAGATTCGAGGGAACCCAAACACTCTTTTATAAGCTGCCTTACACATAACAGCAATGATTATGCTCTTATCTGCATTGGGGACTTTAATGAGTTAAATTATCATTCATGCTGTATTGCTGTTTTGCTTAATTGGAATTTGTTTAGCAGGCTTTGTAAGGAAGCAAACAGGGAATAAACAGATTTATGGGGAGCTCTGCCAAGTAAAAGGTTATACATAATTTAAGGCGGATTAGTTTGGATGTAGAGGTCAATAAGGCTAAATAGACAAGAATCATCAACATCCAGGAAGGAGGGGTGTCTTGAGGGTCTGGGCCCGTACCAGCTCTACCAGCTCTTTATTAACAGATGCTAAGGTGTGCTCACATGTATCCAGGAGCATGCATTGACCCACATTAACACACTCAGGAACAGACCTTGCCCATACATTGGTGAACACATAAGCAGCTAACAGGGATACATATGTGTGCAAACTAATTATATCAGTGTGCTTATTTCTGTTTGAAGCTTCAAGGCATTGTTCTATTTTAGTTTAAGTATGTCACTATGTCATATATCATCAACTTCACTGTAGTCACCTTCATTACTTTTGGCTACATCATGATCACAGCTGTCAGCATATTCCATTATTACAGTGCTCTACTACCCTACTGCCATGTGGGTCCATTTGTCACATTTCCTTGCTCATTGCATTGTATATTACTTTTTCATTCAGCTGCGATAATGAGTGTATAAGCAAACAGCCTTTTTTGTACTTATCATTAGTTGCCTCTGTCAGGCAGCAGTTCAGTCTTTGCACATCACCAAGGCAGTGGGTCTCTGAATCAAACATCAGGAAGCTGACGTAGTAGAAAAAGAAAACTAATGATGGTAATTATATGAATTATATGATCGGCTGAATCGTTCATTTAAAGTTTGCAATTTATTTTTCATTATTATGCTCCATGTCAAAATAAAACAACTTGCCTCATGTTTTAAAGAGCAGTTTAATACCCCATTTTAGCTTGAACAGACCTTCAGCACACATTTAAAAAAAATGCATTAACACGCAGACCCAGTTCAGCTGTTCTTGGGCTTACATCTAACAATCATGCAGAATTCATAGAACTGTAGTTATGTATGTAACTCCAATTTTGAATGCCTATGGCAGACCACCTGAAACCATCTCACATTTCATTCATAACACCTGAAGTGCTTTTTTTTAGCCAACATTAAGTGGTAACAGTGACTTGTGTCTCCACCTTTACTGAACGGCTATCTTAGGCTACCGATGCTTCAAGCAGATGCGGCAGATTTAATGGAAAGTGGAAAAGCTGCAGAGGTTGACAATTTGCACTAC
Organism: Istiophorus platypterus; assembly: GCA_016859345.1. Classification (NCBI taxonomy): domain Eukaryota; kingdom Metazoa; phylum Chordata; class Actinopteri; order Istiophoriformes; family Istiophoridae; genus Istiophorus; species Istiophorus platypterus. The sequence continues at coordinate 12,866,424 of CM029130.1, read as the reverse complement.
TCATCCACATAAACACTATAAACTGGTAGTTTTATAGCAGATACGGGAAGGGGGGTGGAGATCCGACGTTGCCTTGTAGTTTGGGCCATGGTGTTGCAGGGAGTGTCTTAAATTTTGTGCATATTTTGTCAGGATCCAGAGGACAGAATTATTGGATTATCAATGGAAACAGAAAATAACACCATGGAATGGGGCTTTATCAGCAGATAGTGTAATAAAGTGACTGTACATATTATTAAATACATTGAAAAAGTTGATTTAGGGTTAGGTTTCTCTCTAAACTCTAAAATGCATGAGCCAAAACCTTAGTTTCGTGTCTGCTTCACTGTGAGTGATGTATGCAAGAGTTGCAGTAAGTCAACATAAAGTGTGAATGTGTATGCTTTGTGCATATCTGTTGTGCAAGTGTGTATGCATGTACAGACTATCACAGAGGCTAAATGTGCTTTTTTATCTAACTAAGGTCAGTTTCTACAATGCTTTGTCATTACTAGATGGGCCCTGGAATTTTCATATGTAGCAGTTATTTTGTAATTATCCATTGCTATCATATAGAAAACACCACATAAGGTTGTTTTTGACTCCCATATGAATTCCTCTGACACATGATCTATAAACAGCCTGGTAAATATTCTTTGGGTTCCTGATATTTTTAACGTATTCAGAATGGATTGTGACATTGAATTTAGTTTTTGTTTTTTGAATTAAAACCGTTAATCTATATATTAGAATCATATGGTTAACTATCAGATTTAATGCAAACATGTTTCTGTATAGGGGTTTTGAATGGGTACATCTGTATTCAGCTCCTGCTTCCAGGTGTATATGTCAGGGTCTAACATTCACAGTTGATGTACGGGTGTCTCCATTAACACTCATGTTAAATGATCTCTTTTCCTCAGACTCCTGCTCACACTGACATTTCCTCCTCTGGCTCACAGTGCCTTTGGGCTTTCCTTCTTTGTGCATGTGTGTCTCGTGGATGCACATGCATGTGTCTGTGTGTGTGCACACGCAAACGTGGGGTTGCTGTTGGCATTGAGCTGTGAGGAAATGTCAGAGCACATCTGCAAATGAACGATATCAGCAGTACCTAGTGGCCAGTGCACACACACAGATGCACACACACTCACACACACACTCGGCAAAAAAAACACAAGGTGTTTGGTATTGCCATACAACCTGCTGCCAGTTATGCACCACAACAGCACCCAGCACATAAATAGTGTGCAGGGAAAAGAGGATGCAGCTGGAAGCAGAAATGTGGGAACTAGACTTCTGTGGAGACAAACATAGGCAGGTTAACTATGCTTTGTTTTGTTTTTGATAAACATATATATATGTATATATATATATATATATATATATATATATATACTACTTTATATATTGAAAGAAAGCCATTGATTTCAGTGACATTTTCAATTTTTTTGTATGTTAGAATTGAATATAAAACAATTGATGTAGAAAATAAAATATTTTTAATGATTACGAAATTCAAAACTACAAAAAAATCCCCCTTTCAAGCAACTGACATACATTAGCTACAAGATCTGAATTTATTTGTTAAGATAGAGAAAATATATGCACGTGTATATTTACATAATCAATTAGTAATAATAATAATAATAAATAATAATAAGTCATTTAGCATGGTTTCGCCTGAAAGTAACATATTCCACCGGCCACTAACTTCAAAGCTCACTAACACATTATATAGTGTTTGTTTTTGTTTTTTGCGTACAAATACAATGTGAAATGACAAATCTTGGTTTTACATTTTATATTCAGTCCAGTCTTGTCTAGTGAAGGCAGTTGTAAAGCTGTACTGTCTTTTCAAATTAAAGATATTCAATCATTTCCTGTTTCTTATCCTGTCAAAATGAACAAAAGCTTGCTTTATATTTGTAATATCAAAGTTTTAAACTGGGAGGCGTATGTATTGTGCATACAGCATACAGTTGGTGTTATATTTATAAGTGACTCTTATGCATACAGATGCACACAAAATTCAAGACACCTGCAAAAGCATGTATGCATGCAAACAGAGCCAAACAGGAATGAGGTCTGGAAATGTCAGTCAGCATGATATCTCATTATTTCTGCCTCCTGAAGTTCCATGAGTGCAGAGGAGCTATTTGGGACACAAATTCACTATACCAAAAAACCTCAGTCTTTTTAAAAAGGTGCTTGACAGCTTTTAGTGCACAGATAGTCATCAAGGCTGCCAAACAGATGAATTAATCTTATGAAAATCGAGCAAGGCAATAGACTGGAAAGGAACAAGCATGGGAAGGAAAAAGGGGTGAGGAGAGAGAAAAAACAGAAGAGGAGAGATTATATGAGGAGAGGGTAAAAAATAGCGGGCAGATATAAATGTAAGCAAAAAGAGAAAATAGTGTAGTGTGAGTAAGGGAAAGATGAGGGGAAAACAAGACAGGGAAAATTAGTCGAGAGGAGATGAGCTGCGAGCAGAGGAGAGGGGATAGAGTGCTAGTGGCTAATTACAAAGCGCAGGGATTTATTTCTTTGCTTTGGGTTTTTCTCTCACATTCTGCTGAGCTTCCTCTTAATTCCTGTTAGGCTCAAATCACGTTTAGGGAATGTCTGCCTACCGTGGCAGGTCAGATAGTACAGTTAATTATCCAGATAGTAGATCCAATGTAAAAGGAGACATAGGAGGGGATTTCCATGGTTAAAGCAAATCCAGGAGTCTTAATGGCACACATTTAAGCTTTTTCAAGCTATATTTTGTTTGACTTCATCGCCATAAATGTCAGCAATGGGATTAATCTATGTATGTGTGTGTGTGAGTGTGTGTGTGTGTGTGTGTGTTTGTGCACATATGCGCAGGCCTGTGTGTCTCACTCTGAGCTGTATGTACATTGCTAATGCTGTGTTTTGTAGCTCTTACATTACTTCCCTGACATCTTTATTCCTACCACCTTAAATGAAATGCAGTGCAGAGTTATATCTTATATTTCAATACGACTAACAATAAAAATAACCATTAATACAGAGCATCCAATTTTTGTGTGCAAATTTGCTACAGAAAATGTTCACACTGTCATTCTTAGTGTATAAACAAAGTAAGAACAACAGGGAGATTATTGTGACAGACTCATCAAAATTCTTTCTGAAGTGAATTTGCTTAAATGATTATTTGACTCACTGTTACTGGGCATAGGGAGGACTAAGCAGCACACTGATGCATTATGGAGGGAAAGGTGGGCAGAAGTGGCAGTAGATTGACACTGACCAGAGGGACAATGCATATGAAAACTTATATATAGATATAGGTCTGCCTTTGTTTGTGTGCGAGCTCTATTTTGCAGAAAGCTCATTGTAGTGAATCAGGACTGATGCTTACAAATGAATGAAAGTTGAAAGTGTGACAAAAAAATACAACCCTCTAAGAATCATGTGTATGGCTGAAATGTACAAATATGAGAATAAAAGTTTCTTTTTACTAAATGCAGTAAGTGCCGAATTAGCTTTGCATATGATCTGTAGTTCTGGTAAGTCCAGAGGCTTTGTAGTGAGACAAATACTGATTTAACCTGCAATTTTCAAACATTATATTATATTATTAGCATTGTAAGTAGTTATTACTGTTGGATAAATGAAATACTAATGCAGGGGACTTCAGGATAACTTAGAAGCTGTCATTATGTTTCAGAAAAAGCAAAAATCCAGAGACCAAAAGAGAAAAGAAAGACAGGAGTGAGAAAGAAAACAATCAGGGGGAACACAGCTGTGAACAATATTTTTTTGTTAATGCAACTTGTTAGCAGTGTTTTAAATTACACTGGCATGTAATGTGGGCCACTATTATAATAGTTAACTTGCTAATAAATGAAGCAGCATTGCCCCCAGTTTCAGAAACAGCCACTGAGAGCGGATCAGCCACAGGTCCTTCATTACCATTTTCTCTTGTTAATAAAGATGTCATCCTTGGTGAACTCGTAAAGTGACCACTTATAGTCGTTTAAAGCTGTCATTTTAAGAGATTCTAAATATTGAATGATCTGTTTTTATTATATTGTAAGTATAATATTATGATATTATACCGTATTCCCTACGATTTAAGCTTATATTCTTAAATTATCAAAATATATTATCAATATAAGATATTTAAGATGCTTGTAATGTAAAAGATTTTTCAATTAATAATTTTTTTAAACATCATCAGGTTACTATAATTTTCTATCAGTTTTAAACTTTATTGGGCTGTATCCTTTCTTTTAAGTCTTATTATGCTACTTCTGTGTTGCAAAAGAACAGGCTAGCACTTACAGGGCAATAATTCACCAAACTGATTTAAATAAAATATGACATCTTACTCAGTTACTTCTTATCATAAAATGCAATGATAGAGTAGTCTTTCCTCAGTGTAGGGACCAGAATAAGATGGTTTTCCAGCTCTGTCTTATTATCAGGTTGAATTGAAAATCTCAAAAGTTGTGAAAAAAAAAAACAACACAGTTTATACTAATCATTTTAATAACCACGGATGCATATGTTTAGTTATTGAGTCAGTTGTTTGTAGGCTACAGGTCGCCTACTGAGGCTGCATAGGGCCCAGATTTTTGTGCAATGACACTGTGTGTATGCCTGGTTTTGTTCATGTGTTCAAATGTTTTGGAAATGTTTCACTTTTTAAGTAGATGCGCAGTCCATCCATATCTAGTGTCCAGCATCAGCAGCCCTTGCCACACTGCTGATTCTGCCACCTGCCCAGGCCATATCTGATCTGTACAGTTTGTAATTATCTTAGCACATCTCCTTATCTTAGCGGAATCTCTTGGGGAGTGCTGCACCGCATTTATTACACCAGATCTGATCTGTGTTTAGGTCTACTTTCTTTCTTTCTTGTCTATTTTCCTACTATATTTCCAGTTTCTTTCTCCCTTGTGCACTCTCTTTCTTAAACCCCGCACATACACACACAAGCACATCTTTCCCCTGCCATGTCAGGCTTGGTGTGGCAGTAGATAGGATTTATTAGGCCAAGATGCTGACTGTTGACATGAGTGTGATCTACAATTTGGTGGGAAGACAAGTGTCCCAATGGAGGGTGTAATAATGTTCTCTCCCTCTCTGTACCTTATCTCCTGCTGATGAAACCATGGCTGATACCTTCCCTTACATATAGAATTGCATCAGTTTGTGTGTAGGTGTGTGTGTTTGTGCCTGGCTGTCTCCAGATGTGGGTGTTTGGACATGGTTAAGGAATTCTTTTCTTTTTTTTTTTAAATTTTGTATCACCCTTGAGTCTTATAAGTTTTAAACATAAGACATTGGCCTAAAACCAGCACAGCCGGGATATAAGTGGAGATTCAACATCTAGGCTGCTGAATTTTTTAATCACACTATCTGGCTATACTATATAACACTGATGCAATATAAAGAATAAAGATTTTAAAAAGTTTTTTAAAAAGCAGTTTAAGTTATTTAGTTAGTAGAAATACCCTAGAAATGCAACAATCTGTGACTTTATTATCTGCAGAATCAGGTCTCACTGCTGCTGATAGTGCCCAATTCAGATTTATTTAGTTATATTATAAATTGATTCTAGACTTGTCATGGAACATTGAGGGCGAAAGGTGACAAAATACAGCTAAAGAAATAGTGAAGCATGTTGGGAAATAAGTTGATTTACTTATTTGGCTGAGAGTTAGATGAGAAGATGAAGACCATTCTTGCTTAGCTTAAGACTAAGAGCTTCCTTATTTGTAGTAGGTTTAATTTTGAACTTTGGAGACAGTGAAAGTAGCTGTTTCTCCTGCTTTCATTCATCGTGCTAAGCCAAGCTAATAGTCTGCTGGCTCTAAACTCCATTCTTAGGTCACAATTATGAGAGTGATATCAATACTGTCATATAGCACTCAAAAAGAAAATTAAAAAAACATTTTTCTCAAAGTATTCTTTTAAAGACACAGCTGCCAACAGTTGCTAGAATTATTTTTGCAAGGTTTAGTCATCAAACATTATTTGGGGAAAATATGGGTGTTTAAGACCTGCTGAGCATACAGATGACCAAGAGGTGTGCTTTATCTGCAGGATTAGTTACAGTAGTTTCTTTGTGTATCAGTATCAGTGTGAAATTGGGTTACGGTCAGACAGCTTTGAAATTATTGTGAAGCTAACTACAGTACAGTTGATATCATCAAACTTTTCAGGGAACACGGAAAAACTTTCAAGCCCACAGATGGTGAGTGGTTGATAATAAAAATATAGCTTCATATGGAGAATTTCTTATAAAATCATTAAAAATCACATGCCGTCTTTTACAAGGACCAAAACAAAATAGAATCGTAATAATAATTTTAATGATATATATATATATATATATATATATATATATATATATATATATATATATATATATATATATATATATATATATATACATGCTGATTAAGGGCAGTAGAAGAAAATCAAACTGACATATTTTCACCAAGTAAATTTGTTGTGGCTTGCATGTTAATTATAAGCTGCAGATTCTGAGTTGTTTTTCTGATCAGACACATATACCGGAAGACCTGGATTACTCTCCATTTACCTCTCTTTTCCCTGAGGAAAAAATCTTTAGCTTCTAAAATCTCAACTAGTTATTGACTTTATCTGTCTGCTGGCGACTGTGTACAGTGGCTTTATCGAGGTTTGTTTTTGAAAACAACTGTCTGCAAGAATACTGATGAGCAATGAGAGCAAACCAAAACATTAAAGTTGTGGACCTTAATATCAAGGCAGTGAGCTTAAAGATACGGAAATGCTCCATGAAACTGAGGGGAACTGCAGAGTTGGGTGATAATTATTCATGGGTTTGTCGCTACAAGTGACACTTGTCACATTAAACACAGTCATTTGATCGATTGTTTATATGAAAATACTGATTAGAGCAGCTTTAAGTTGTTGTGGCAATTGTCATAATCAGATGTCAGTAGGACAAGTCTCCGACAATAACTCCTCGTCGAACTGGAAATCTGTTCTGTCAACCTGTGACGCCTGTGTTGTTCAATTATTAAATTGTGCATCATTTATATGACACATCTGATAACTTAAGTTTAAGCTGTCATCACTGATGGAGCTGGTTTATTATAGCTTCCGCTGTCAAAGATGACATTTATTACACACATGCAGAGAAGACCACTGCTGCACATGCATACAGCATTCATTCCCTCATTAGTATTATTAACCAGATGGTGCTATACAACTTCATCAGATGAGGATTACCCCACTGCATGGCAATTCATGAAGAAAACAAAGCCCGATAGTAAATTATATAAGTGACCTTGCTGACAGTTTTAATTAGACAAATTCACAGTAATGGATTAAATAACAAAGGAAAGAAAAAAATCTTGAGAACACTGTCAGGGCTTTGGGCTATTACATATGACAAGTTTTTTTCCTTTCACCTCAGTGAATGGAGTGTTTTCAAAATGTACTCTAATTTACTCTTCTTCTCTCTTGCTTCCCTTCTCCATTAACAAAGCCTGATTTACAGCACATCCTCTGCTCTACACTACACCTCTGGTAGTGCTGGTTATAGATGCTGACTGGGAACATTTTCTTTTCCTTTAGGTTTCCATAAAATAGGTCTTTGTCTTTTGCACTGGCATTCTTGAAATAAAATAAAAATAAATACCAAAAAATAGTCACAATGAATGTGATAAAGGATTTCTTGAGTTTACGATTTGAAGTGTGTAACTTGTAGTCAGCTTCTATGATGTTAATTCAGAGGATGAATGGATGAACGAAAAGCTGGATTACTTCTTTATTGATACTGGAGTTGGAGCTGTTGCAGAAGGGTTAACATTCTTTGTGAGGTTACTTGTTCCTTTGCTTGATTGTGATGTTCCCATCCCATGAAATGATGGGGTAACAATATAGTGTATGATCTACGTGTGATGGGAATGCTTGCTGGCATTAAAGAAACAGTTTGGTTAATATAAAGCTTCTGAGAGGAGCCATTTAGCTTAGCTTAGCACAAAGACGGACAAAATGAGGAAGCAGCTAGCCTTGCCGTTTGTGGCAGTAAAAAGAATTAATCTACCGGGACCTCTAAAGCGCTCAAGTTGTTGACGGGGGGCTGTAATGTCACTATATTCTTAGCTGAGACCAATTGCACACACCTGGCTGAGAGCATATTTTCTCGGATAGAGCTAGGTTATCTGTTTCCATTTGTTTCCAGTCTATATGCTAAGAATGCTTAGAAGACAAGCTAATCAGCTGCTGTCAATAGCTTCATATTTACCACGCAGCTAAGAGGCTGGTATTGATTGTCACATTCAACGCTCTTAAAGGTCTAACCGCGGGGTCTAGGAAAAATCCAGACGGGGAGGCTGTCAGCAGCTACAGTAGCACTTTTGTGCTGCACTGGAAGAAATTAGGATGGTATCATCCACATACATGAGAAGTAAGAAAGAACTACAATACAATGCACATCATTTATGCATATGCAGAACAGCAGGGGAGCTAGAATGCATCGCTGAAGGACCCCTGTTGAGACAACCTAGTCAGAGGAGTTGTTAATGCCGGTGCACACTTCAAATAAACTAGTCTGAAAGTAGCGTCGCCTAACGACATCTGAAAAAAACAAAATGTTTTCTGGCGGTTTCCAAAGGCAGAGCAAATACAGAAAGTCAAAAAGAAGGGCCGTGCACACTCTTGCAATCTTTCCCCGAAGGCCTTCAAGAAATGAAAGACGTAGTCATGAGAGGGAAGAAAAAAGAGCTTGAAAGAAATTGTCGGTTTGGGAAAGTTATAAACATTGTCCATTTAAGATGTCAAAACAATTTGGGGTGGTGGCGTACTGTTTGTTTTGAGGTATACCGAACCCTTTAGGAATAAAAACTCTATGGGATTTTAAGAAACAGCGTAATCAACACGACCGCATAGATGCAAACATTCTGGACAGAAAAGCGGTCAACATTTCCAGGAAGGCAGAAATGGAAAGCCAACGGTTGAATTAAACGGTAAACTATATTGAGTCTATAGCAATAATTTTTGAAATGAATCTTTCAGGAACTGGTAGCAGAATAGAGTATTGCACGCTTGTGCCTAAATTGTGAAGTAAGGCCCCTCTTGAAGAAGACATCACTAACAACAGTGAGGGGTTATCAGATTTTTGAACTATTTCTCAATAGAATATTTAGCTATTCAAAGTGCGCTGTTCCCCATATGTAACCTTGTCCCTGAAGTGAAATATTTAAGCCATACATGTACCAAACAGTTACAGGCTTTATTGTTGTAGCTGACCGTGTATTTTAAATGTGTGGTGCAGTTACCCTTGAGGCAAACTATAGCAGTTGCGAGAACTTCAACTTCAAGTCCAATTACAGCAAAAAGCACTCAACAATATAAATTCTTTAAATTGTGGTCAATTTCCTGTTCACTGTTTACTAAGCTGACACTGTGTTCATAGTGCTTTCGTTGTTTGGCCATGTAGTGCCTGAGAAGGTTTACATACTTCACGAACTGATTGATATATTGTTAACGTTCAGCAGATACTAGAATCGGGTACAGTGTTGATGATCAATATGCAAGGTTATGACAGCCGCTCAAGGTGCCCTTAGAGCAAATTTATTGATATATGAGGGAGCACAATTCCCATATATTTTATAGGAAAGCCAGTATGCCGTGAACCTGGGGTGAAAGCACATGATGCCCTATAATTCATTCTAGGTTTCACTGGTATCCATTAAAGAATATCATCCATAAATGCGTATGGATATGAGCATAAATGTATGTTTCCCTCTTCCTTTATCTTGCCCATATCCTGTACTATTCAGGAACGTTATCTAGATATGCCCATCCTTTACTTTTTCTTCATCCTCTCTCCTTTTCTTTCACTTCATCTCTTAGTCTTTCCTGTCATCAATTTACATATTTGTGTGGAGGCTTAGTTTTTTTTGCTTGAGTCCTTTTTTCTTAGAGTGTTTGATTTTTGAAGAATGTGTGCCTACCCTGAGACACAAAGGGCTTTGATTAGACACCTTATCTTTACACAGGTTTCTTATTACATAAAAATAGTGCTTCATTACATCAGGTGCAGAATGACCCTTAAATAAACTTTTTCTTCTTTCTGTATTTTTTCAGCCGACAGACATTATTTTCATAAACTATGTTGAGCTTTTCTAGAACAAAATAATATTTGTTCACAGTGAAAACTCCTCAGGGCATCTTAAATGTCTTGGTAGAGGCAACAACAAACATGTAACAAGTTTTTGACTTGAGCCTTCATTTTGCTGTTACTATATATTCTTATGGGGATATGTTATTATAGCCACACTATTTTGAAAGCCACAGTTTTAATGTAAAATTGTGGTTCTTTGATGTTTTGTTTTGGGTTTTTATTTTCCAAAAGCTGGTTGATGATTCATTCTGCCTTGTTGCCTTCTCAGAAACAGGCAACTGTATATATCAGAACCTATTTTCTTTTACTTACTGACCGCTGTTGCATCAGAGGCCACTGAAACTATCGCTGACATCTTATTAGAACTGTAAGATGGTCATAGTTGTCTAGTGCAGTGATCCCCAATCTTTACTGTCTGACTAACCCCACAGCCCTGTCAGATGAGCTCAACTACTTTGCCACCAGTGCCCACATGTCATATTCAAAATGGGATATTGTATTTTTCAAGACAAGAAATAATTTGAATTCATATTAATAACACTTTATGTATTTGAAGCTGGAGGTTTTACTCATGTACCATCCATCCATGTAACTGTTTTCTATTTCAACTTCTCTGCCTGTGTGCTAATAATTTATATGCATTCTTAACTGCCTGGTGTTTTGGTGTTAAAGTTGATTGGAGCTGATGGGTGTTATATCCCAATACACCAAATACTGTACTCAAGATCAGACTCGTGCCAATTTATAATCCTATTTGTGTTTTTGTGGTGTTAAAAACTTCTGTGTGGATGTGTATGTACAATGTTTTACTGAATAATACTTACTGTTATTTACAATTAGCTCATGCCTTCACCCATTTTGTTTGAGATGAGGTTTTCATCTCAGCAGATTTCAGATACAGTGCTTTGGCTAACAAAATGTCAGATTTTCCTGTCATGTATGTATCCTAAAATAGGGGCTTCCTTCTAGAGTCACTATTTTGCTTTTACTTAACTGTCATGAGGAACAAATGTATAAAAGCCAGTTATTTAGCTTGGCCTTCCGCTCTAACAAGTACAAATGGCATCATTCACATGTTGCTGAAAGAGTTTTTGTCATTGTCCTTGCACTAACAACTCTCGGAGATTGGTTTGAGTGCATCTTCAGAGGGCTGAGGATCTGTGAGCTCACAGTGCACTTCAGTGCACAAAGTCTTAGGAATCATGTGACAGTGTGCGTCCTCCAACCACCAACTAAAAAAGAGAGGCAACGAAAACAAAAATGTGAAGCGATAGTAATGACACTTACTGGGACAAAATTTGGGGGCAGAAATGCACAAATTCGAAAAGATGTGTAGAAACATTGCATTGCCAATGAAACATAACTTTCTCAAAACTCAGACTTAATTGTCCCTTTATATATCATCGTTATAATTGCAAAAAACAACTTTTTTCAATGCCCTCTAAAGTGCAGACTTTTCAAAACCTCGCCTTATGTAGATCAGCCTAGCGCACTTGAAACATGAACAGCGACAATGGCGGATTTGTGCCATTCTCTTTATGTTTGGTTAGTACTGGCAATTACAAGTTTACATCTCAACTTGGCAAGCTGCAAAACATCGACATCATGCAAAAGCCTCATGGCAGCCATGTGCAGGAAATTCAGATGTCAAATAACTATAAATGAGTAAATAATTAGCTACTATTGTTTTTGTTTTATTGCTAGGAAAACAAGCTCATTATACATGTTCAGAATGATCCCTGATATTTGATGCATCATTAAAGTAGATTTTATTACCACATACTGGCCTAGCATGCTTGTCAGTTGAGTGTTTCTAGATGTTTCTGTGTTCCTGTGTGTATGGAGATATTGTGCGGATATCTGTATTACTGTGGGTAAGGCCTTAAATAAGGTAGAACAGGTTGAAACGATGTTTGCCTTCAAATAAAATACAAATTACAACTAGTTGTTATGACAAAATCTTGTATTTGTATTTTTTTATTTTATTATTTTTTATTTATTTATTTTTTTCTTGTTGCTGGTGGTATATTAGACACAGGGCTTACAAAATATTTCATCCTGCTACAGAATTCAAGACCAGCTGTAAACCTGTTAAATATAATTTTTGATATTAAATTTTATTTACCTGACTGCAGCTCTCTCCATCTCTATCCATCCGTCTGATTTTCTCCATCTTTCTCTCATCTCTCACTGTCATCTCCTGCTCTTGCATCTCACTCACTCTTGTGTCCTTCCTTCACTGCGCTTCTTCTACCTGCATATTTCATCTCTCTTCCAATTCACCCCTTCGGATTTCACCTTTCTTTTCTTCCTACTTTTTCATTTCGTTTATATGTATTCCCACATATTTTTTCACATCTCCCCTTTTCCATCAATTTTTTCATCGTGTTATATCTTTGCCCATATCTTTTCCTCCATCTGTCATCCCCGAACCCACTCTCTCTAGTTTAATCGTTGCATCTCTGCATCCGCCTCTTTTTATAATTTCTCTTCATCTGTTTATTCTTCCGATTTTTCTTACCTTTTTTAAGGCTTCTGTCTTTTTCTCCTTTTTTGTGTCCTTTGCAGCTGGTATTGTTCGGAAAAAGCAGTGGTGTGAGATGGTGCCATGTTTGGAAGATGAAGGCTGTGACCTGTTAGTCAATAAATCTGGCTGGACTTGTACACAGCCCGGAGGCCGAGTCAAAACTACCACGGTGAGTTCAGGCTCTCTTTTGGCCCCTAGGTAACACAAACCTCTTACAAACCAGTAGTTGTGGGCAAAATGTGTATACTTCCCGCACCAGTGGCACTGAGAACAACATGACTGTAAGAGATGGAAATGAATCACTTGCCTAGAAAATCAATTGTGGTGTGAATCCAGACTAATGACACATTTTATGAATTTTTTGTACATTAAACTAATGATTTCACAGTTTTTCTTGCCAAATGGGACTGTTACGTAGCCATTTTATTAGGCTAAATCATTATACAGTATAATAAAAATTTTTGTTTATTGGCTCCCATTAAAAGTGCTGATCTACAGTCATGGGTACAGCATTAAAGCCAGATTTAAAACACTGTTTTCACTACACTACACTATTAATCTGATATGTGTATTTTGAAGTGCCAAAAACTCAAGCTTGCAAAGTGAAACAAATTTGAATTTGATTTTTATTTTTAAATATATACATGCAAAAAAATTTTCATATACTGTTAGTCCAATATATTGTCCAAAATACAATATATAATATAATGAGAGACTGTGTGCCTTTATAATGATGAAAGAAACCCAGTATGGTCTCCAGCAAATCCTAAGGAAAAATCTGGCTCTTTAGCTGCTTAGTGCCCCATTATTATGTTAACTTTGTCACCTGATTGCTGCTGGACATGTAGCATACAATAGTTGACCAGTTTTATCACTGCAGTGGCTGAAAACAATGGTGATTAGAGCGCTTAGACTAAACCAAGTTGCAGGACAAATACAATGAGCTCAAAGTCACTAAAACACTACGTAGAGCTGAGGGGATCTGCAAAGTTGTGGATCATGCATTGTAGCTTTGTCACAACAAGCATCGCCTTTTACATCCCACTTAATCATTTGCCCCAGTGATAATTTTAAAATACAAAATTAGAGAAGCTTTAAACCTCTAAATCAGAGAATCCTATTTTATATATTTTGGCCATTTAAATTCATCAACTACTCCCATAATACCATACTTGGGGCCAGCTTGCACACTGTCAGCCACAAGTACATTGGTAACAGTGGAAAACCCATTTAAATATTCACTCCACAATCCCCTGAAAATGTTTCTCTCACGCCCTCCTTGTCTTCGGCTCGTCTCTGCAAACTGTACGCTGTTTGTTTACTTCCTCATTGCCAGTAATTAGCTTGAATTAGGGACACTCTTAATGTTAATGATGGCAGCAGATGGGAAGCAGCCACTTGTATTCACTAAGATGCCGCCCATTCATTCATCTGCTCGTCCCTCATACTGTATCTCCAGCTCTCCAAGCCTCCTCCTCTCCACTTCACCCCAACTCTGACACACACACACACACACACACACACACCTTTCCACCTCCTTACACACTCCCACTATTTTCATCCCGCCACCTGCTTCACAAGAGATGTAAACACTGGTGCTCTCCTGCCTGTATGAGTCTATACTGTAGAAATTAAAAGAGGTCTCAGTTGAAAAACATGTTATACAACACACGACACCGCCGCCTTATCTTTGAATGTCAGTGGATGAGCACTGAGGATCGGTGGGGCATCATTAATGCAACTGTCACGATTCCGTCATCAGCTGACTAACTTGTTTATGCCTTCCTGCTGAAAGACAAACGCACAAACATAGTAGATACACATACTGAATGCTTAACCCAGATGATACGGTTTGTTATCAGACAGCTGCCGCCCCTGTGCCCTTTCTGTTTTGTGAGTCATGTGTGTCTCTCAGTGCCCTGACACCACCCTGAATATACCCAGTTGTGAAGACTGAGGTTACAGCTGTTACATGTTCCACCTACAATCCACACACACTCATATGTAACATATAGCTAGATCCATTCATTATATTTCACAGATATAAGAGTAAGTGTGCGTCTGTTGGAGGGGGTTGAGTTTGCAGATATGGTCACTCTGTGTTTTAAGGCTAATAGGTCCAATGTGGGTGCCCTCTTACCAGCATGTTAACATGCTCTCACCGATGTCTCGTGGTTTGTTTTTTCAGCTTTCATATTCATAATTATGAATATGTGTCATTGATTGGCCTACATGTAAACTTCATATCCTTCTTAGGATGTCAGTCATCGTATCTCTCATCAGCTTACATGGACAATATATTGGATGTGACAGGTATTTCTTGTCTTGCTTCATTGGCTACTTTACGCTTAGTGACAGCTATTCGAATGGCCGATCACCTACTATATGCGCACTTATCTGTGCCAGTCCGTGTGTGTGTGTGTGTGTGAGTGCGTGTGTGTGAGCGCGTGTGTGTGTGTGTGTGTGTGTTTGCATGTTTCAGCAGCTTCCGCTGTCAAGGATTCAAATAACTGACAGAAAGCAGACTCCTTCAAAATTCTTCAAAAAATATTAATTTCTGTGATGGATGGACTATCCTAATGTAACAGCTCCCTTTAATATCCAGTTGTGGGAAGTTGGGAAGATTTAGGACGTTACTTCACCATTACTTCACAACCATGCATGTCATGTAAAATTGCCTAAAAAGCATTAAAGGTTAAGGCCAATTCCCCAAAACAGAAATAACATAAACCTCTTGTTATCTGCAGACCCAAAGGAGAATCGCAGGCAAAAACAAAACACCAATTTACTCTTCAGCATACCTCTGGTTAACAAATGGCCCCCTCCCTAGGGCTTTTCAAGGTTAAAACAAAACTGCAGTCACTACGATATTGCCTAGGGATGACTGTTGGCTGTGCACAGTCCAGTAAGCATGTCCAACCTGTCTGTCAGGTGTTTGTGCGAAAACATCAATCCAGACAAACAGACATGTCCCTCGGGGCATTTGACGAAGCCAAGTCAATCTGATTCAGCCCCACAGCCCCATAAAGGGCTATTTTGGACAAATGTCAGGAGGTGGTTTGCATGTATTTGTCAAATGTTTGAGAGTTTGTGCTTTCTCTGTCAAACAGAGGGAGATTGTTGTTCAGGATGACATCGCTGACCTCTTCTCTACCTTTAGTTGGCAACACAGCTCAGTATGAGTTGCAAGGCAGATTAGATGTATACTGCAGGTCCTCCCTCAAACTACAGAATTTCACTCAGCTCAGTAGCTACATTTTGATTTACTTTTTTTAAAAATAACTTCCTCGCATACCTGTTTTCTCTGTTTTGCTCCGTCTCAAACTTTTTCTCTTTTCACTTTCACTCCCTATATTTTTTTTCGCACTCTCTCCCTCCAAGTGTCTTACTTTTTCTCTCTTTCCCTCAGTCCCCCTCTTCATACATTTATCTTATTCTGACCCTGCCGTGAACAGTACATGTTTTTTCCTGTCAATAAAAATAGACTATGGATTTTTCTAAGGCAAGCTCCAGAAGGAACATATGAAGATTGATATGTACATGCTTATTGTTGACAGTGATGCTTTGATCGAGTTTATTTTTGTAAGCAGCTAAAACAAGGAGCATTGCTATAAAGGACACGTATCAAACAGAGGTACACTTTTGAACCTCTTGCATATTTTTTATTTCAGTATCAAGGGTTACTCTGATACAGTGACAATTTTCTCCCCTAAAGTATTGACTTAGGCTAACAGAAAAGGGAATTACAATAAATTACAATAAAATGCACATGGACACTCACTCTGGTTATATGTCCATCAATCCCACTCTTGTGAACACAGTATTTCAGTATGGCCATGAGGAAATTTCTTGAAATGTGGCAAAAACGTTTTTTGACTCAAGGCTGGAGTGATTGGAATCAAAGGTCAAGGACCAGGGAAACCATGACCTCACAAAACAAATTTTTGGCCATAACTCAAGAATTCATACATTAAGAGGAAGTCCAGTTTATTTGCTTACTAGTAGCCTAGTGGTATTTCATTCAGTTATCAGCACAACACATAACCAGGACTGAGCAGCTTGCCACCCGGGAACCTCTGCAGCTTGCGCTGCAGGAGGAAGGCACAAGCAGATCCTGTCTGACCCACACTTCCCATGCCTCTGCCGCCTGGCAGCCATTACAGTAGCATGTGGACCCGAATCAGCAGTTTTAGATAAAAAAAGATTTTCCCCGCCAGTCATCAGGCTACTGAAGTGCTGACATTTACACTTACACACACACCATACACACAAACTACAGTAAAAGAAAAGCATACACATACAACAATGACTGAACCCTAAGGATACTCAAACCTTTATGATTACTATTTAAACACTGTTTATTTTATTCACTTACTATGCCCTTATTATTATGACTCTTAAAATATAGAGGGGAGTTGGTTCTGAGACCAAAAATTTAAGTACTAATGTTAGCATTTTTATCAAATATGTAAAAATAAAACTTGAAACCTTTATGCAAAGGCAAATGGTTTATTATAAGCAATTTTAAAGGAGTTAGCGGAGTGTTACTGAGCTCTTTTAGCTAGAAAAATTATTTAGAGTAACAATAGCAATAATAATACTATTGATATTGCTATATTATTTGTAATCTTCAAATCCTTCTCTCCAGGAAAAATTGAGCAGACTGAAAATACAAACATTAAAGCATAATTCTAAACTCTGTGTTGTTTGTCCAAGTATGTTTTTCTATAGTCAGCTTTCAAATAACCCAAGTTATTATTAAAGCAAAAACTGAATTAAATTATTATCTGCATATAGTAAAGTGCATATCACACTGTAATATTAGGGCTAACTAACACCACCCTGGAATACACAAACACTGTTTAACTTTTATGCCAACTATTTGTTCTGCACCTGTAGCCACAGGCTTTTAGGATAAAAAAATGTACTGTTTTTAGAAATAAAGTGAATATTTGAGGACTTTTTACAAGGCTCTTGCTTCAAAACATGTCAGCTGGAAACACAAAAAAGTCAGCCAGAGAGAATATTTATTTTTAGCATTAGCTTGTGCTATCTACTTACATCTAAAAAAAAAAATCTGCCAGCATGGAAAGTTTGACAGGTGGAGCAAAAGTCCCTGATAGAGAGGATAGAAACCAAAAGCTGATTTTTCTTTTTGACTTTACAAAGTTAATATATTGTGCATTTTAATAGTTTGCATAAAGCATTTTAAAATAGATTAATGTGTATGTGCATATGTACCTCAAACAATTTTAGTGCAAGTCAAAATGAGCTAGTGTGTTGTTTTCTCACCTACAATGAACCAACAGTGTTTACATGTTGTAAAAAATATTACACGCTAGTGCATGAGTAACAACAAAATATCACATGGTCCTTGGAAAGATCACATGAGAAAAATACTGGATATAGAAACACTTCCCACTATACTCTCTCTAACGCTAAATGATATGAATGTAAATTTTAGCACAAATATGCCACAGTCAAATGCTGCCATCGCTGCCTTTCTAAAAAGCTCTGTCTTTTGGCAAAGTGATATATAGTCTCAGCAGTCATCTCCTGTGCCTCTGTCTCTCAGTGAAAGGCTTTACTGCCGTCTCTCTCCGGAGAGGAGGATGCTCTGTGTTGTGCCCTCCACCATTTTAGATTGGCAGATGAAACAGCGGATGGAGCTATCTCTCGCTGCATGTGCCAACGCAGGGAGCTCAGCAAGAAACAGGCGGAGTGAGTGCACCATTAGGGGAGAAAAGTAAAATCACCTCGGGTTATGTTACAGCTTTGCGGTAGCCTGATAAGATGAACACCTCAAAACGGAGACAAAAAAGCAGTGCGAGAAACGAAAACAGCAATGTCAGGGAAAGGAAATATTAATTACAGCAGAGCACAAAGTTATTTATGTCATTTTCAGTTGGTGCCCATTGGGCAGTGGCTCGCTATTAAGTCTTTCAGTGCTTATTAGGTTCACCAAAATGGACATTTCTTTCAAGAGTAGTTCTCCTTTTGCAGTTATAATTGCAAATAATCTAACAGGAAAGAACTGTCAAGAGACTTGGCTGCCATTCTGTTTGCATAGCAACCAGTGTTTTCAAGCGATTATTACACAGCAAGTCACTATAAAATAAAATTTGCTGTCCTAAAATCCAGCCAAATGCATCTACTCGTTTGGCTAAGTACTGTAGTTTTCACATGTAATAATTCAACTCAAAATAATTTTCAGACATTAAAGGAAACAGTAGCTCTAACTAAAAACTCTAACTACCTCTTAATCACTTGTTCCAGTAGGTTAATCCTGATTGGAGTTTTTAAGCTGTGACAAAGTGCTATGAGCAGAAATGGTACCCACTGAGAGAAAGACTGTGATTATTGTAATCAAGACGTTTTCATTGAGGAAAGGGGCAGAGAGGAGATTAGTAGATATAAAGAAAGGAGGAAAAAAGAAGAACAGTTGAGTTAAGTAGGGGATTTGGTTGGAAAGAAGATAGTTGAAGTTGGGGGTGGAGGAGGAACAGTCCATACTTAAACCTCTGCAAGAGAAGAAAGAATGAGGAGTCATGTTTGAGCCTGAGAATACCATCCGATAATATGAGCTCCTTTGTATGCATATATTTATACACCTCCTAGTTACTCTGAATATGGGAAGAGGGTACCATTTTTTGCATACTGTATGTCCATTCATATGTTTATGTGGAGATAAAAGGCTCTTTTCATCTTCACACAAATAACCTTTTTTGACAAAGGGCACAGTCCACACAAGACAATCCTCAGACCAGTCCGTGTCTCCCTGTAGGCTTCTGGAGTATTTACACATTTATACATCTGCCAGTGACAGCATGTGTTCGGCCAAGTATGAAAAAGCTCTTTCAATTGGGATTTGTAAGCACATGCTGAGGGCCTCCCCCATCATCCCTCCATTTCCCCCACCATCACTTCCTCTCCATTTCTTCCTCTCCATCTCTCCGTGGATCCAGCACAGCCTGGGCCTGATGGGATCCCCCCACATCCCCCTGTGCTTCTGGGTCGGTACCGGACTTGGTAATTGATCCCTCCGGGCCCTCTAGACACATCCAACAGTGGGCTGAACAAAATCACCACTAAGAAGACAACTGCTTGGCCACCCCAGACTGGCCGAGAGAAAGGGAGAAAGATAAAGAGACCCTGTTGCTGCTAACCATTAGCTCTGTCTGCCAGCTTCCTTCTAGAGAGAGCCAAGTCAGCACATGACCTTGGCTTAGAAAATACCAGTTCCTCCATTTTAGGAAGCAGGGAAAGATATTTGGACAGGAAAAAAGACAAGAAGGAGAAAGCCTGTCCCTTTAGGTTCTAATCAGCAGCCCATAGGAGGTAGTAGGATTGATCTGCTAAGTGAGAGGTGTTACTTAAACCCAAAACCTCTGCTGGCCATTGAAGCATCCCACCTGTACTTAAGCCCAAGTGTCGACACTGCCCTGTTCCACAGTTTTACCCTTTTCCATGTGACAAAACGGGTAATTAATTTCATAAAGCACGGATTCATTGCCAGCTGGCCTGTGTGCGTTTTTTAAGTAGCTAACTGTTAGAAGCTTTATTTCAACAAGCAGGGAAACCTGTGCACACGCTGAAGGACACACGCTCACACACCTGTAAATACAGTGTATTGATGTCATCCTGTGAAAAAAATTTATCTCCAAACTTTAATCCGTTGAGGAGCTAAGAAAAACAGAACTGTTTTCAGCACTTGATCCTTTAGTGTCTAAAAACGAACAAAAAACACTGCACTGACCAAATTTAGAAATATAACAGAAGAAATTCTTAATGGATTGTATCCATTGCATCCATTGTAAGCCCATCAATTTTGTGATTTATTCCTTACTCAACTAGCAGTGCAGAAAATATTCAAATAGCAGCTTTTCATTCTCAGCCAGCACTGACTGTTGCTTCACTGGTTAAATGACAAACATTGCTGGCAGTAGGTCAACATTAGCTGTTACTGTAATTCCCGTGTCTCTGCTCAGAAATCAAGACTAGCTGTGTCAGACTTAGTAAGCTACAGCTGCTGTTTCAATTGACCATTTCCAGATTTAGTAAACATTTAGGTTAACAGAAGTAGGTTATCAGATTGGACCTGCTATGACAGATACCCAGAGGACTTGGATTGCTGTTGGGGCCCAAAAAACTTGAACCAGGCATTCTTACTGCATAACAGTGCTAATTAATAACCAGTGTTATTTTTGTTGAATAAGACTCTGTATTAAAACATGTCCTTTTTGTCAGTCTTTCAAATTATTGTTTCATTACTAGTCAGTTTTAGTCTTGTTTTCATCATGAGCAATGGGTTGTCAAATATTTTTAATCATAGTTTTTCATCAACTAAATCAACACTGTTAATAACTTAACAGAACTAAGAGTCTACAGCCATGCTAGCAGATCTATGAGGCTGTGAAGTTGTTCTTTGAATTAAGTGCTAATGTCAGCACGTAACATACCAATGTTTAACAGGGCGACTAGTATACTTAAATATGGCTGCAATGGTAAACAATGAGTAATATGATATAAGAATGTAAGTAACTTTTATTGCCATTTTATTTACCTTTATTGCTTAACAAGTCAATAATAGTAATGCAAAAAACCATTGAAAAACAGGAGGCTTCTGTAATTTGTTTTGACATTTGCTACTGTTATGCAAATCCGACCCTATTTTACTCCCACCTTCCATATTTAACACAAAACACTTCTCCAGGTTTATACCAAGCAAAACAGGCATGTTTTCAAGATATCTCAGGCAGACAAACTGATAATGGTGGTGGTGATGGTGGTGGTTTGACTGTGTCAAAATCTGGAAGACAGAATTCTAAATAAAACTCTGCATCCTCATTTTGCACTTGATAACCATACCACCTCCCCCCTCTCCCTCCTCCTCCTCCCCCATTTCCACTGCCTCTCTTCCCTCAGGCTCTATGACGCGACAAGAGTCCCCCTCAACACTCTTGCACTATGGAGAGCATTGATGACCCCTTGACAGACAGCCAAACACCATCTACCACCACCACCAACATCACAACAACTCCACCAAAATCCTGGTCCCGCAAAGGCACGAAGCAACACAAGAGCATCAGGGGCCTCTTGGAGGTAGCAAGGTACAGCAAAAAGCCCCTGAATTCGGATCTCTTTCCACTAATATATGTATGACTGAGGTTCTTATTGTGAAGCTGTTTTTTTGCAGATGGCAAAAGGGAAATCATCTCAGTATTTTTTTTCTGTTATTGAAAGCTAAATGTCAATCTTAGAATAAAGTTGTTGAATTAAAAAAAGAAAAGTGTCCATACATTCCAGTGGTCATCTTAATCACCATCAGCCCAGAGTTACTGCACATATTCAGTTCATCCACAAAATTCCTTATATTATGTGTTTATATTTTGCTTATTTATTTTTTTTCAGGACCTGATTAAAGTCATTACAACCAATATTGTGGTTTTATAAGACTACAAAAAGCATCAGAACAGAGCTTGAAAACAAGAGAAAGGATAGACACAAATGCAAACACACAAACACATAAATCCAGATACAATTTAAACAACCGCCTGCTTGTTTGATATCTTTATCTGATGTCGTATTTGGCTTACTCATTTTTCCATGAGCTCACCAGTTCCCTTGTGTGTGTTTAACCACAGAATCCATGTGTGCAGCAATACCAGTAAAACCCACCGGATTTATTCTCAGCTTTCGTTTGCGCTGCTGTGTGCCATGCCTTGTATATTGTCTTATTACGTATTGTGTATTGTGTAAAATATTGTGTCAGATGGAGTCTGTGCACTCGAATAAAACAAGGCGCCAGACAGACTCTGATAATAATGCATGTGATTTGGAAATAGAGAGTGGCCATGTAGTAAATTTAGCGTATAGTGCAATAAAAGGGATGAGGCCACGGTCATAAAACTGCCCAGTCTCATAGAATTTCTGAAAACCAGGCCCTTCTGGCAGTGAATACTGTTAGCATTCATGCCCATGTTTTGATTTGCTTTTGAGAAAAAATTGTGATCCCCCAGCTTTTCAGTCCAGACAGCAAGTCTTCAGTAGATATGAAACTATAAATAAACACCGTGTTCAATGCATGCGGTGAACTCTGATCCTCTCGAAGTGCATCATACAGAAGATTATTGTCTATTTACTAACAGAGAAAGCTATCTAAGATTAGACTTAAAAATTTGATCATTTCAAATACTTTATAAAGGATGACAGTACCTTATTTACTTCAATCACCTCATCTCATACAGTGCCATGCAGCACAGAAACTTAAAGTTTATAAAATTTATAATCTATACATTGTAGTGTATTAAGGACAACATTTAAGGCAAGTCGTTTGTATTTAAAACAGATAAATGACATTTTGTTATTTCTCCCTGATCCTACCGTGGCTAAATCCATTTTTCATCTTCCCGCCTGAGCTTTAAAGTTGTGATCATTTTGTAGAATGCAGATAGCGTACAGCGTTTTCATTGATGTTCTGAAGGAATATAGTATGAAAGCTGCTAGTGACATAAAACTCTGGATAGCTTTTAAGTTTTTCTCAATACTGAATGGGCCTATTGTCTGGAAGCATGTGCATACATGTTCATGTATTTTGATCTCAGCATCTGCTTCAGGCATAATCCTGCCTCACAGCATGTAATGAGTGATTTCCCTTCTCTTATTAACCTGTGGATCATTCCTAACCCACAAGTTCACTTATGAATATTCATCTCGCAGGCTACTGTGTAGCTTGTGTGCTCTCATCCAAAGGAAAGCATGCTTGACTGCACAAGACTGAACATTAACCAGCAGAGGCAGGAACAATTATAAGAAACATGTTACGTAACTTGATGCAAAAAGCAAAAGTTACTGATAGATTAGCAGAAAAGGCTTTAGCCCATTAGCTGATGTTTTTTCCATCTTCAGAGCCTAAGTGTAGAAAAGACTAGCTAGATATGAGAATTGATTCAATCATACATCAATTAATCAGCTGCATACTCTGCATAAGCTGCATAAGTGTACAAGTGCCCTGATGAAGAGTTTGGAGAAGCAAAGTAGATCAATAAGTACATCAATTTTCTTTCATGCATGCCCATTCACATGCTATCCATGAGCTACGACACTGTGACATTTTGAAGGGAGTCAACAAGAGTTCACACAGTGAGGAAATGTCAAGCCAGGGCCATATGTTCAGATTCATTTGCTCTCAGTCCTCTAACTCCCAGCTAGAGAGTGCCTCCATATGTATTGTGAATATGGTTTTCTTTAGCTGCAAAATGTAGCTACATGCACCTTCACTTGAATGCATGTGCAAAAATGCATACCAAAGCCAGCACAAATGCAAGCATATATTCATTTATACATGAAAGTTTTTGAGCTTTGCTCAGAGAAGAAAACCTGTATGTAACATCCCTGAAATCAAATATTTTCCCTTGTCCTCAACTGAATGCCACCGGGCTCATATTGATATGTATTGAATGGACTGCCTGCTTGCACCATAACAAGAGACGCTGGTACAAATTAGACATTAACACAGATGGATTCTATCCATGACTTTCCCTTCTGTTACTATGACACCTTGAGCAGTTATTAGTCTCACTTGAAAGTCTAATTCCCTTTCCAGTCTTTGAATGGCCAGACCCACTATACTTGTGTTCAATAGCCAGAGAGCCAGTGCATCACATTTCCTTCAACTCTGCATTCCTCCAACACAGGAATGTAAAATACACTTTCACCGTTATAAGATATAAAATAGAGTAATATGGTCGTTTCCTGATGAACCCGAGGTAATAATCACCTTGGGCCTATGAATTTTATTCATAGGGCAAATTCATCTCATATTCATCTGACATTCATTCCTCTTTTTAATAGAAAGCTTGCATTTCCCTGAGATGAGATTTTTGTGTGAGATTTATGGGGAACCATTTTCACGGTGTTGGTGTGAGAAAAATGGAGAGGAATATAGACAGGGAAAAAACTATGGTGGACCCGGACCTTACATAAAACAAGACTGCGTCTGTTTGGCATCTGTTTAACTCCATTGGCATTCCATTGCTCTTGACATTTCTACAAAAACGTCCCCATGCAGTGATTCTGTCCTCCTTCCATTTTATTGGTGTCTGCTTGACCATTCAGTGACACTGTATTCTCAGCTTGCCCACTAGGAGGCATAAAGAGAGGGGAAACTATGCACAGTGGGATTAAACACCTGTTTGGGCAGTGGTCACAGTCAAGCTGTTTGCACAGTCATGCCCCTGCTTTAAACTGTTTTTCCTCTGGGTCAATTCATGCCCAGCTCCAACAAAACCATGACATTATCTCTAGTAAACCCTGAGGTCACAGAGATGCTTATTATTCCCACAGCATTAGCCATTGTCATCTGTGAGACATGCTAGTACTCAATCCAACACCTGCCCCTTTCATGGCCATTTGCATCCTATGAAATCATCAGGAGTTCATTACCATGAATTAAGCTTCAGTGGCAATGTAGCAGTCTTGGAAGGCATCAGCGTCTCTATCAAGCTGGCTGTGTGACTGGCGGTGGCCAGATGGTGAGGAGGCTTCCAGATTTGTCTTTCTGTGGTAGATTAATTGTTTCTCACTCTCTGCGCTATGAGACTCACTTCTTTTATAGGGTTACTCCCGCTGAAGAACTCTAAATATTTGACTGGCAAAACACTTGATTTGACAGAGAGCAAGCTGTTGAAATTAAATTGTGGTTCTTACAATGCTACCAGAGCGCTGCAATTAACACCTCAGTTTCCTAAGGAGCAATAGATACACACAGTTCTTTTAGCGATACAAAATGTTTGTAATGACTCTCTTAAAAAATTTGATTGTTAGATAAAAAATTTGATAAAAATTTCATCGCTGTTATGAAAGCCATTTTTTTCTTTGACCCTAAAGACTAGAAACACAGGGAAACAGTCAGAGGCTGCACTTTGGTTTTTGTATGGACTAAACACAAGAGATATACTGAGCTTCATAAACTTTTTCCCATTTCCAACTGAGGTAAACTAACACACACCACCTACTAGCACCTCTTAAAAACAAGTTAAATGTGTTAATTAGTGAGCTTTAGAGGTGCTAGTTGGCAGATATTGTTATACTAGGAAAGAGCCATGCTAATTGTTTCCTCCTGTTTCTGATCCGCTGAGCTAACTGTCTACTGGCTATAGCTTTATATTCAATGTACAGACATTAGGGGGGTATCAGTTTTCTCATCTATCACTCAGCAAGAAAGCAAATGTGTAAATTTCATTAAAAAGTTACCATTATTATCACTTTATACTTTAAAGGAGAGAACAGAGTATGTAGACATCAGGCACATTTATATTGAAAAGACAAACTTTAATTCTAAAGACTTAGGTAAATGTCACATTCCTGAAGGTCAAAGACTAGATAGTGGGCTGTGTAATGTAAGATCACAGTATATCATCATATTTTCATTTCGAAACATAAAGTACTCAAAATGCAGGCAATATAAAGGTAATACACAAAACTAAAATACTGTTTTGCATGAAGAGCTTCTCTAAGGAGCTGAGAGGTCTGAGACAATGATGCTGTGCTAAAACAATTATCTCATGTCTGCTCTGTTCTTGTTGATTCACAGGTCTCATAACACAGCCAGAGGTGGGAAAACCAGGGAGGGACTGTTTGAGGGGCTGAGCTCTCCCCTGGACTCTGGACAAACTACTCACTGTAAAACTCTTACTATCTCCTGTGACTGGCTCCTCCAGGCTTGTGACTGTTCCCTCCTGCTATCTGTCGCTGGGTCAACACGTTGCATCCACCTCCTCTCCACTTTATCTGTCAGCTCTGTGAAATTAGCAGAGTCTGCACGTGCCGTGGAGGATCGGACACCTCAAAATCCTATGAATGGTTTTTGCCTCAAGTCGTCTATGTGGAGTTACTAACTGCTTTGAATAAAAGGATTTTCCGCATCTCTCTCCTAGCCTCAAGAGCGGGAGTTCCAGGGCATAGACAGGGCCTCGTGTGGATCACCACATGAGGCCATAAAAACTGAACTGAGCGCTCTCTGCTGTGAATAGGCCTTCTGCTGGAGTAAACCTCCCATATTTTTATAGACCAAAGAGCAAAACAACAAATATGATCATTAAGACAGAGTGGACCATTTAGCAAAGAAACACAGAGACCTTGTGAACTTGCTGTTTGTGTTACTACCAACTAATGACTGCCCCCACAGAGACACTGTGCACAAGAGGACAAGCCCTGTGCCCAGGGGCACGTGTACCATGAACAATCAATTTTAACACCTTCCAGACAATTTTTTTTTCTCAGACTAAGCCCACCACTGTATTTTGGAACTGGAGATATAGGTACTACATACGTATAACTGTGTATCAAAAAAAAAAAAAAAAAAACTGATTTACATTTTTCAGTAGCTATGGTTGGGAACAGCTTGCAGGAAGAATTTTCAGGTGGGTCATTGATAGGGAGTGCAAATCATATCAAAGAAATGATGAATATCTAGAGAGAGTATAATGCTGTTGAGTCTGAAAAGAAGGAGTAAGGAAATGTAATTAAATGTATTTTGAAAGGCCCTAAAAAGTTATATATTTAACAGTTTTATATGTTGTACCTTTGTAGAGATGCTTATTGGACTTAAAATGTGGTCACAATGGCAGTTAAATAGGATATGAACAAAGCTTTTGTTCTCATTCCTGCTGGCTCGTAGGCCCAGGTTTTCTGTTTACACTTCAGTAGCCGCATTCTTTTCATCAACTAGTCACTGTCTATCAGAACCTTTCATGGAAAAAAGGAAAGTGGCACATTTTATTGAGGACTGATCTGCAGCCAACTGAACATTGTAAATCTATGGTAGTCAGTGGAAGCCATTGAAATCTGCTAATTTGCTATGATATTGTATTGTACACAATGTGGAATACTGACTCATTTCCTCTCCATGGGTTTTGATCTCTTAATTTATTTTTGTGCTTGTGTTTGTTCGCACAAATCCAGCCTCTCTCAGGAGGCGAGGAATACAACAAAGAGAGAGAGAGAGAGAAAGAAAGCAGAGGAAGCACTGCAGAAGTATTATAGTCGTACATTTTTACCATGAAATATTTTAAGAATAAATTAAATACCTGAAAAGAAACATCCCCTGCAAATTTAGATGGTCTTGGTGTTCAAGGTCATCAAAGGGAATTTTAATTGATCTTTTCTACTCTTACTTTAAATGAAAGTATTGTATGTGTTCTGTCATGAAAAAAATGACTATGAATGAAAGTTTCAATTTCTTTCCCAGTTGATCCACTGGATTTATGACCAAATCATTTATGGTTTGATGTCCTACACCTCCAGTGGGAAAATATATGTGAGGGAAGGCAACAAGGCCCTATAAATCAGCCAGTTCCCTTGGGCATCTATGGAAAAAAAACCCATTGATTTTAATGTTTTTTAATTAAGAACTTGTAGCAAATGGTTGAGATGTCCATTTAAAGCAAATTTGCACTTTTAACCACCTGCATACATTAGAATAAAATAAAATACATCTTTTAATCACCCCTGGCTTTCATATAAACATGAGCAACGTCTAAAAACCAAAACCCCTTCACCTAACATTTCATATATTTTTTTTTCCCATTTAAATTTTTCTTTTAATCCAAGGATAGGAGAGTCCTCATCATCGAAATCTTCTCTCTTGTATAATTGAAACAAGAAATATGATAATACATAACACCCACATTGGTGTATCTTGTCTAACACTCACAAACTCACAATCTGTCTCGCTAGCCCACCAACATTAAGACTACAAACAACCCATAATTCAATACTCTCTGTAAAGACCCCCATCCTTATCAAACCTATATTTCAGGAAAAAAACATGTTATATTTGTAACAATATGGTAATAATTTCAACAAATGTACACTGGAATAAGATTATATTCATAGTGTATTTACAAAAGTTTGTGATCAGAAAATGTTATATTCCACAGTAATATTCACTGCTACAAATTGTTAGTAATACCATTTTTACATTAATGGACATTTCAACCACTTGGCATAGCATGTTTTCATAAAAATGATTATAAGGTCGTCAGACTTTTTGACAGGTTTTCATTTACATTACTCTCTTCTGTATACTGTCTCAACATAAACGACACCAAAAACATTATTACCTTTTATAACGCCATCGTAAACCATCATTAACAGTCAAAATGCCAGTTCCTATTTCGGTACAATTTTTTTTAACCCAACTTCCGGGAAGGAAGGCAACTGACAAGGTCTGGTTCAGAAAACAGCCATGCCCCCAACAGTTTTTATGGTGGGGGGGGGGATAACATGCTTCAACTGAGTGCTAGAGATGCCTCAATTAAGGTAAGTGTAACTAAGATGTGACAACTCATAAAGGTTCTAACCGCTTCTTCTTTTGTAGGTCATGGGGGCCTTGAGCCAATCCCAGCAAACATTGTTCAAAAGATAGAGTATAAAAGGACTCAGCATTAATCCATCTAAGCATGCAAATATGCATTCTGCAGAACTCTTTTTTGCAATGATAAATGCTGTCATGTGGTTTTCCAATACAGTTTTAAAGGGCTATTGATTTGACTTTGCTGGATGACACTTGAAAAAATAATGACTGTATTAATGTATGCTCCATAGCTAAGTAGGGCTCATTGTAGCCTTGTTTTCTGTGTCGCTAAAAAACAGCAGTTTTTAAGCACTATATGTATGTATGTATGTATGTATATGTATATACTGTACTACAAAATATCAACTATTCCATTAGCTAAGAAAAACTGCCCCATTCTCAGATCTGTGACAATGCATTTTATACTCTATATTCCAGTGAGGTTTTAAATTGTTTATTTAACATAATTACAGTATACTGAAAATAACATTTTTCAGTATACCTGAAAAATTTCAAAATCTGATAATCTAGGGACACATACAATATTGCTAATTATTCTGAGAACACATACAAAGAGGTAAAGGTATGCAGACGCAAACAAATACAGTTAGGTACATAAGTATTTGGCCAATGAAACAGTTTTTTGACACAGTTTAGTCTCTCTACATCACTACAATGGCCCTGAAACAAAGCCATCAAGATGTGATTAATTCAAGGGGTTTCAGAGAAATTTTGCATTAATATTTCAGGAATTACAGCCATTTTTACATATAGTCCCCCATTTTCATAGGCTCAAAAGTAATTGGACAATTGACAGTTGGTCAGTATCATGGCCAGGTGAAGCCATGATACAAATACAGTGTGGCCATGATACTATTCATGTCAAAATGAGCAGATAAAAAGTCTGGCATTAATTCCAAATGTTGAATTTGCATTTGATAGCCGTGGGAACTCTTAATGTGTGGTCCAGAGAGGTGTTGATGCAAATGAGGCCATCATTAAGCTGGATAAACAAAACAGATCTATCAGACAGATTGCAGAAAGTTTACAAGTGGTCAAATCAGCGATTTTGGTAATTCTTAAAAAGAAGGAATGGACTGGGAAGCTCAGCAACACCAAAAGGCCTGGAAGACCATGGAAGACAATTAAAGTGGATGAATTCTTACTTTGGTGAAGAAAAATCCTTCACAACATCTAGACAAGTCAAGAAAACTCTAAAAGAGGTAGGCATGTCATTGGCAAAATCTACAATCAAGGGACGCCTTCATGAACGTAAATACAGATGGTTTACTACAAGCTGCAAAACACTGGTAACACTCAAGAACAGAAAGGTCGGATTAGACTTTGCCAGCAAACATCTAAAAAAGCCTGCCCACTAATGGAATGAGATTCCTTGAATAGATGAAACCAATATTATATATATTATACAGAGAGGGAAAGGAACATCTCATGATCCAAACCCACTACATCATCTGTCAAACATGGTGGAGGCAGTGTTATGGCATAAAGACCAACAAAAAAGCCTCTGAAGGCAGCTGCTGTAAAGGCCTGGCAAAGTATATCATGTCCCATGTTCATGGGTCCCAGACTTCAGGCAGGCATTGACTGCCAAGGTTTTTTAATCCAAGTATGAAAAATAATCCCTATATTTATCTCTATTGCCTTACAGTCATTGAATTAAAGCTTAAGTCTACACTTCAATCACATCTTGATGGCTTCATTTCAGATCCACTGTGGCGGTGTACTGAGGCAGAATTACAAAAATGTTTCACTGTCCAAAAACTTACGGACCTGACTGTACATAGAATGCACACTAGTGTAGCAGTAAAAAGGATAAAAGGTGCAACATTTACTCAGACCGCACTTTTGAAAAATTGTTTAACATAAAACTGTTCAAAGTTAAAGTCCCTTTCCACTCAAAAATACATTATGCCTTTACTTCAGTTGAATGTTTAAGCTGAAAACTAGCAGGCTGCTTTAATATTCATCTGCTGGATGGGGAAAGCTTCCATCACGTAGATCTGAGTGTCAGGTGTGAATGTACAAGCAGGATTTTATGACATCATAGGCTGTGTCTAAGCAAACTGTGATTTTTTCTTTTTTTAAACTGTGGAACAACAACATCACACATAAGTTGTTATTCAAAGCAGAATAATAACGTGTGAAGAGCCCCCACATATAAAGACAAATTCTGCAATTTTCTTTTAAAATGATGGTTTTCATAAAAGAAAACCCACAAAGCTTATTTTTTGTCAAGGTAACCCTTTATAATATAACAAAATAGCAATTTACTTTTGAACAAATCTAATTGATGAATGTATCACTGTCCAGTATAATGGAACTTTAGTTTTGCTGACAAAAATATGCATTCTTCACATTAAAATTATATTCACATTAACATTTAAATCAAAAACTCATCTCTTACTCATCTCTTACTCATATTTTCAGTTTAAAGCCATGAACTTTATAGAATCCACCCATCCTTCCATTTCCTGCTGCATATCCAAAGTCAGGTTCTGGGTGGCAGCAGATTAAGCATAGAATAAACCCAACAAATAGGGTTGGAATTGAGCTAACTCTGTCACAGTAGAGTTACTAGCAGTGCGTAATGTACATACAGAGTCTATAAAACTTTTCTCAGGCTACGTGGGAGTTGACTGTTCCCTTTTTGTGACCTAGTAGGCAGCACGAACACTGAATGCCAAGTTGCCTTTATGAGAAAAATCTCTGCATTTTGATCCGATGTTGAATTGGATATGGTAATCTGTGTTTCACAAGGAAGTAAGTGTACACACTGCATACTGAAAAAAGGGATTAGAGGCACTTCGAGCTGTATGCGAGTACTTCTTAAATCCAACATTACACTAGTGGGAATATGTATGAACCTACTCAAACAAGTAGCAAAATCCACCTCTGGCTACACGCCGGAAACAAAGTCTTCTGATTCCAAGACAGACTCTGGGCAGCAAAGGTCTCACCCCCAGATTCTCTCACCAAATCATGGTTTGAGCCATTATGTTCACCCATATTTGACTATTACTCTGAGCGCCAACACAGGGATCTGGCTGGATCATTCTGTGTGCAGCCTCTATGTGTACAGAGAAATTTCTGGAAATAGAAATGAGACCTAAAAATAAGTAAAGGGCTTTTATTTCCCCCTCTCCATAAAAAAAAAAAAAAAAAATGTCGGGAGGTGGATAATTACAACAGATTGAATTCCAATAATCTGCTGCATATCCTTGAGGTTTTTCTCACAGTGCTTGGAGTCATGGCTTTACGCATTTTAATTTGATTACTGAAAAATTTGGGGTTTCCTGGAGTAATGACTACGAGCAGGTACAGTCAGACAGGAGCCCCCCAGAGTATGATGACACAATTGGGGTGACTGGGGCAACTATTATATACTGAGCAGACCAGTGCCTTAGCTTCAAAAGTTTGTGTGTCTGCATTTTTCTCTTTTCTAGGGAAAGACAGGAGATTACAGCCGTGTGTTTGCATTCCTTCATGTTTCTGTTTATTTGTTAGTCACTGTGTCTGTGACAAAGCAATTCCTGAACAGACAAGGGGAAGAGTGTGCAGACTGCATGCAGCCCTACAGCCTGCAGTATACTCTGAGGGTAAAGGATTTTCCCAACATTTACAGCCCAGATAAATCTCTGAAATACCAATACTGCATCACACTGCACAAAATATTATTATTTGCTTTGATGGATAACACTTATCTGCTAATTCAGATTTCATACTGTGAGTCTTTGTTTACCATATAAATCTAATTAAGTGCAGCCATCATGGCACAAGGTGGATCAATACACAATATGGCAAGCTCAGCTGCTTACCACACAAGGATGACTTTCCTGCCAATATTTCTAACCTATAAAATGGTTGGGCTTTTTCAGTGTGGCCAATAATCTGCCAAGGTTAAGGCAACGTGAGACAAAGCATTACCTCAGCAGGTGACATGCTGGCTAAACTAGAGTCATGTAGCTTTAAGACAGGGTTTATCCATCATTCCGTTTCCTTCGATAGCCGTTAATGGAGATTTAACCTGTTTTGTTCTTTCTTATTTTTACTTGGTGCTTGAGAAAAAATGAGTAACATTTTATTCTTTAAAACTGCTATATTTAACAAATAATGATAATAATGATAATAATATATTCACATGAATGTGAATCTGGCACAATTTTGCAGTCCCAGTCAGCTAAATGAAGTGTTTTAACATCTTACAGCTCAGTTTTGGTTTTCCAGCCCACAACCTTACTGTTGTGATTAACTCTCACTGCTTGCACACCCCAACTGTACGCTACTTTCACAGCACCAAACAGCAGACAGTTATTTAATTCTAAATAACTGCCTTTAGTCATTATTGCAGTTCATTAATGCTGTACTGGTGCTGTTGAGAGACACAGAGAGCATCTGTGTGAGAAGGCTGCACATGTACAACCGCTAAGACCACACAGGAGTGTATTTGCCCCTTTTTTTGCCTAGTTTTATTGTAACGCACTTAATGGCATGAACATAATCCTGATAGCGTTTTATATTGAGGTAATTTGCACAACATAAATACCTTCATTAAAAAGCAGACACCTGTAATCATCTTAAGGGCTAACGTTTATTTTCCTCTAAATAGAACAGGAACAAATCTTTGAAGTTTCACAACACAGTTCTCCATGCCGGTGCATCCTTACCTGGGGTTATTTGTAACTGAGGGGCTTATTCTTTAGATGCCGGGGTGTACATGAAAAGCTCATAGTTAACTCAACCAAACAGAACAAACCCAACTAAGAACAGGAGTTTTGGTTGCAATTAAAATATATAGCAACACCTTTGTGTTAAGAAGGAAAATAAACAGCCAAATGAATGTGCCCTTAAATTTTTTTACAGCTGCCCATCAACCTAAGTCACTTGTAACTCTTTAACACCACCAAATATCACAGGTTGTTTACGCTCTTCGTCGCCAGCTAAGAGTCTTTCAGTTCTTGTTTAAGGGATTTTCACCCATTCCTCTTTGCTCAAGGCTTCTAGTTCTGTGAGAACCTTGGGCCACCTTGCGTGAACTACTCTTTTGAGGTCTATCCACAGATTTCCGATGATGATTAGGGACTGTGGGGGCAATGGCTAAAACTTCAGCCTGAGCCTCATGAGGTTGTCCATTTTGGATTTTGAGGTGTGTTTAGGATCATGATCCTGCTGTAGAAGCCATCTTCTATTTTATCTGAAGCTTTTTTAAAGATGGTTTGATGTTTGCTCCCTTCATTTGCTAGTATTTAACTGAATCCATTCTTCCCTCCAGTGAAATGTTCCTTGTCCTGCTGGCTGCAACACAAGTAATTGATCCATTCCTGTGCTTAACAGATTTTCTAAAAAAATACCTTTGCTCATTGTGGCAAGTAAGTTTTTTTTTTAACTTCATCAGCCCACAGGAATTGTTTCCAGAATGTATCAGGATTGTTTAGATGTTCCTCTGCAACCTTCAGACACTGAATTTTGTGGTGAGGACAGAGGAAAGGTTCTCTTTCTGATGACTATTTCCATGAAGGTCATATTTGTGCAGGTGTCGCTGCACATTAGGACAGCACAGCACCACTCCAGTCTTTTGAATCTTCCTGAGGGTTTTTTTGCAGTCAAACAGAGATTTTGCTTTGCCTTTCCAGGAATCCTACAAGCACTTGACCTTCACCATTTCTTGTTTCCTAATTACATTACAAACCGAAGAAGCAGCTACCTGAAATCACTTTGCTGTCTTCTTCAAGTCTTTTCCGCCTTTTTGAGCATCAGTTATTTTAATACTCAGTGTTAAGCAGCTTCTTAGATGGGGTCCATGGTTGCTGATAGTCGGGACAAAGTTTTAGGGGGTCAGAGTATTTATAAAGCTCTGAAACCTGGCCTTTCCTAACAATAACTGTGGGCAAGCCACAGCTCTAAAAATCTGATTAAATTCTGAGACCTTGGTAAAAGTTATCTGAGAGCTCAAATCTCTCGGGATGCCCAATTCTAATATTGTACAAAGCAAAGTAATACATTAATCCTGCTTAAAATGTTGTTTGTTTTTTTTTAATCCTTTATAACTTTGTGCCTCTTGAAGATCAGTTCATCTTCTGCTCACTTAATTATTCACATTAACAGAAAATTTGACCAGTTGTGCCCAAATTTTTTCAATATTTTTTCAATATATGATTTATCCACCTTTATGTATATCCTAAATAGCTTCCACTTTATAATACATTCAAAAGAACATACCATATATGAGGGGTCGTAGATCGGATTTTGCTATAGAGATGCTTTATACAAAAGAGGTTAGAAACCGTTGCTATGCTACTTTCTACTCCATAGAAAAGATCAACAAAGAAAATGAATCATCAATGATTCATGAAGAAAAATACATAAGGGGTGTGAAATGCATCCTCCACCCTATATGGCAATTGTACTCAAAGTAATCCAAAGGTTACTGTACCCTGAGTTCCCCTCCGTATGTTTGGAGAGGTGGGGATGCAGGGTGACAGCTGGGGACCTGGCCAACACACTGGACCACTAAATGAGAAAAATGACCATCTTTCACCAGCTCTTTTAAAAGCTCATTTACATCCTGCCAGATTCCATTATGGCCGGGGACCTGCAATGGAGCTGCAGGACAGGACTGAGCTCGAGTGCACTGACCATGCCAGCCAAGCTCCTATCAGCCTGACCCGGCTCAACGGTCCAGCGGACAGCTGATTCTCCTGTGTCAAGGTTTTTTGGCTTGTCTCTGTCTTTTTTCTCCCCCTCCATTTTCCACACTACCTTTGGTGTGCTCTTGGCAAAGACTAGGTGATTATCAGAGTGCCTGAACCCCACTTTTACTCTTTTATACAATTACTATGAAGTATGTGCACCTAAAAGCATCAGCAGAGAGGATTAGGCTTGCTAAATGCTGAGCCTTGAATAAATTATATGCTGGGGGCTAGGCATTATAAAAAAGAAGGGAAGGTGGGAGGGAAAGTGAAAAAGCAAGTGGATTTAGCTTCTCACAATGAAAAAATTGTGTATTAAAATTATTCTTCAATTTAAGCTGATTTTTACTGAACAACAGTCAAAGTTCATCCATTATAATGGCATTAGTATTACCTCTGCATTTATTTATTATTTATTTATTTTTCTGTATTTTTTTCCATAATTATTGCATTTTCTTTTGACTAACATGGAATTATGTATGGTAATAACATATATCTCGCAAAGTCAACACTGTGTGAAGCTGGTCCTCATGCAAATTTCTGAGTCCTTGGATATGTGTTTTCAGGAGCTGAATTGTGAGGGCCCAAAAGCAGCTTTCCTTTTTGTTAGCATTACAACATAGGTGTGAAGTGCCACAGTGCCCAATGACCAACTCAGGTAGGACAGTTTTTCACGTCCATTATATGTCAGCCTGAATCAGTGCCTGTTTGCGAGTGGAAGAAAATATTTGTAATAGTAAGACATAAATCAAGAACTTTGAAACTGGAGCAGCATATCAGCAATCACTTACCTTTGTGTCATAATACATACCTGGAGGGTTGGCATTAAAATTCAGTCTTTAAAATTTTGTATGAAATTCCAACATTCAAATCTATTGTGATTAACCATTTTGGTTATAAATCGGTGGATATTGAGACCCAGCCTACTTATACTGGAGCTGTCAGTGGAATCGCAGATTGATATTCACTCTCAGTTTCAATATTAAATTCAGTTCTACCTCAATTTTGAAGCCAGCAGGGATGAAAAGTCCTTAAAGGACTCGGAAAAACTTTTGCACATCTACATTTCAGTGATAACTGTGAAGGAAGTTCGTGTTATTTGATTGAAAGTTCCAGAAGAGCTACTGAGTTGACCTTGTGGTAAGATTTTTCTTTTTTCAATATTAGGATATTGATTTAGAAAATAATAAAAAAGAGTTGTTTGAGCGAATTCTGCACACCCAAATCTGTTAAATGCTGCTACAGAAGCACTGAATCAATAGTTTGCTCTTGAAGATTAATGCACTCAAAATCTTCTCTTATGCTCACATTACTTGTGCATTGTCATAACTGTACTGCTATAATCACATGATATGTAATAACATTAATATTACATGTTAATATGTTTAAAATATATTTCATGATTTAACTTAAAAGGTCACTGAAATTTCATTCACTCAAAAAAAGGCACTAAGGGAGCAGATGGAAGCTGAAAGCTGAAGATTAAGTGTATAACTGGACTTGACATTCTAACTGTTGAATACTTATTCCTCAAATACTCACCTTCAACCTCATTTTTATTAGTTCTATGACACAGCTGTTGCATTTGCTGCTGCTCTTTTGCAAAAAAATAATAAAAAATCCCTGATTTACCTGATTTATCCCTATCACCCCACATAGTCTAAATTCTCCATTGTCCCTGTAGGTCTGATATTTGTTTGACATGCGTCCATATAATTAGTACATACATAACAGTAGCGAATAAGTAACTCAAAAATAAAGCTATTTAAACATTCTACAAGTGCGAATGGGCCTAAGAGCACTAAGATCAGTTAAATTCACAGTCTGTGGTCATGCACTAAACCATTTCCATGTCTCATTCTAACTCTGAGCATGTCTGTAACACTGTGATCTGATGCATACATCAAAGCCATGGAGAGCACCTCAGCACACACTAGGAGCTCCATCAATCCCCTCCGGCCCGCGGAAGCTGCCTTTTCCTACACAGTCGGGCATCAAGGGTGACATCCTTGAGGAGGCGATACAAACACTGTCTAATGAATTTTTAACGACAAGCGTTGCAAGTGGCAAAGAGAAGGAGAAGCGGGAAACAGTAACAGCGAGAGACCCCTGCTGAATGCATTACAGTGATTTGTGGGCTCACCTTTGAGAGGGAGTAAGAGGCCTCCTGCCTTAGATCATCAGGATGTTATGCGTGCTCGGCGGGGGAGCCTCTCTGCACCGCATCGTGGGCCAAATGATGTTTGAAATGTTTTAATCAAATCCTGTCTGTTCATTATACTAACAATAGGCTTCACGGGGTGAGCACTCAGTGGTTCAGCTTCTTACTGCCCCTGGGGGAACCCTTCAGATAGAGTAAATTCCCTAACCTCCCAGAGACATATTTTAATGACGCCCCTCTATACATTTAAATGGGCCTTTATCAGTGGTGGCATCTTATCATGCAATGTGAATTATGTGAAATAAATGTCTTGGGTTCCAGTCGCAATCTGTCTTCTTGAAGGGCACTTACATCTACAGTATGTGAGATTATGTGTCAAGATAATGTCGAGTGGAATGTACATGTTGAATTGATCAAGTTGAAATAGATGACAGACAGCTTGTTACTAATAACAGCAGACTACCCCCCTCAGATAATCTCTTTGGTTTTCTGTCACAGAGAAAAGGCTTTGTCAAGTGTAACACTCAAGAGTATTGTTTATGGGATTGTGTGAGATTAAGACAGACTATTAGTACAAGTGTCTGAAAGCCTTTTGACTTTCATCTGGTGTTTATACTCAAATCTAATGTGCTTCAAAGAGGTTTAAGTAGCAATGTAGTGGGTAGATTTAAAGCTTTAACACATCCTTTATTTCTTTTGTTTGTAACATAAATGTTGCGCGTTGCAGTAATGCTATTCTAACTCTTGCAGTGAGTTGGGCTTCCGATAAGTTGGGCAGGAGGTTGGTCACTCTGGCCTTCCAGATAATGGTGTCATATGAATGGACTAAAAACCCTTGTCCCTTAAAATTTTTAGCTACACTAGCAGCACGGCTCTAGGAGATTCAACATCGGTTTGTCTGCAAGTCCTCTACTTCGGTCCAGACTTAAATGTCTCATAAAATTTATACGGACTCTGCACACAATGAATGCTAATGACTTCGGGGTACCCTTGACCCTTCCTCAAGCGCAACCTGTAGGTTGACAGCTGTAGTTCTGGCTGAAATATTCTGACAACTCATGTACTGCCACAAAATTTGATTCAGACATTAATGTTCCTTTCAATATCTATACTTTTACTGTCATCGGGTTAAAATTTTATACTCTGAAAAAGAAAATGTTAAATATATTCCTGGCAAATATTGTTTTTTTTAGCATTGTAATAGTGAGCATGGTTTTGCAAGGTAATTTTAGCATTTTACTCAAAGCTCCGCCGTATCAAACAGCCTCACAGAGCCATTAGCATGGCTGTAGGCTTTTGGTCTTGTTTTTCCAACATGCTCTTAGCAAGGCTGTACAGCTAAATACATCAGCATGTAGCTTGTTAATGAAAATAAAACGAATGCAAAATGCTCAATCAGTTGTTTTTTTTTTTTAAATACTGCTGTTTTCCTCACTAATTTAGGGAAACAATATTGGAAATAATTTCATATCAGACATATCAGACACCAATTTTTAATAGCGCATCACCTACATTTACAACAGTGGTGTCCAAAGGAAGAGCGTACCACTGCTGGCAACTGCGAGTGCCAAACTGGCATTTATTTTGGGAATGTCACACCAGATGGGGACTTGGGCTACCCAGATGCCCCTGTAGTTAGTCCAATTTTCCCTCTGATCAGCCCAAGTGCCACGCTGGTTTGACCTTATGCAAAAATATACTAGTGCCATAGCCCTGCACAGTGAAGAAGCGCTCCCTTGACATTATGAGCACTTCCCTTTGTAATTTAGGTGAGCAGTATTTTTAACTTGCTTGTTACTTGAAAGATTCCAGATTAAAATGTGCTGGAATTAATTAGCATAAATAAATATAAATATATTGATTATATGAAAGAAGCCTTACACATATTTATTCATTAGCATTGTTTCATTAAAAATGACCATCCAAAACACATTTCTAAAGTAAATAAACTATGTAGCAAGACATGATGGAACACCTATTCTTAAAGTCAACTGCTCAGGAGAAACATAGAAAAATTATTTAAAAATGAGACAGTGTGGGATCCTATTATCCCATCTTTGCTATGATGCATCATTGCTTTTTAGGACTAACAACCAAGGGCAAAATTAGTGAGAGAGAGAGAGAGAGAGTGTGTGTGTGTGTGTGTGTGTGTGTGTGTGTGTGTGTGTGTGTGTGTGTGTGTGTGTGTGTGTGTTTTATGTTTGTGCGTTTGTGTGGAGGGCTGGCTGAGGATAATGCATCCAGCTGTTTATGGATGCAAATCACTGCCATAATAATTTGAAACATATCAACAACTGAATACCATATTTTGACATTTAATCACAAGTGAATACCGTTTTATCTCAATGCTTCATTCATGGTTCTGATTATGTGGCTTGGAACATAGCAGTTACCAATCCGCCTCCTACACCCATAGCTGGAAACGCCAGTGTTAACAGAGACAGGTGGTAAGTAGCTGCATTATACCAGTTACCAAGGATCACCACTGTTAGTTTAAGTGAAGCAAAGAAACCCATAGAGAGACAGAGACCTGAGGACAATAGCTAGCAATATAAAAGTTGGCTCCAAGCCAAGTTCTACAATTTCTTTTTCTTTCTTCAGACAAACTCCAAAATAATGAACTTTAATAAAACACACGACACATTGCCAACAATATTCTTGTGTAAGTGTTGTTTGAGTAATACAGTGTCTTGGCACGCACTTTGAACCCACATCTGTCAGTCCACTTTTTGTCTGATTCTTTTGCCTTCATTGTCTTCTTCTACTGGAAGGTGTGCCCACCTATAGTCACACAAAAGTGCATGCAGAGTATCTTCCTATTTGTTTCTTTCGTGGACTTAATAAAATGATTGCTGCCTCCACCCGACTGAGCGTACTAATTAAACAAAGAAAACTGTGAGCTTGAATCTGAATCTGTGGATAGTTCGTGAGGGGGGACGTGTCCCCAGGTCTCCTGTGGCAATTAAGCACATATTAACAACATGGTCAATAACAATATTAGTTCTTTCCAAACTCTTTGTACATTTATTTATTTAAAAGAATATCAACGAAATGTAAATGTGTTCTAAGATTAAAATAGATACATTTAAATGTTACTACATTTTTATTGTTCAATGCTGTATTTTATAGAGTGGATGCCTGTTTTTTTTTTGATAATATGTACTTATTCAGGATGTTCTGGATAGCAGAGAGCATGTTTTACTACTTCTTTCAGGAGCACAAAGCACCGGTCTTTAATCTGAAGTATGAAATGTCCCCACATTGCTTGACCACTAAATCTAGTTTATTGTGTTATTTCAACCTGTCAGACCTATCGATCAGTGGATTAAGACAAAGATGATGTTTTAAAGCTTTGACTGAGGGTTTCATAGCAGTCCTGAAATCCAATACCAATAGGGGTTCATAGATCCTGGCCAGGATTTAGTGCTATGAGCAGGATTGATGACACGGAGCCAAGGCATAATAGTGGAGGTGGGTAAGGCCCCATCCTTCAACATAACTCAAGATAACAGTCTGGTTTTTATTTGGTTATTAGAGTCATTCAGTTGTCCGGTTATTTAAAACATCTAGCATGGCACATTGCAGTGTGTCTCTGTCATAAATTATGTCACGGTGTCTGCTCTTCTATGGATAGAAGAGCAAATAGAAAAAAAACAAAACTTCTCCTGATACTTGTTGTATCATCCGATATTATCGAATTTGGATTATTTTATAGGCTCTAGACAACATTTGTCAGCGGCACCAGCTGAGGATTTATCACCACTTTAAACTCAGTAAAGCCACCTACATCTTTTCAATACACACATTATTAAATTTTGGCGTGAGAGATGCTTCTGTAGTTTGTCTTTTAATTGAACTCAGTTTTCAATGTAACATACTGTATACCAATGAAAGATATAAATGCAACATTCACTAATGGCAAAAAGTGACTGAAAACCTATCGCTTGACTGATATTATAATTTTCCAATAGGTACCAACAATACAAAAGAATATTGGAAAAACAAAACAACAAAGAAATAAATTAAAAACAATAAGCTTGTAGAATATTCCATGCAAAGAGCCTGCATGATTTTAGGAGCCAAGTTGACTCTGATCATTCATGGTGAATTTTTGTGAAAATAAACAGTGAGCTAGAGGTGAAAAAGAGGTAGTGAGCATTTATTTTAACCCAAAGCAGCACTGCTGGCTTCAATCGCTGATGCACACTGTTAGGTTAGATAGTATCCTCATTGAAACTACTAGTGGCTTTTAATTTGAGCTCTCTATTAGTGTGGCTCCACATTTCCCTCACAGCAAATCCTATACATTGGGATGCAGTGTAGCAGCTAAGGCCAAAGAGCTACTGTGACACTGAATATAAATCAGACCAAAGGTTCTTTGATGGGAATTTGGCCAGTGTTATACAGAGACCGAATTTCTCTTACCTGCTCAATATGGGAATTTGCAACATCTGTTACATATCTTAAATCTGCATATGCTCATGGTACTCGTAGTACTTTAATCAGTTCAGTAGGCCAAAACACATTGGTGCCAAGGTGATAGTTGTGTTGTATTTGGCTATTAAATTCCTGACATTAGGTCTCAGGGTTAGAAAACAACATGTGTTTTCAGAGGACATTACCTGTGATTAGTCATCATTTATATTATTCTCACATGCCCTCAGTGCTTTCCAAAAACCTGTAATATAATACTGAAGAGATTTTTACACGCATTTAGAAGTTGAGTGTTTTTTAGACTTATAAATATAATTTTCATTTGTAATGAAAAATCTTTTTAGATTGTCTGTTAATTTACATGTTCTTGTATCTGAGGCTCTTCTTGAAAACATCTTAAGAGGCTTATCTCTAAATGTAAAAATTCTGAAATATTAAAGTTATATACATACACACACACACACACATATATATATATATATATATATATATATATATATATATCATGTGAATGTATATATATATATATATATGTGTATGTATATATATATATATATATATATATATATATATATATACTTTAAGTGAGAGAGAGAGAGCTGTTAGCTAACCATCTCTCCCTGGCATAAAGCTACTTTTAGGACTAAATAATCAATGAATTAATTAATTAACTATGCGGGTTATAAAAAATGAATTGGAAAGAATGTAATAATTTAGCATGTAGTATATATATATATATATATATATAGTTTTTAGGATTATAAAAACTATCTGCTTAGGAAAGTATATGTACAATTGTATATCTGTCACAGTTTAACAATCTTGC
Source organism: Istiophorus platypterus (assembly GCA_016859345.1). Classification (NCBI taxonomy): domain Eukaryota; kingdom Metazoa; phylum Chordata; class Actinopteri; order Istiophoriformes; family Istiophoridae; genus Istiophorus; species Istiophorus platypterus. The sequence continues at coordinate 12,823,271 of CM029130.1, read as the reverse complement.
AGGTATCTGTTGCACAATTTTTTTCTTAGATGACCTGATTAGGTATAGGTCTCACTGGATCTAATTAGGAGACGACCTTTCATGAACTGTGCAAATTGCATTGCCTCACTGGTGTGCGACCTCTGTACACGATTCTGTTGTTTGTTTGAGATAACTGCAGCTCTGTTATATGTTTTGTTTTTTTTTTTTTTTGCCAAATAACTTTTCTTTATAGTGGAATTGCACATAGTGGGAAGATGAGATATTTAGATATCTGCAAATACAGGCACACTAAGGATCACACAAATGACCGCATAAGTCTGTGCCTGCATACAAAAAAAACACACACCCAGACCTATACACATTAATAGGATCTAATGTTACTTTACACAAGAGAGCAACATTCAGTAGAAGTCTGTAAATTCAAACTTCCACCTCTGTCAATAGCCCCCATGAGCAAGGACAAAGCATTTAAATCACAATGTCGCTCCTTTCTGTTTCAAAAGGATTAAAGTGTGTTAAGAAATGTGAAGCCATAATCAGGTCAGGAGCTTGACAACTCAATTTTAGCATTGTCAAACCAACATAATTACTTCAAAAGCACATCCTTGCATCATTTCCTCATTTTGACGGCATCGTAGAAGTCTTGTCTCTCCGCACTGAAGTGAATCTCTGCATTTTGTCTTTGTAATGGCTTGTGGAAAAGAATAGCCCGTCAGTCCGACTTTAATGGCTGTTTTGTGGCTGACAGGCAGTCCATGCCCCTCTTTGCCTCAGTAATCTTTGTAATTCAATATTCCATGGTTTTTCAATGCAGGAAATTTCATATCAGAGTTTAATGCACTCAGTTGTCGTGACAGTTTGTGTGAAGCCATGAGCTCTCTGCCTTCTCGACATTTAGTAGTTAACTGCTCATTCAGTGTAATATATGTTTTTCAGTGTAATTTGTTAAGAGAGCCAAGGGGTTGAGAGTGTTCATTTGACAGTATCAGCGCAAAGAGATCCAATATCACTATTATCATCAACATTATCATCATCATATCCAGTGTTAATTTCCTTAATGAAAACTGTGCCTAAATGTGTTCACCAATGACCTTTTTGTCCATGATTAAGATGAGACATTGAGGAGGGACACTGATGTCACGAAACAGAAACTGTTACTATATAAAAAAAAGTAGTTTAAAAAATAAAAAATCTTTAAAAAAAAAAAAGTAAAAATCTTTGTATATTTTCGTTGTCAAAAACTATGGAGATGAAATTACACAGAGCATTTTTTCAACCAATAAGATAATGATAAATGTCATTCTTCAAATGGCCGAACTGCATATTTCTCTCGCTCAAATCATCTTTCTGGTGATTCTATGCTCCAGCAGTGCAGCTGCACAACAGGGCAGTAGTTAGCTGATGTGCTTAGCTTGCTTTGTGTGCAAAGAAGTTCCAAATAATTTCTTTACAAAATAATTTAAATGGTAATACATAGTTTATTATAAATATTACCTGTAGTCAAGAAAAACATTAACTCTATGGCCTACAAAATGACAGAATAAAATCAATATCTTCTTGGCACATTCCTGACAAAACTGAACATTATAAGGGTAGAATGTCCTGCAGGGATGTTGAACAAGGTTCTTTTTGATTGTGAAGGGTTTTCTTTTTTCTGGTTATTTTCTTGTTGCCTCGAATCGCAAGAGATCAATTGCAGTGGATTTGCTAATGTTGTTGCATCTTTCCTGACTTAATTGTGAAAATCAGTCAGATGAAATCTTATTTGAAAGGAGTTTACTGACATTTGACTAGCAAGCTCATTCTTGGTCTGAAGAAAAACTAGAGTTTTAGTCAATTAAAAAATAACTAAAGATAAAAAGGGTGAGTTGATTAATTAAATATAACTAAAACTGACACTGACATTTCAACTCAGGACTAAGACTAAGACTACAACTATAAATAGCTGACAAAATTAGCAATGATCATCTCCTGCTCTGCTTGGTGCACGCAGATGTATAGGAAGACACAGGCCTATATGTGAAACAAGTTTCATGCCTATCCTGAAGTGTATTTTTCAATCACTTTGACATCTGATTGCTCTCTGCTTTAATTGTTATATGACTGTAATTCAATTTGGGCAAAATAGAAAGTGAGTCGAGATGGGCCTGTCTGGTTTTTAATGTAATTTTTTGTATTTTGATACATGGAGTCAGGGTAAGGAAGAGTGGGCAGGTCAGCTGGGCCTTTTTTTAATCTGAACCATCTGTTTCGGAGTCCAAGGAAAGGAGCCTCCTTCTTGCTTTTAAAATTCCCCTTTCCAAGATATGCAATATGATGCAAGTAGAAGAAAAAAGAGAATTAAAGGATAGGTTCACATTTTTTTAAAGCCTATGTTAAAAACACTGTGTACATGCGGATATGTATATAGAAACAATAGAGCTGGGGTTGATTTTTATTCGTTTTACAGATATATAGTCAAAAAACAAGGTATTAGACACATTTTAACAGCACGGATGATTCAGCAGGTTGGAATCTCTGTGTTAAGGTGGTCACAACTCCTATATACTTTCCTGCAGCCCTCATCAACTTATTCGACCTGTCCCCAAAAGACCAGGTGAGAAGTGAGGAATTGCACTTACTCCAGGCACACTGCACCATGATAATGGAATGGGGCTGAGGCGATTAGCACACTAACAGCTTCACACAAGTAGGAGGGGGAATTCTCTCGGGGAGGGTGACAGGAGACAGAGGGACAGAGAGGCAGAGGACACCATCTTCCTCCCCCCGAACACACAGCACGACTACTGGTGCTACCACAGCACCCTGCCACCTCTTGAAGGACTCAGTGCCCTCGAACTGGAGGTGAAGTTGCATCTAAAGAGTCTTAACTTTTTGTGAGACCAGCGGGATCTATTTTAATTGCAACAATAACAGCAGCTGCTACATGTGGCTATATATTCAAAAGCGTTGAAAAACGAAATAAGAATTTGTTGGTGTTGTGTTTAATCATTATCACCTTAGTCAATCACATTACTCATCTCATATCTTTTTAACAGCCATGTCAATCACAGCAATGTATGAAAATTGGCTCTACAAATTAAGAGAAAATAACATTGCAAAACTGGAGCTGTAAAGTGGCATGATACAAATATGTATGGCACCATAAATTCAGGTAATTTGACTTTTAATTCCAGTCATGTTTTGAATATATAATAATATGTGTTTTTTATTTTGTAGTTATTATCACTGTAGTTTCATAAAATATGCCCAATGAAAGTAGAAAGTTTTTCTACCAGTCACGTTATTTTGTTTGTTGTCTTTCATTTGTTTTATTTTGATTATTAATTTTGCATTCACTTAGCTAACCCATTGTGCAAATATTGTACTTTTGCTGCCAGAACTGGGGGAAAAAAAAGTTTGTTTATGCCAAATTCCTGTAAAATGACTATCCAGACTCGGGGGGGGGTCAAAAACTTTGAAATTGAACTGAAACCAATACACAAATAGTATGGCTCTATCTCTTCGAATCTCCAAGATTGAAATGAAGATTGCAGCTTTCTACTGGTGGAAAAATATAGAGAGGAAAATAAATGTGGGCTGTGCAGTCATGAAGAGAGACGGCTTTAAATAATTTTTTAATAAAAATGGGAGAATTTTACACGTGCCTGAGGATTTCATGTATTCTATACTTTTGAGGATCTGTAATTCAAAACTTGAAGGTAGGTGGAAGTTAAAACAACTTATTTGATTATATGCGTTTAAAACTTTTTTCTAAATTTAAGAACGCACATGTCTGTTGTGCCACTTTAAGAAAGTATCATTGCATCGGCTAAATGGAAAAAAAGGCCTTTGTAAAGCCAACAAGCAATTGTGGATGACAGCAAAATATACACTGCCTCACTGATATTATTGCCATAACTACCTTAAACTTTTATTTTTGACATTGATCTTAACGTTACTGCTGCAAAGCCATAAAAGTATAGTCCAGCAACAGCTATAAGCAGAAAAGAAACTTTTCAATTCAGATGTTTAACTTTACTGTGCTTCTGCTCTGCTCCTGATGACCTCCTAGGTTAAATAAAACATTTACTGTGCAGCATCTTCTCCTGGAAACATTCAATTTCCTCCTGTGTATTTAGCTTCAGTTATATAACTCTGTTACTGAGGTAAAATATCCTTCTGAAACTGCAGAGTAAAAGATCCTCTCAAGAGTATAAGTAAATGCAAAACTGAACAAAAAATATCGGGTCGGTTTAAACAGTAGTAACAGTATTGAGAATTGTCCCGCACCTCATAGTAACTAACCCCATTCTTTGACTGTAACAGCTGGGTGTCGCTTTTGATTAGCCAAGTCTCTTCGAACCTGTGAGACCCCGCTGAAAGAAACACCAGATTGAAGCTCAAAGGCAGCTAACCTCTGAGACTGCTCTCCCGCAAAACTGTTAGCTGGTTCTCAATGTGCCATGCTAACCTCCAGCAATGCCTTGTGTTTCCTTTTGCATGCAACCCCTTTAGGATGGAACGAAAAGCAATGCTGACAACTGAGGTGATTGTAGCATCATATTCAAAGTCTTCCACCAATCAAAGTCGTGGTTTTTCATCTTTGAGACAAAAAAGAGAAAAACTATGCACTTGGATTTCAGTAGTCTGCATTCACACTTGAGCCCACTGTGGTCAGATTGTGGTCTAAAATCATTATCATCCCCCTGCCATTGCTGATATATACTAGAGAAACCATTTATCTCAAATATGACAACATATCGTGATGCTAGAGAGACTTGTTGTGTGGTGTCTTGTTTCCCCTACTGCATGAGAGATGTGTACTCCATGGGATCTTTTGTGGTATAGAAATGCATAACTGGAGGTTATACACATAATAGATGTTGATGTGTTGGTCAGAGTATACTGACTGACAGGTAAGTTTTTAGACACACTAGCAACATGGTGTTATGGGTGGCAACAAACATCTGTCTCTCAGAGTTTGGTGGTCCACTGACGTGAACTCTATCCCTGCAGTGAAGTTGACATTTATGATAAACTTGCAGACCGTAAAACCAAAACAATAAGCTGAATGACATTTTAAAAAAAAAACTCCATAGAACTGGGGAAACTGCTGAAATTGGGTGACAAATCTCTGTGAGTTTGACATACGAGTAACTGCTCTCACATAATTCATAGTAATTTGTTACATGTAATTTATTTAGCCACCTCAGTAAGGAAGCTTCCTCACCTCAATCAAAGAGATTATTTGACTATATGGCTGCATAGCCAACAGCTTAAAGCATGCCGACCCCTTTCTGAGGGTTTGTCACAATGAGTATTTTTGTTTCATAATGCAGCATGTTGATCAGATTAAAAGCTTATAATGATGACACACCCTGGTGAGCCCCATTTATGAGTCATTCATAAATTATATGTAAAATATTTCTGGACCCTCCTGTTGGCCATGAATAATTGATAATCCATTGCAATCTTGGGCTTTAGGAGTACAAGTGCTGTGTATCTGTCTCATAATGATTAGTGAAAGGGTCACACTGCTCAAGCCCTTTGGTCACCAGCATTCGCTGTTAATCCTCCTTAATCCCCCAAACAATGGGCTCCTCCATGCAGGGGACTGTGACAGATTTTTATCATCCGGCTCGGAGGGATCAGTGTACCTTCTCACACCCAACACAACAATGATAGTAGTTTTGAACTGCAAGTCCAACCTTATACATGACACAAACCGTAGCAAGAGTGCAGATAATGACAATGCAGACTAGATGAAATTCTATTTGAGATGTTATACAGGAATATTTTTCTCTCCTCAGTGTTATTTGTGTTTCAGGGTTAACATGTTTACCCCATCCAAGTCCTATTTTGCCAGCTACCTTACCTCAACTTTCATATGGAAGGATCAAGGGTGGACTGTTGTCTCCACAGCTAGAACGGCTGGCTTTGGTCTTGTATTTGGATTATTAAAAAAGAACTCAAACAGAGGGAGAAAAACAGAAATTCAAGACAGGAACTGGTTGAACAAAATATAGCCACGGGTACACAAAATAAGCGGAGTGCTCCTTGAAGGCTCAGACTGATGGTATTACTCATCAGTACAGCGGCCAAGTTAAGGTACTTTAAGCAACAAGATGAAGTCTTTTTTGATGCCAAGAGCATTGCAGCCCAAAACTACAGGAGCTAAACCAAAATATAAGAAATATGATGAACAGCATCTAAAGCTGGTTTTACATGGACTTATTCAATTGACCATGGCCAACCTGCACAACGTAGCCGCTAATTAGCAATGAAGACTAAGTCTTCAGTGAGCTCTTTAAAATTCAAAATGTTGTTTTAATGTAAAAACAACTTCATGTGAATACAGGTCATGCTAGTGTTTCCAAGTTTCAGTTTTTGTAGAGACCTCTGCCCGCAGTCAAAACCCTGACCAACATTAAAATGTCTAAGTCTCTTCTTCTCATCCTCTTTTCAGTACTGGCAAAACTGACATAAATCTAGATTGATGACAGCTGTGGTTGGCTATTTCACCAGTTAAAATAAATGATCAGAGAGAGAGTGTAACAACAGCTTCAATCTAAATGTTTTTTTTTATCCCTACCCACAACCCATAGGAATGTTTCCTGTATTAGCACTACAGTGTTGAGAGGGGATATGCCACAGATAACTACTGATAATCACTATTTTTTATGTTGTGACAATGTTATAGTAAAGGTGTAGTTAGATTTAGGCAAAAAAAAAGCTTGGTTATGTTTATGTTTAGAGCTTGGTTATGTTTAGATCAAGGTGTGAGTTAAAACAATAGTCAGTTCATGGTTAAGGTTACAGAACTATCACGGTCATGGTTAAAGAAAAAACACCGACTGAAACGGGAAACGAACTGCTGACCAATCCATCCACCTTGACCTCCTCTGTAGTCTGGATGTAGAGCTGAAACACAGACAAAAAAGCATTCACAACTTTAACTGGCTTGGTGTGGACATATTTTAAGCATTTTGAGTCAAGCATTAGTATCAAACACTGCAGGGAAGTGTGTTGGCATCTGATAAGTCCTCGAACACAAAGATTTTTGACTCAAACAGACCTTCCTGGTCCTTGTTTCATTGTCTCCCTGTTACCTGTTGCAACAAAACACCACACAAACCAACACTTTGCTGGCAGGGCTATATTCATTTAAAAACCCAGTAATGATGCAACTAGCCAACAACTAAAAGAGCTAGATAATCTAGATGTAAATTAAATTACTTAATGGATAGAATTCACTCATTATGCCTCATGAAATAACTCACGAAACCTGGAGTTACGCTGACGTGCTAGTGGATGCATTCATGCAGAGTGTACAAAGTCATTATGATTACTTCCAACATGCCTAAATTATACAGCACCTATTGCCAGGCCTTTTGACCTACCTGAAGACATACTGTGAATACACTAACACTGTATTTCAGATTCAGAACAGCTTCCAGCCCTGAGCATTATGATAATCTTTCCAACCAGCCATATCCCTGAAAATGGTCCATCACACACATGCACCCAAAAAAAAAAAAAAATACGCCCATTATGTGTCTTTATCTGAAAGCACACACACACACACACACACTCACACACACACACACACACACACACACACACGCAAAAAGCAACGAATGCATCCACAAGGAAAGAGGAGCAACAAGACATACAATAACAGCCGTTATTACTTGGCATTTGGCAGTGACATCAATCAGAGCCAGCCATTCTTAGCACTGTGATGGTACATAACTGCTCAGCCAGAGAGCTGATTTAATAGAGCATGGTCTGATAAAGTCCCGGCAGAGATCACTTCATGGCCAATAGGTTGTTCAGGCAGCTAATTGGTCAAAAAATAAAACCTCTCTCAGGAACTGGATCCAATGTTAGCACAGCGAGTCTGTCCCACTATTAATGAGTTGCATTGGCTCCCTTTAGCCCCCTAACTATATTTTTGCTCAGGCTTTGCCTGGGGACTTGTACTTATGGTGATGATGACCAAATGTTTACCTTATAAGCAGAGTCTGTACACAGGAGGATTCCTGCAGACTCCATACAGTTGTAATAACAGTGAGAGTAATGATGCAGCCACAGGGCCTCAGCTGCTTAGTTATGTCAGAGCAGAAAATTCAACACTTTCATTGATCCACATTCACATTTACCTACACAGACATTTAGAAAGTCTAGGGGACCAAATTTTCCAGAGGAACCTATGATTATGTTGAAGTCAGCTACCTATTTTGTCACCGATGAGATAGCAGTGGGAAATGAGAGACTGTCAGAATCTCTACCTCATCACTCTCCAAGCAGAGTTACACACTATATGAACTAAGCTAGTTGGGCTAGTTCACACGCACATTGGCTCTTAACCAGCGATTCTCTGCATTTAACTTAATTCTTACCTCAGCAACCCTCTGAATAGGTTACTGCTCCTTGTCTTGTCACTAGCATCCCCAGGCCTGTTGCCTGCATTCCTTGGCCACTCTGACCCACGAGCATAGGCTATTTAAGGAACATTCATATATAAGGTATACCGCTTCAAACTTTCAGGGGCACATAATTTCAATTCGAAATTCAGTAATTATACAATATTTGCAAATCCCAGTATCATTCCATTACCTCAACAATTACAACTTACTGTCACGTAGTTTGATGTAGGGTTGATATAACTGAGTACAGTCTCTGTTTGGTCCATGGGCAGGCTGTACCATAAATAGACTTCTCCGTGAAGGTGGATTTCCCACATGGATTTCCCAAATGACACCTCTTTACATTCAACTGACAAAGCCCTCTGGTAGTGATAATGACGACAGACTGGAGGAGAAACCCAAACCCTAGCATGACTGTAGAGGTCACGTAAACTTACCGAAAAAGTAATTTTAACCCAAACCACAATGTTTGCCTATATTAACTGTGTATCTGTTTGATGGATTATTCTTAAACTTAGCTTTCTTTTTTTTATAAAGTGTCCTATCTATGTTGGTTATACTTGTTTACTGTTTGAATGAGGACAATGTGGACTGCAATCAATATTTTTCATTAATTGGTGTCGTTAAGAACTGTAAGAGGAAATTGTGATCTCACCCGTGAGTTGAGAAACTCATCATTCTCTTTTTGACAGGATTTGCGCAGTCCGGGTGCAAGAACAATAAATTAATAGATAATACCTCTGGTCTGGAGGACACTATATTCGAAAAACAAGCTGAGTTGGCCTGAGGAATGCTGTTCATCCCACCATATATTCTACCATTCAACCAGCCACATAACACGAGAACATATTTTCAGGTTATTTCATGGTATTTGCCCATGCTATATCTGCCATTTGGCAGCAGCAGTGAACAACTGACATTTCACCAAAAGTATCATCCCCATCTGCCTCTCTCCCTGGCACATCATGTCTCCCTTCTTTCTCTTTATGTCTCCATCCTTAGCTACTTCTCCTCTCTCCTCTCCTGTTGACTCTTCTTGTCTTCCCTCTCCTCATGCCCACTGTGGCGTGACAGGTGACTGACGATGCTAACAATAGTGGGTGCGGCTGCCCCTGCTCAGCAGAGCACAAGCCGCATGATAAATTACCCTCATCAGTTTGTTTTGCCAACAGCCCACACAGGTCACCACCAAGGCCGGTCGTGACATTTTATTGCATACTGTATATGCAAATACCTGCCAATCAATTAGCACACCGCTCCCCCCTCTCCCCTTGCTCCCCCTCTCCCTCTGCTGCCCATTGTGATTAAAATGAATTGATTGTTGGCTAAAATCAACAGCGCCAGCCTACCCAGGGGTCAACAGGACACAAAAGAGGAAGTGGGAATAAAAATAAAATTTGAAGTAATGTTGTTTCTTCACTCTTCCCTCACTTCCCTTCACTGTATTCTTTATTGCCACCTCATAATTTTGGGTATAAAACCCAGTGAAATTTGCTGAAAATGAGAAAACGGCAATGTAAACAGACTGAGTAATAATTATGAGGAGGCTGTCAGGTCTTTCTGAACACATGGTTGATATGTGGTGGGAAAGCATTGGTGGAAGCAATAGTTTGAGCAGCCTGAAGCTTCTGGCTTATTTAAACAGACTCATGCCAGTTCTATGGGCGCAAATTTGTCTTTTTACGTGTGTTACAGCTGGAGAGGATGGCGCATTTTCTCAGGATTGTTAGTGAGAAATGACAAGACAGGGGGACAAAAATCAAGCACTTGCAAGAGTCACAAGAAAATAAATACATCCAGCTTTTGATTTAGTATCAAGAACTTAACAGGCGAGGTAAACAACTTGCTGATGGTTTACGGAGATACTGATTGGAGAAAGCAATTATCATTCAAAACCATGCCTTCTTAAATAAACAATATTTGCATGGAAAGAATCAAGAGCGAGGTAAAAGGGGGTGCAATTCTAAAAAGATAGTTTTCTTTAAAGCCAATATTTTGTGTAAATTTCGAGTGATTACACATTTTCTCTTTTTTTCATACAACTCTCTTACAACAATGTTTCAATGCAGGGGTTTCAATGAAGTAAAAGTTCTCGACTCTTTATAAAAGCATTTATAAATACTGATACACACATATGATCATCATCATCATCATCATTTCAGTCTAAATCTAACCACCAAATTATTACTCAAAATTTTGAGTAATAATTTGGTAATAATTGAGTAATAATTTGAGTATAATTTTGACCTGGTCAGCTATCACCATCTTGCTAGCCTGCATGAAGGACAGATTTCTTAGATATCATACGAACCAACATTGTCTCCTTGAATGTGGTTGAACAAGGGTTCATCCCACAGAAAGATAATAACCTAAACCATTAGAAGGAACTAGAAACTGACTCAGAATAAAGGAAGACCAGCACAGACCCCAGACTTAAACCCGTTGCAGCTGGTTTTGGATAAACTAGACAGAAGGTGAAAGTAAAGCAACCTCCAACATATTTGTGGGAACTTCTGCGACAGTGTTGAGACGAACTCTCCATATACTCTCTATAGCTGCTTCTAAACAGATTCCACTATACGGCGGTTAATAAGACCCCTGAATTATACTGGCTTTGTTGTGTTTACACTGAACCAAACAAAGCCAACGTAATGCCGCCACCATGTGTGATTTTAGATAACATGCTGGTTTTCCAATATTAGTGGTGTTACATATCAAACAACAGTATGTCCCACCATGCCGGCTTTACCTTTTTCATAAATGTCATTCCAGCTTTATGACGATAGAGACTAAGGCAGTAAGGCTCCACTCCCAGCTTATTGCAAGATCAACTTTTTTACATGTACGTACCTTTTATGCAGAACGGTGAGTCAGAATAAAGGCGTAGCATTACCGCCTCAAACAAGCTGTATGAAAGTAAGCTAATGTTTGATTTCCTTCGTGAGAAAGAACACCTCAACTGTGTTCGACCCCTGAATGAGACAGAAATTTTGATTGAATTTCTGTAGAAAATTTTTTAAAAAATAATTATCATTTATTTCTTCTATTCTTTAATTTCAGAGTATACTGAGACATTACACAATGTAATGACTGGTAATGTACCGTATGCAGACACAAAATGTCTATCAGATGAACAGTTAAGTTAAATCTGGACCTTTGTGCTCTATGATAGGCATTTTTTTCTCATTAAAGAATCGAAAGAAAGAAATGAATCCTGCAATAACTGCTTTTTGGCCTCTTGGGAGCAGTGGGAACAAGCTATGATATAAGAAAAATGTAAGTCTAATATTCACTCTCCTTTTAGAAATGTTTTGTCTTTACCAACTCCTGAGAGAAATATCTGACTCTTCCGCTGATGAATGCTGCACTGTCACCGACTAGGCACTAACTCTGTCTGTCTGCTGCTTGGTGCTGAGCTAGTGCTGAACGGTTTTAGCCTAAAAAAGATAACTGCTGCATGGAAAGCAATGCTCTGAAATTGGTGAGACTGAAACAAAAGGGAAGTCGCCAGCCTGAAAACCAAAACAATAAGCTAAATGAGGCTAAAACACCCTTTAGAGCTGAGGGGAACTGCAGAGATGGATGATGCATTAATTCTTTGTCATTCTATAACTATTATTGAACTCTTAAATATATATTGATTATTGCCACTTTAAAGAACAAAGTATTTCAGTTTCATGACTTACATTGAAGTCCTGTGTTCTTTTTTTTTGCATGTAGATTTTAGTGTGAAAGGTTTTCAGGTATAGTATACAGCTTCATTTGTAATTAACAGACCGTGTTTATGCTAGAACATCACCAGAGCACACACTTGGCTCCAAGCTATGCTCAAATACTCTCTTCTTCATTCTCCCCTGCACAACTTGGCTTCCCTATGATCTTCATCGCCAGCTTCGACAACAGCACATTCTACATGTCAGGCACACCCACCCTCGGTATCACTGCAAGACTGCTTTTTTTCTACAGGTACTATTGACAAGAAGGAGATGGAGTGAGCAAAAATAAGTAGTTGCTCTTTTCACTTTTTATGATGAAATAAGCCTCGCTCTGCAGCATGATCACATTCGTTTTTTGTGTTATTTTAGCAGAATCTTAGGTATGCCATTAGTGATCAGGCCAATGCAAACAGTAATTTCAGATTTCTGTATATGCTTGACTTGACTGCAGGTAATCTTCATCCCCAGTTTATTCTTCCCCGGAGTCAGTGCATGGTTACGGTTTAGGTATAGCCAGGACATTTCAGGTCACCAGAGTTTTCTAACAAGTTAGATTCTACTGCTGATAATCTCCTATTCCTATTAACCTGAAAGTTATGAATGTTAATACAGGTTTTTATGGACCTTTTTTTAGGATTATGGGTTTTATTAAGATTAGTCTCTGAGTGGTGAATCATAGTGCACTGTGAATGTTTAATGAAATAGGTCATTCATTTAAATAAATATAATCAATGTAATGTCTTTGACTGGTTTAAGGGACAAAGGTGAAATCTTTTCTGTTCTTTTTTTTTCTTTCATTGTTGCTGTCCAGAGCAAGTTCTAAACCTTTTCTCCCTTATTTATTATTTAAATTTTGTAACTTCATCAGCGATATAGCTGTTGATGTCTTTGTTTTTGCTTTTACTAATATTATTTATTGCTGGTTCTGTCATGTCCACCATCTGCTGTGGAGATTTAAATGTCATTAACATTAACAGACTTCCAGCCAGAGTTAATATCCTGCCATTTGCTTGCTGTGCCAAAAAAATGAAACTGTTGAAGTTCTTGAAAGGCTTTAGTAACAGTTAACCAAAACAAAATAAATGTACAAGACATAAAACTTGAGACGGGAATCAAATTGAAAGCAAATGTTAATCATCTATGATCCTTCTCCTTTTAATCCTTCCTCCTCCATATAATCCTTTCAATGTTGAAAACATTTTACAAACCTTATTTCCTTATTTTAACAAATTCTATGATGAGTCTTTGAAATGAGATTCTCAAGCAGCTAAAATCCAGTTTTACGTAAAGACTACATAAGGTAATAGACCAGGTATAATTTTCTCATTTGCAACCTTAACTATAAATCAAATCTTAGTTAACCAAGTTTTTTTTCTTTATCTTATGTTGCATTACATTCACATTATTTAACTTGTATAATTTTTACCGTCTTTATTGCTATGTAAATGTATTACTCAATTGATCAACGATTGGTGATGAAACTATAAATCAAGTGAGGATGTGTGATCCAGGTTGTCATCAAAAGGTATAGGAGGTAAAGTAAGGTTGAGATCTCATAGTTGATGGAGTAGTTGTTGCACTTACAGGAAGGGCCTGTGAGAGAAGCAGCGACTGCTTGGATTGCACATATCAGGGTAATAAATATGATATATGTGTGTTTTTGTGCGCTACCGTGTTTTGCTAATTTGACTGTTTATGCATTCACTGTGCATGTGCTTGAATAATACTCTGAGTGTGTTCCTCATGTTAGGATGAACAGGGATATTGGGGAGGGGGCTGCACACCGTACCACAGTGCATAGCCCGTGCATAATTCATAGCTCTGCATTGAGCCATAATCTTTGCTTCGTGCACTAATGAAAGCTGCAGCACTGCATTTTTACTGCATGTAAGTCAGGCTGAATAGATAATGTGGCAGGAGAGAGAACATCGCATCATGACTGGGTACACTGACTTCCCACTCCTGCTGCTGCTATTTTCTCCCTCCAGACTCTTCCTGCTGCTTTCATCCAACAGTCCATCAGATGTCACTGGAGGCTGATGCTACAACACACCAGACTTTTATGGTTTTCAAAGCTAGAAGAGGAGGCAGACAACACCTTTTAAAAAAAAGAAAGAAAAAAAAAGTAGGAGACTCGTGTGGCCAGGGAGTGTGGTAATGCAGTGGTCCGGCCCTTGTTTCGATGAACACTTAGATAAAAGTTGTTCCAACTGACAGCCAGCAGAGGAGTTTTCTTTTTTTTTTTTTTAAACAGCGACACTTTCACATTGCCCATCCAGGACTGTGAACTGGTCAACAAAACTAAATCTCTCACCCCTTCCATTTTCAAAATGTATTGATGTTTATGTGATGGAATAATACGCATTAGAAAGAGCAGTACATCATTTGCTCTCCTCCTCCTTTCTCCTATTTCCCTCCCATTGCCCATCATGCCATTGGGTTTGGCTCATTGAGTGCAGTGGAGCAGGACGGACACGCATGGTCGTGCTCAATAGAACCATGCTACTCAGGATGGGGATATTAGTGTACTCTGCCAGACGGTTTGGATACAGTCCTCTGACCTCACTTTTAAAGAATCAGTTTTCTATCTGTTAGGCCCCTCCGCCTGTTTTTGAGTCATCCAGAGGTGTCCAGGCATGGTACATCTAGTGGCTGTAAGTGGCTGATAAACACTGACAGAGGAAAAGTAACGGAAAATTCAAGGGGTAATTGTCTGTTAAACTGATCAGCAATTCTTCTCCTCAGGACCCTAATTTTGAATCAGCGGGCATGGCTCAAAGCAGAAGACGATGATGAGTCTTGTATTGGTGCCTCCACATTAGTCTCACTTACGGTTCAACTTTTGCTTTAAAAAAAAAAAAAAAAAAACTAGGTATATGTCATCAAAAATAAAAGGGCATTATTGATTTCTACCAGAGCAAATCAGCTACAATATAAGCTGTCATTTCAAATCTCAAAAAAATGAATTTCTCTGGGCTTATGTGACTGTGGGGGAATGGCCTCATTATTACGACCGACGGCTTTAAAGGATTGCCTAACACCTTGCCACCTGAGGTTTCCCTCTTGGGTGGTTCATATCAATCGCCTTGGTGTCTATAATGCGGGCGGACTTCTTAGGCAGGAGTCTCCTGCCCGTCACCCATGATGAGCTCATGCATTATTCTAAGGCAAATTCCCTTTCCATCTTAAGAGAAGGGAGAAACATGAAGAAGACAACTCATGAACAGAATCTGGTTGACTTGCAATGCAGTGAGAGATGACTTGACTATTATATTTTCCACTTCTCTCCCAGGCTGTGTTTTTCTTCATTTCTCTGTTCCTCCCACTGCATGTTTTTTTGTTTCTTTCTCAGCTTGACTAATGCCTGCCTGTTTCAAAAGCTGAAATACAGAACCCTTTTTCAGATAATCACATGTTCATCTGACCTTGTGCCATGCTGTGCTGCACTGACATCCGCACTTGCAATGAAAAAGAAGCTTAAAATCTAAGAAAAGCTTTGTAACATCGAAATGTTCATGATTCAGTAACATCCTTACTTCCAAGAATATCTCCTGAGAGCAGAAGAGAGAAGACTAAACACATGCTGCAGAGTCATCAGCTAAAAGGACCCTTTTTCTGTATCAAACTTTTGAAAGTTGCTAATGGTTTTTAAAAGCACATCTGTTTGAGCTGGCACTTCTCCATGAGCCAGTTTAATTCAAAAGTTATACTGCAAAGTCTCAGAAATTGTCATTTCTAAGCTGAATCACTTCAGATGAAAAACAAATATTTAGCTTCAAGGAATTATTTGATATATACAGAAATATGCTTATTTGTTTGCTTATTTCTAGTCAAGAGTTAGATTGGGAGATTGATGCCACTGTTATGTCTGTCTGTGAGATAAGAAGCTAGAACCAGGAAACAGTTAGTTTTGCTTAAGATTGAATGCAGATGGGAAAAGCTACTTTAATTCTGTCCTTTGAAATTTTTGAAAAATAAAATTAAATAAAATTTTTTAAAAAATCAGCCCACCAGCTCAGCTAAAGCTAACAAATTCAAAATACTTTCCCTAAAATGGCTGATGGAAACCTCAAAAACAAACTCATAAGACAGCAACGACAATTGGAGGCATGTAATGACATCTGTATTGTACTATCTCAAATTAGGCATGAAATAAGTTAAACAGTTTTCAAAAAAAAATGTTCATAATTTAAAATTTTGGGAACTACTTTCAAATCAATATGACGCTCTATATAAACTACAACTGAGAGATAGTAGCCTGGCTTAACAAACAAATTTGCTGGCTTAACAAACAAATTTGCTCATGGAAGAACAAGCTAGCCTGGCTTAAAACAAATATGTCTAACCTCCTTTGAAAAATTTAATTTATCATTCTAACATTTTGGTTATTGTCCATATAACAAACATGATATAATTATAGCATCAAATACTTATTTTGAAAAATAGCTCTTTGACTAACTCTGGCAGATTTAGAATAATGTTCATTAATGTGCATTGGTTGGTGCACATTTTTTCCTTCAGGCAGAACTAGGCTAGCTGCTAAACTAACCGACAACTGGAGGTGGATTTACCCTGAACAGGCAGATATGCACTCTCTGTGACAAAGAAAATAAAAATACTTCCAAAAATGTCAGACTTTTCTTCAACTGTTATTTTGAAAGGTGAAAAATAGACACTAA
Source organism: Istiophorus platypterus (assembly GCA_016859345.1). Classification (NCBI taxonomy): domain Eukaryota; kingdom Metazoa; phylum Chordata; class Actinopteri; order Istiophoriformes; family Istiophoridae; genus Istiophorus; species Istiophorus platypterus. The sequence goes on along the minus strand of CM029130.1, from coordinate 12,806,483 downwards.
TCGTTACCCTGATTTATTTGATCATTTAATTTGATATATTATGATAAAGATGTCAAGTCAAGAAACATTTACTGTAAGTTTCTCTGTTCTTTAAAGTTTTTTAATTTCCCATTTACTGAGGTATCCATTTTAGGCCAGGTATTTTGAGATGCGCACAGAGAGAGAACCTGACCTGATCACGGTGACCCACCAGTTCCTCTGCTTCTGCAACGCTTCACGGGATACTCGGTCCCTGCAGCAGCTGTGTTCCAATTAGAGAGCCCTGACTTATGTGGCCTGTATTAGCATTTCATTTAGGCTCCTCTGCTCCTCACCTGGCTCCCGCAGTGTGGTGGTCTGCCACAAACTGTCACCGGCTCGGACTGCTTGGCTGAGTTTGCCCACCAATCCCACTAATTGACTCCTGACCTTCCCACAGCGCACAGGTGAGCCCACACCACATTAGCTTAGATTTAATGCACAATATGGAGTGGAATATCATCTGAACTGCTTGGGTCTTCCCCTCTGTCGGTGGGATATAAAAAAGGAGCCAGCCCATGGTAAATTAAAGTGACACCAATGAAAGTATGGATGGAGGCTATTTGTGAATTTAACTCGGAGAACTTTTGGTTATCATTCTTTATTCCTCTCACTCCATAGATGTGGGGTCTTAGTGGCAACATTATGTTCATAATACTTTTGTAACAGCACAGGAGTTGCTCAGAATCTTATTTAAAAGTAAGATAAGCAAGATGAAATCACCTACCACAGGTTCTTTGTACCCCAGTGTGAGCATTAAGGGTGTTGCTGTCTGTGACTGCAGAGGGATTCCCTGCAGAGAATGAGAGATTCCTCTGATCGCTGTTTGCCTGGGGCGAAGGCTGCAGAGGGCCAAGCACTGCAGTCTTATCTCTAGGAAACATCCCACAGTGTGTCAAACAGACACATGAGCACACACACTTAGTGCATAATGCACATGTGAATTCTCCAGGATGTATACAAATCAGCCAGCGAGTTCCCTCGGCAGCAGAGATATTCAAAGAGAGGTAGATATATACAGGCAACACTCAATGTGTTTGTAGTGAATCGTCTCAATTATTCAAATAAATTTATACATTACCTTTTTATATAAAGTGAATCCCTGGGCTGCCATTGTCGAGAGCACTTGGAAAGAATAGATCCCAAAGCTTATTTCACAGGCTGCTGCAGGAGATCAAAAGATTTAAAAAAGAACTTACAAATAATACATATATGTATAATAAGGCGTGACTTGATTTTCATTTTGGTTTACATAAGTTATTGAAAAATAGGCTAATAAGAGAAGTTCATAGTGTCAAGACACTGGGTGTCAAGGCAGGGACTTTTCTTCTCTCATTTAATCATTGGGGTTTTAGTTGAGAGAAAAATTAGCTGTAATTTCACTAGACAGTTGGTTACACAGTGGAATTGCTGATGGTGTGTCAGTTAGAACACACAAGAATTACACAACCAAATATTGGATACTGGAGCATCTGTAATGTAGCATTTGGAAAAAAAAAAGTACTTTTTCACGACCACTAATGAATTGTGAAAAATAAATCAACCAGTGATTCTGCATATTTTAGTTTAAAAGTTTAAAAATTAAGATTTAAAATCTGCCCGTGTAGTAGGTACATTTCACCCTCTTACCGAGATAAAACAACTTTTTAAATTACATTTAGAATTGAGTATGTACATCTTTAAACAAGGGAGAATAAGCCAGGTCTCATCACTAAAATGAAGAAACAATCAAATTTTTTACATCTACTAATACATCTACAACTAATTTGCATCAGCAGAATTTTTTTTAACTTTTTTTTTACATAAATAAAACCTGAAAGGCTTAACAACAAGCAAGGCTGACTTAATGGAAGATTTTATTGTTACAAATCACATATACGTTACATTACCATCAACTAATATGCAAAACACATTCCTGTATCTTGGATCCATATTTCTCATTGCACCAGGAAGTAGTTTGTTTCCATTTATTTTTGTACAATATAAAAATCAACCACAGGATAGTTGAAATAAGGTTGAGTACTATAATCCATCATAGATATTACCTAGTCTGTACTATTTTTGTTAAAGTACTATTATCATTGCATGGTAATACAGTTTATGTGCAGAATAAGTTTGTGTGTTTATGTGCAGAATAAGTCTGCTAATAGATCTTATGGAAATGAATTTAAAAAAAAAATTGCTTCCTTGAAGGATTAGGAAATCTACATCTAAAAATCCAAAATCTGATTTTTTTATGTTTCCCACCAAGAACGAAGTGCTCCAATACAATACACAGTTTTAACTGTCTCGCACATGTACATACATACATACTCACACATATATGCATACAATTAGACAGAATTAACTTATTCATTTGATTTTAATTCAAATGAAGTTAGCAGTGATGCTGTAAATTTCTGTGTTGCTACTAAGCTGTAAAGCTCCCTAAACCAAAGTACAGATTTATCTCTACCTCAGTTTTACAATACTCCCCAAAGCTGTGGCCGTCTAAGTTTTTGTTGCATTCACAAGACACCCTGACAAGAAATGGATTGCGGTGCTTTCCCACCCCAGTAAACAGGCTTCCTGCTTGTGAAGGTATAGATGGGTTTGATATAGGATGCTGTTTAACCCAGAAACGACGCCATGGCCCCCGGGACAGCCCAATCCTCACACTGCACATCCATCATGTAAGGCAATCGAATGAATGGGATACAGAGCTTCCCCCCGGGAAGGCGGGGAGAAAAGGAGAGAGGAGATGTAGAGGGAGCGAGAGGAGAAGAGGGTGTCACATTTCACCCATTCGTGTGGGTGGAGGTAACAATAGGCCCACCTACCACATTTCCCCACTTACGCTGTTCAATTTTTAACGCCCTCTTTTGTCAGACTCCATCATGTTTTGACTGTTAAACAGGGGAGAGAGGATCCTCGGGGAAACCGGTTAAAGCACAGGGGAAATTTTCTGTTTAGGCTTGAAACACTAGCTCTAGATTGGTGTAGTCATGCAGGATTGGTGGTGGCTGTGAGGAATCTTCTGTGTTTACCTGCTCATTTTGATGTGCCAGACCTTGTAACAGCTTTTAGGTGCCACAAACCCCATCGGAACTATATTAAAAAGCTCACAGCACTTTGCCCATCACGGCGTGACAGCCACATACTTATCAAGTCTGTGTATCTTGAGTGGAGGCGCGGAGCTTGAGAATAATTTAAAAGTCACCCTTAACATTAATTATTTATCATACAGAAATGAGCACGTACTGTATATACTATTTCTTTTGACTTATGTACCTAATTGGCCAAAAATGTAATTACTAAAAGGAAGAAGTTTAAGCTTTAATGACTTTACTGCCAAGATAGCATCCCCTCCAGGGGGCCCGAAGTTCTGGTTTTGAATGGTGATCTTAATATTTTTTAATATTATGATATTTTATTAATACCACTACAGTTCAAACAGTCACATATGCAGTCAGCCAACTAGGGGGTTGACAGTCTTATCTGTTTCCTTTTGTGATCTGGGCAGTATTCTGTGACACTGCATATTAGCTTCCCTGTGTTGCGATTCAAATCACACATTACCATACAGAGGGCTGATGTCACAGGGCCACCAAACTGTGAGTTTTCACACTCTGGTTATTTGTCTTCACCATACTGGACCCTCGAGAGAGAGAGAGACAGCTGATGCTAGCTAGACCCCATCTTTTTTAACAATGCAGGATCAACACTGAATGTGCGAGAGATGACACTGACTCAGCGGGCGTTGAAACAACACGAGCCAAAAGTAAAGTCGGGCAGGAATGAATGCTAATATGATGCTAACTGGCCTCCGCTTTCCTATAGGAACGTAGTTAAAGCAAATTCCTGATTTCCGCGTCTGCGACGTCATTTTCCCGGTTCTGCAAGGATCCACGTGGACATCGAGATCGCAGTATGCAGCCCGAAATTTGTGATCAGTTGGAATGCAACCAGGCGCCAGCTGTGCATACGCTAGAAAAGTAAATGCCTGATGCACTATAAAAGGAAACTGAACACCTTCATGCACTATATGCATGCATTGCATTCCTCATCTTTGGTGCTATTCTTGTTGTGTTTACACAGGCTGTTTACCTAGTTTGAATTTCTCATGTTGTTCAGCCAAATAAAACGAACAAAGGAGCCCTTCATCCCGCTGTCAGGAGGTGACCATTATGTTTTCTAGTACATATACTACTATACTATACATGTGTGCAACATGTCTGGATTAAGCATATACCATTGAATGCACTATGTATAGAAGCATGTACACATCCACAGCTGTTCACATCTGTCCTAGAGTTTCATTGAGGGTTTAACCCACTTTCCAAGTGGAATCTAGTTAGCCTACCTTCTGACCGGAAGCTAGTTGGCATAGTTGTCTAGCTTCTGTTTTTCTGAGTGAAATACAAACTTGTCCACCCAGTGTTTGATGTTGTAAAGAGTAGCAGCACATAACCAGCACTATGTGTGCTTGCTGATAACATTCGTAGGCTATGCGGGGCTTTGATGTGCTCTAGTTCGGAGCACATCACAGAAACTCACAGCGTGTCTCCTTGAACCGGTAAAAAAACCGCAGTGGGAAATGCCCAACCAGAGGCCTGAAGCTTAGACACTGTTTCCACAAATACGTTCAAAAATATATATATTCTGAAAAATGGAAAATTTTGCAAAATAGCTGCTGTGTTGTTGCAGTTAATGTTCTCTTGCACAAAAGTAAGGAGATTTAAATTCTACATATTTTGATTTAAAAAAAAGGAAATCATTCTCATCACATCATCGATGCTGGCCCCAGCTCATGTTGCAAAATATTATAGCCATGCTGAGTCTTTCTTCTCGGCCATGACTTCTCCTTTCGTTTCGTTTTTTTTTTTGTATTTTGTTTTCGGGTGCAAAGCAAAGCCCTCACTTTAACCAGCTAAGGGGGTCTGTCTGCTTCCACTTTGTTTTGCTCTGAATTTGAGCACACAAGTTTCTTTGAGAACCCAAGACTATATCTACTATTTCAATATTTTCACCGATCAGAAAGAATATCCAATACACGCATTTTATCAGACAGGTGACATCTCAATCCAGGAGTGAGCAACTGTAATCACACATCTGATTGGCTGAGACATCAATTATGCACTTGGCTTCCTTTCACCGTCTCCACGTCTCCCTTGGTCCCGCCTCTCCACTGAGTGCTCATTAGTGAAATGGATTACTAATGGATTATTAATCTAAGTGGAGGGAGTCTGCTGTGACCCAGCTCTGAACACCTGGAAAGCGAACAGTAAATAGCAGTTTACACACACAAATGCATATACACACGCAAGTACAAAAACACAGTGCATAAACACAAATATAACCTCATCAGTACGAACACACACACTTGCTTTAGGTCAGTTACAAGTCTTTTAGGATAAAAATACCTTGACCATTTGATTTATTGTTGGCCCAGTAAATATAGTGGATACATCTAATTAGCCGTTATTAATTGTTGCACCATCTTTGTTTCTCCAGGTTTTGGCCTCCAAACGTACGGCCTCTGCTCTGTCTTCTAGCTCCTATTCCCGTCCTTACCACCAGCAAACAAATGGCGCCGCACGTTGAACCACACACAAGAAATAACATATATCTGTGTCCAAGGCACCATTACGTTTGCTTTTGTCACCTAATTATTCCTCAGGAGAGTTAATTAACCACCACACAGCAGCTAAGGCTGCATGATTTGAAACACAATACACACATACATACACATACATGCATACACAGGTATACACAAATACTCAAGTACATGTGAGTGCGCTTAAGGCATGCTGACACACACACACTGTACATGAGGTTCACACACCGCAAAGCAATAACACATGCATGCACATAACAAGCATAATCACTCAGGAGGTTAGGTCCAAGGAGAGCACAGTGCACTTCACAGATAAAAGAATCTCTAAAACAAACCAAGGAGCATATATTTAGAGAGTTAATTTAATCAGATAATTGTTTTTTTTGTTTTTTTCTTAATATGCAATGCAAACCATAAATACAAATCTATGTATGTGTTCTCCATATCAAAGACAGACTTCAAAAGAAAAGGAGCCTTGGCATGTCCATTTGGGGTTTGTTCTTTCAAAAATAATCACGGCCCTTAGCAAAAGTATAACAAAGCAAAAGTGGGGGAAAAAAAACATAAGAAAGTGCTTCATTGTGTAAAAGCTGCCGACTTCATATGCTGGGAAGTTTGTGGTACCAAATGGGTTGCTCGTTGACACAATGGACCAAAAGACCAATTGCACTCTATTTATTTTTTACCCCAAAATCTTTCATGTAGTTGTCAGTTGACTCACAACTGGCCTTGGCTTCACATAAACGCATGAGGCCTATCGAATCTTCCAGCTACTTGCCAGCATGTCAGCATGATTGGAGACAAATTACAAGTTCCAAATGGGAAGGAAAAGGATCCAGTAAAAAACTGATATGCCAGAGTCTAAATGTGACTTTAATCTTCATTGAAAATTAAGTAAACTCTGATAGGCTTGTTGGTAAAAAACTCTTAATAACTCCTCAGAGGATTTTGCTCTCCAAGACTTGGTTTGTCCAAAATAGTACTGTTTTTCCTACTTAAGCAAAACGTGCTAATTATTTCATTGACATGCATGACAGTTATTACCCGAATGATCTTATCGCTGAGAAATGGCTCAATCTTCTGCTTCTTCTTTTGTGACTGTCACTGTCTTGGGAGCAGATTAATTCAGTTGGCATTTCCATGTCTAGTAGAAAAATTAGTTTAGAAAGATACGAAGGAGATCTACAGCTCGCTATGTTCTCTGATTGTTTAAAAATGTCTTCCTCTTGCTGCCGCTATCGTGGCCAAGATAGGCAGCCAAGATAATTTGGCACTCACACACTTATACGTACGAACACGTAGCCGTATACACTGATGCAGTGTGAGGGTACGTGTCGACAGCCTCCTGGTACACTTAATTTGGCTTACTCCACATGACTGAGTACACACATGCAAGCACATCCAACTCCAATACTCCACACACAATGCTGATTATTGGGACTCTGTGTTTTAGGGATGCAGGGGAGCAGATAAAGAATTTGAATTCCTGGCAGGACTATCACTAAAGGTTATTAAGCCATTGTTGATGCATCCATTTGCCGTGGCTGTATCCAAGCCATGTGACATTTATCAAGTATGTCCAGCTAAATGTCACAGAGAGAGGTAGCTCGCTGTCCTGTCCCTAATTAGGACCCTGAAAGTCGTACTGAGAGTCCCTCTCATCCACTCCTCGACTTCAGGACAACATTGATCTTTCTCTTTCCCTGTCTCACTCTCGCCTTTATTTTCTGCACCCACCCCTTCTTTTTCGGGCATAACAGGGAGTGCATGTTGAGCAAACTTTCAGGTTTAACAATTGATTCTGAGATGGGGATAAAGTGCAGACAAATGGGGAGGGATGTAGGCCATCCGTCACAGACATAGGACTCATTGTTTGCAGATTTTAACCTATGGGAGAGCCTGCTTCTTACCCAGTGGGCTCCACAAATCATAGGCAGGTAGGGGAGTGCAGTGCAGTAGGCAGGCCTCGCCTGGGAATAGCCTGAAAGCAGGACGGATACTCAGATGTGGGGAACAAAATGCCTAGTTTGTGCTACTTGCTCGCGCTCCCTGCTTGCTAGTCCCAGTTTTACTAGCCAGACTCAGAAATTGATTCTAGGGTGAGGGTAATGGAAATGATGAAGAACATTAGTATAAAGAAACCCAATAATAAGTATGTTTATATACAATATTACTCAACAGCTTTAATTTTCAACATCACAAATTTATCATAATAAAGTGATTTTTTTACAGATCATAAGGAGATAAAATCACTTCTAATATGCGTTTTCATAAGTAATTTTTAATTGCTGCATAAACAATTAATGATCAGTTGATAAAACAGTATAACAGTTATTATCGTATTCACTGAAATGTGATTACAAACATGAACAAACCTCTGAAGTTTGCTATTATTTATTGGCTGTTTATATAGAATACATGTATAAAATAATTTATAGGGCTTAAAACCGTTATAAATGTGTTCAAAGTTCGTGAAGACATGTTAACATTTTTATTGTTAACAGTTTTATTCTTAGCCTTGGGAATAGTAATGTAACCAAAATTGTGTTTTTTTCAGAATTTTCAGCTTTTAGTGCGTTTATTTATTTTGTGCGTATATTTTTATTTTTTTCATTACTTCTTAATCCGAGGTTAAAAATAAAATGTTCAGAATACTGATACATAATTTCTAATAAAAGTACGGGGTTTGATTGTGAACACAAGTTACGTATTCATCATTAAATAAGGAGAAATCTTTGTTTTCAAAAAAGCAATAAAAAACTATCAAGTTAGTAAATAACTTGTTCTGATGGAAAAGTGAAGTGATATCATGCAATATACTTGCTTGACTTTGCTTCCAGGCCAGCTTAGTTTGCCTCTGACATTGTGCAGCTTTACAGAGATTCTGATTGTTCCTTAGAAAAATGGAAACTTTGGATTAAACAATAAATATATAGTTCTTACAGCCAAGGTGAAATTCTTTCTCTGTGACAGACCTATCTTTGAACAAAGATAGCTCTGTAAAAAAAACACATGCACAAAAGTCAATGTGTGGTTAAGTTTACTATTTGAATCAGTTATGTTGTCGAAGTAGAACGTATGAATAGAATGCTGTGAATTGCTATAAAATCAGTATTTATTCTGTGACGGAAGTGGGAAGAAATCATAATGATTTGAGTTAAGATTGATCCTCTGAACCTTTGGCTATTTTTTTCTACACAAGAAAATGAAATCTATATTTCAATTACTTAATAATTCTCTCAGAGCTTAAATATAATGCCATTTAAGTCTAAAGTTACTGGAAAAGAAAAAGTTTCTTACTCTTTTCAGGTGGAGAGGAAAGTGCAGCAGTGGAGGCAGACCTGATCTGGGAATTGCCTCCTGAAAGCAGGACGGAACCTCAGCTGTGGAGAACAAAGTGCCGAGCTTGTACTACACCCTTAACTACTCACTAGCCCCTTTTCCCTCGCACCCTGTTTTACTCTCAAGGGGAGGAAAAAGAAAAAAGAGAATCCCAGTTGTGCAGTGAGCAGGAGAGCAGCCTTTGAATTGAGTATCCTCAGGTTCAGGTGTTCGGGCTGGCAAACACCGGGCCTGCTGGAGTGCTTATCTCTTCCATGACCCTCCTGTGGAGGCCGGGTAGTGGAAAGACAGCTTCACTGTGAGTGTTAATTAAGTTGTGTGCTTTTAACATTTTTTAAGTGCGATCAAAATCATAAAAGAAGACGCAGTTCCCTTTTCACCTTTTTTTCTCAATACTGAAAGCAAATCAATAAAAAAATTTCCCTCTACGAGAAGTCAGACAGGGAAATGAATATTGATAGATTTAAATCACTTTGGCATTCCAAAAAAAATGTTGCAACAATACAAATGAGGCCATCCACTGCACACAACTGTGCCATTTCAAATCTGAAGGTCATTCTGAACAATTTGCTGACATTTATATGTTAAATCATTGTGTAGTGATATACAAAAAAAAATGTCTGTCAAAAATGTAATATTACCAACTTGAAATGTTAGTGAAAAATATAAAAGTAAAACTACACAAATAAATGTTTGTACAATACTTTTAACTCAATAGAAGACAGTTTTAGTAAAAGTATCAAAACTACATGCTAAAAATACTGTAGTACAAGTAAATTCCTAATTAAAATATTCGACTTTAGTTAAAGTAGAAAGGGATTATCAGTAAGATATATGTTAAGTATCAAAAGAAGAAATACTCATTATAGAGGTAGACCCCTTTCAGTTTGTTCAATCATGGAGGTTCTAAAAACATTGTTTTTAATCTTCTGTATCGTGTTCAAACACATTATTAAATGATATCTTTACACATTATGCTTTCTGACAAGATTTTTTTTAGGAAAATGACATTAGCGCTCCAATTGAATTATGTTACATTGGTAGATTATTATTACTGAACCAAGTGGCATTTTAATGGTGTCAGTTGGGTTGAAACTAATTTTAACTATTTTATAGTCTTTTGCAGGACAAGTAATAACTAACTCAAAATTCTTGTTATTATGTGGTGACCAGTCTGAGCATATCTTTGCACAACTCCAACTTAGAACGGATATAATCAGACACATTAACTAAAAAACCCAGCAGGCCCTTTAATCTTTTGTAAAGTATCCTATTATAACAGTTGATCATATGCTTTGTATATAGAATAACCAGTAATGTAACAATAACAATAGTGGTTAAACAGATGAATAGAAGTGCAAGATTTCTGCAAAGTAGTGTGGTAAAAGTACAAAGTAGCATAAAATGGAAAACCTCAAGTAAAGTACCTCAAAATTGTATTTAATAAAAGTAAGTAAATATACTTTCCACCACAGTTTTTAATCATTTTAAGTCAAGTTCATATGCTTATTCACTAGTCTCATTAGCATTAATGTTTTTAATATCAGTCTGTGTACTTTGTGTTGTGGACAGACTTCTTCATAATGAATCTGTGGATGTGAAATGTCACTCATTTAGCTGCTTGATGAACTTGGCACCAAGTCAAGTTTTAAATTGTTTTTTTTTTTTTTCCTTCATTTATTTACTTCGAATTAACTTGGCATATAGACTTCAATGTGTATCTCTCACAAACATTTGGATGCCGTTTCATGCCCCAATTTCATTCAAAACTGCAAACATCCGCATCATCTTGTTTTTGAGAGTGGCTTGTAAAGCAGGGGCTTTTGTTAGACACCCAATAAGGTTATCACATGCCTCTCTCTATTTTGTTGTGATAGGAAAAGGTGCAACCCCTCACCGATTTCAAATCCTGATGTTTCCTTTGGCATGAGAGCTTTTAAGATTGGCCAGTGTACGGAAAACCTACACAGCAAAAGAAACTCCTTGAAAAATCTCACAGGGATATCAACAGTGGTCCCGAAACATGGAATTTGATTCCACTGGCTTTTGACTCAGTCCACGTTTAAAAGAAGACACAGCAGAGTCATAAAAAATACATCTGATATCTTATTGAAAAAAGTTTACAAAAGGGCTCCATTGTGCTCGAAAAAGGACATGTGTACGTGTGTGTGTGTGTGTGTGTGTGTGTGTGTGTGTATGTGTGTGTGTCTGTGTGTGTCTGTGTGTCTGTGTGTGTCTGTGTGTGTCGGGGTGGGGGGGGGGTTATTGCATTAATGTGCATCGAGCTAACCCTGTGGTATCAGGAGACCTTCTACCTGCATGCAGACAGAGCCAAAAACAGAGCCATGGACTCAAGGGGGGAATGGCTCTGAAGCTTGAGATTGATGATAGCTGGGCTGTGTGTGTACATATGCATGAGTGTGTGTAGGTTCCAGCAACTTATTATATGTATTCTTAGATGTCTGTTTGTCTGAGTTAGAGGTATATGTTTACTGTGAATGTGAATGAATCAGCGACAAGGGCCCTCTAAATGTATATTCCTAAGTTAAGTTTAATCTGTGCATGATAATGTGTATGTTTCTCTGTAATATTGGTGGTAAATGCATGCAAGAACATACACACGTTCCACAAATCTGAGTTTGGATGTGTGCTCTATTCCTCTGATCATACACCTCCTTTCTTTTTTTTTCTTCGGTTAATTTCCCCTCACTCGTTACTTTGGGAATCCCAACTGGTCCCCCGCTCCCCAGGTTCCTCATCTGGCCCCTGGCCTCAGAGTTCCCTTACTGAATCCTGCGTTGTGCAGTCTCGGAGCTGGCTAGGGGCCTGCGTGGTGTAATGTAAATAATTCATGGAATTCCTATGCTTTGGCAGAAAGGTGATAATGCCTTTCTGGGTCTGTCTCATCCCCCAAGGAGCTAAGTAGCCCAGCAAAGAGAGTAACAAGCAATATTAGCATGTGAGAGAAATATTCATAACCTCTTGATAAGCAGGTACAACAGTAAACACACATGCACAAAAGTTTGTGTGCTCATGCCTGTGCGTGCTGGCAGCCCACATATTCTCTGTTATGTTATGATTATGATGTTAGAAATGTTGTGAGCTTAGCATTACAGGTAAGAATAAATGAAAATGAATCAAATTCAAGTCACTATTACTTACCCATAAAGTGAGTCTGCACCGATCTACTTGAGCTTAATCATAAAGGCATATGGTCCTTCTTGGCCACTGCATTCCTTCAAGGAGCGTCTGGCATTGCAATCCCTGCAGAAAAGGCAATGAAAGTCCAAAAAATTCTAACTTGTGGTTCCCGATGGTGGAATGAGCTACCAAATGTTACAGAGCAGGGGCGTCCCTCTCTGTCTTCAAGAAACTCCTGAAGATTTGTCTCCTCCAGAGGAAGCTCTTCTTGTAACACCTCTAACACCCTAACATTCCTAACTAGTACTTACTGTTTTGTGCACTTCTTTACCTGATCTCCTTGCATTTTCTGTTATTTACAGGTTTGGTACTTAGTATTTATTTAAGCTCTCCTACTGTAATGAAGTTTTAGCGCTGTCCCTCACTTGTGAGCAGTCTACCAAATGAGTAAATATAATATATTAATGAAAAAGAAAAGCACTGGAGCAGAGTCGCTTATTCAATCCTAAAAGATAAATGATATAAGAACTTATATAATGCCAAGAATATAGCTGTTGATAATAGAATGGGTAGTTAAAGGCAAAAAAAGTGAATTTACTGTTAAAAGCTAGTATGAGGGTAATAACAGCTGATTTCAACAGCTACTGCTCAAACACTGTGTTAGCAGCTGTGGGAGGCTTTACTTGGGTGTTGCTTTGAGATAAATTCTAAGATGCTTACAATGACTATGTTAATAGGCTGATTGCTATAAGATAATGTTAACAGTGTTCATATTTTAGTTTAGCGTGTTAGCATGCCTATTTTTGCACTAAACAGAAAGTTAAGTTGGGGCTGATGGGAATGTCGTTGGTTTTGCAGGCATAAACTGAATTGGACAGCATAAAATTATGACTTGCTGTATAAAAGTCATAATAAAAAAAAGGGGGGTCAGCAAAGTTATTACAATTCATCCTGTAAGGAATGTAACTTTGTAAACCAAAAATGTCTTCAATCCTTCTTGTAGATGTAATGATATTACACTGGATAAGTCAAGATGCTGAGCTGCCGATAGCTCCAAATAAAAGTCATGGGATCATCAAATAAATTCAGATTCATCCCCGGGGCACCAGGGATATCTGCAATAAATTTCACTGCAATGCTTCCAAAAGTCGTTGAGATATTTTATTTTGCATCAGAGTGATGAACATACTAACCAACTCATAATATCTTCCCTAGAGTCAAGTCACTTTTACCACTACCATTGGCTTTAACAAAAAAAAACAAAAGAAAAACATGATACTCCTCATATTTAGCAAAATATTAGCTGCTTGAGCTAATATACATTCTTTCCTCACTAATGTAAAGAGGATAATCTTCGTCTAAATGGCACTTTTGTTTTGGTATTATTTGTCTGTTACTGTAATTATTTCTAACAGTTTAAAAAGCATTCAATATTTTGTGGTACTCTATCTTCAAGCCTGTTGCGGCCTGGGTATGTATATTTTTGTGCATATATAAGGGATTAATCATGAATTCCCCTAGTTACCAACACTTAAAAGAATATAAGAATATAATCTTGCATTTCCATTTCAGTTTTTAGTCAATATATCCTTTTAGGGTTAGCATTAGGAAGTCAGAGGTCCTTCCTGCTCTTTACTGGATTTAGGGAGGTTCATATTCCAGCCAACATAGCCAAGATATTGCTGCTTTCGCCCTACACCCCGGTTACTTTGGTCTTACATTATCCTTTATCATACTTAGAGAACTAGACTAAGTAGTTCTCTGCCGCAATACAAGATCAATGCTGTTTCTTTATTAACATGTCTTTCTGGATCATCATCTCAGAGGAATGCTGGTTTTCGCTGGGACCAAGCTTATTCACTTTAGCCTCGGTCTTTTAGCACGATATCATGTATGTAGACATCAGGTTCACTTTCAAAAATTATTTTATAAGCTTCTTGTTTCAAAGGAAGTTTGGCTGGAAAAAAGTCAGTGTGACAACAGTTTTAACCAGCTCATGGAGCCTAACAGGCTAGATAGCCACAGCTTCTTTCAGATGCAAAATTGAAAGTCATTTGCAAAAAAAAAGGGGCTGTTTGTTTTTTCTACCTTTGACTGAAATCAAGGACGTATAATTTAAAAAATACAGAAGAATTTTAAGTTGCAAATTTGCCACTGTCAGTGTTATAAATTGTCAATTTGCTTTCAACAGTTGATACACCGTCTGCAGCTTTTAGGTTACCAACGTTTATGACAAACTTCAATGACAATGTTTCTTAATGCATTACTACAAAAGCGGGACACAAGACAATGGAAGGAGAAAAAAAAGGACTCACAAGATAAAAAAAAAAAAGTTAAACTTTTTATCTGTCTGCCACAGGGTAGAAGATGAGTTCTACCAAGTAGAACAAGTTTCCTCTGTTCTTATCTCTACTCACATGAAAAGATTTTCTGCATGTAAGACTACTACATATTGCGTGTACCTCCTTTGTGTTGCAGAGCAATAAAAATGCACACAGACTGTCCCCATCAGCAACCTCTGATGAATGAGGTAGGGAATCAAAGATGATAGAAGGTATAATCCTACAAAGGCCTTTTTTTGTATTTTAACCTAATCAATGTTTTCCATGTGTTTGATCCTGAAGGCTTGGCTGTGTGTGTATTTTTCTTCCATTCAGATATGAGGCTCAGCAGGGACCCGGTGTTAATAGAGCAAGAGAAAGAGACAGCGGGGAGAGATGGAGATAAAGACTAAAAGGGGGGTAGCACTGATCAATCAGCTCCCAGAGTGATGCATGCTGGGAACATGGTGGTGGTTTGCCTATGCCATGTCCTTGCTTCACCAAGGTTCAGTTTGCAAATAGGCAAATGAAAGATCTGTCACTACTTTTTTTTCCTCTCAATTGGTTCCATCTTATTTTTTTGTCTCCTTTTTTTTCTTTTCTTAGACTAAAAGCTCCTTAATCCTCTCTTTGCTAATTTACCCTCCAGTATTTTTATTAGTTATTAAAAGCTTTCAGGCTGAGGTTGGCTTCACTCCATCATCCCTAGGAGTTCCCACATTTGGCGCAATCCTGAGGAGAGTAGGAATAACACACACCATCTATTAAGTGCAAAGTATGTGGGGGAATTCGGAAGAATATTTACTCAGTCTCACTTGGTGCCTTTTATAAATTATTATATTACTAAAGAGGCACATTTGCTATGTATGGTTTGTTGCCTGGGAGCTCATTCTAATAGCCGTCTATAAAGCAGGCGGGGGGGCTTCAGACCTTGATGTATGCTGACCAGCGCCCACTGTAAGCGAGGGAGCCAGCTATCATTTATCAGATTTTTTAAGAGATCTCCAGATGAGGAATATTAACAAGCATATCTGGTGAGCTAAAGTTTATGACAATTTTAACACTATACTTTAATGACAATAAACAGAGAGGTGTGTGTGTGTGGGGGGGGGGTGCAGGGGGAGGATGGGGCTGGAAATTTGAAAGGGGGATTGGTATTCAAGATCTTGAGTGGATGACTCGAGAAATATCCACACAATATGCCTCAGTCAATTAGCGCATGCCATGTTGCCACGATGCATCCATACATCATCTGAGAGGTTTAAATCGAAAAACTGACATTGCCAAAGTGATGACATTTTCAAGCAGCTGAAAATGCATTCCCACTTACAATGTTCCTCAGAATAAATCCTCTGCATTGTCAAGATATAAAGACACTCCATTAATATATTATTCTAACAAATGCTTTTTTGTTGCTTTGCTTTTCATGCTAGTTATTTATAGTGAGTGCTACAGTATGTAATGCCATAGGGAGCATTAACATGAATCTTGAATATATAATACTGTTTGTCAAAACTATTTGAATATTATAAGAAGTATATAGATGGTTTCACCACAAGTCGGAGGGAACTAAATAGATTGCGGACAAAAGAAAAGCAAAATATTAAAAGTAAATGAATGTACTGTGACAATATCTATTTTCACATTGGGAACAGGACTATCAAAAATAGCAAATAGGGAAGTATCAACTTCAGTCATGTAACAAAATGCTCTCCATTTATTTCCAAAGAGTAACAACAGTAGACATGAGCTATTTGAAGGTATGTGAATAGCTCTGGTCCAGCTGCGTTTTATCCCGTTCCATTTTTTTCTTTTTCAAAGAAATATACAATGTCATTTTAAAATTGGTGTGCACATTCCTGTTCAGGTACCACTGAACACAAATGTTTAGCAAGCCTTAGTCTATTCAGACATTACCGGCTCGGTCTAAATTAAAGAGAGAACACTAATGTGGCCATGTGTTACTGTTGCTGTGGCTCCCACATCTGTAGGAATCTTTTCTGGATTTATTGGTTTCAATTTCACACCTCTCCTCTTTTAATGCCCGCTGTTTCACTCTGCTTATCCTCTCGTCTCTGTGTTCCTCTCAGCTTCCCCTCTCCTCAACAACCTGCTGCTGAAACTGGTCCTTAATTTCTGCTGGTTTTTGCTTCATTTACTTCTCTTCAACTACTCTCCTTGCAGTTATCCCTTGTCTTTGTAATGACTTTTTCTTCTTTTTTCCTCTTTAAGAACCATCTGCTTATTTTTCTCCATCTGACTGTGGCTCTTTTCTGCTTTTTATTTACATATTTGTTATTTTAGAGGAAGGGAGTGTAGTCTGACTTTTTTCTCTTCCCTTCTTTTGCCAGATTAATTGAATAAAAAATATCACAGTTACAGTTCATTCTCTTTATAATTGTTTTACTTTTCTTATTGCAATCAACAAACCAAGACTTGAAAAACAGAATAGTTGTGGGACGTGTTGGTTGTAGGTAATAATGATTGAAAGATTTTATATTTAATTATGCACCTTTTTTTTCAACAGCTTTTCATTCAAAATTCAAGAGTAGCTGTATTTTTTCCATTTTGTTTGCCATTAATGTATTTAGAGATATCAGACAGTAGTTCAGTCCAACAAAGATAGTAGCAATGCCGGAGATGGCCTTTTTAAAATATAAAATTAAATATATGACTTAGCCTCTATTTCCTAATGAAATAATTTGGCTTAAGTCCCTAAAGCGACAAAAGTTTATTAATGGTTAGCATAAGGTTTTGGTCAAGGTTAAAAAAACAAAACAAAGACCATACACTGTGAATGCAAATTTATCTTACAAATCGATATTTACTAATTTATTAGAAACAGAATCTGGGTCATCTAAATTAATACAAATGCATCCACTCCAACGTACTCTCTACTTATTTATTTCAATATTAAACTACCACCTCTTTCAGCCACGTGACCCATTTTCTATTTCATTTAACATTTGTGCATGTTCTTCTTTTAAAACCATAATTCAGGCTGCAAATTTTTGTACTGTTGAAGCTGGGCTCTCCCTTTCTCCTCGTTGTCTCCTCTCATCACCAGGGCGTTTAGCTGCTCACGGTGGTGTCACTCGTCCCACTGCAGTGGCAGAATGACCCACAGGCTGTGAATTTAAACAAGGCTGAGAGCTGGGCAGGACTGAGCTGCACCCGGCCATATGGCTCTGTCTTTGATAGAGGGATGAGGGGGGTAAGAAGGAGAGATGGAAGAAAGGGGGCAATGATGAAGGGTTAGGACAAAACATGGGAGAGGATGGGGAAAGCTTACTCTGCAGAATGAAAAAAGAACAAAAAGGGGGGGGGGCACCTAGAACAGAGCAATTCGAGTACATAAAAAAGAGCGTAAACATAGCTCTCTCATCTGGAAGGAGGAGGTGGAGGAATACAGAGCTGCATGTTGAGAAGCAAATTACCTGATATTAATCTAAAGGTAATGGCAAAGAGGAGAGGGGAGGTAGGGAATTGTGGTCACAGGTGTGAACTAAGCATTGGCTCATATGGCAAGAAAAGAGTAGAGAGAGAGAGAGATCAATGCCAGATCACTGGGTTAAAAGAGTGATCAGAGGGAAGTAGGAGGAAGGGAGTGGAGCACATATGAAAGCAAAGAGAAAGCTCTTGACCAACATCTGGCATTGATTTAGAGAAGAAGCTAGTCTCACCTTGACTTAGCTTTGAAGTTGAAAAAAAGTTAAATCAATATATATAAATCAATTTATCTATCTGACATTGAAACCTTTAGATAGGGGTTGGTAGACCGACCACGCCCCCCAAAGTATCGGTACCACTGACAGATGAAATATTTACAGCTGCCTGTCGCAAATTTCATTCAGGGGTATAAAATTTTGTGTCGCTGAAATTTTTAATGTAGCACCGTGTTTACTGACCCTAAAGACTTGAACAAGCTCACCACCCACAGTTCAGCTAATTTATGTAAAGTGCTGCTAAGTAAGATTTGATGCTAAACTGTTAAGATGCACATCTTGAAAGAAACGGAGCGGAAAAGAAAGTGTTTTCTGAATATGAATTTAAATATTGGTTGAAGACAAAAGACTTTTGGAACTGTAAGTGTGTATTCATTCCACAAGAAGAAGACTGTGAGGAATAATTAGGTAAATCTAATTTTGCAGCCTAACAAGATAAGTTATTGAATAAGCTGTGAAAAATCTTATTTTTCTTTTGTTAAAACTTTCAAACACTTTTATTTCTGTAAATAGTAAAAAAAAAAATAGCTAATAGCTGCCTACTGAATAAGAACTAATCGCTGCCTTGATCATATTGTGTGGGACTGAAGCTGCAATTAAAAGTCAGAAAAAACACAACTCTTTGTGTCACCTTCCTCCATTTTACAAACGCAAAACTTTTTCATGGTTAATTAGCAAATAAGGACAAACACAATTTGATTGTTTGGCACTCAAGAATTTACTGTAAATCTTTATACCAAGTCTTACAATCATCTGTAGGATAGATACCAAAAACAATGGATTCATCTCATGTTCAATGTTACTCTGGGCACATTCTTAACACCTATCAACATGGTATTATGAAGGTCATGGAAACTTTGCAGACTTCAATGTAATATACATAAAAATCAATAATAACACAAGTATGAACCCATCCTTGCATGTTATAATATATATTCATATAAGCTACTAATTTTAGGTTGACTCCAGTAAGATTTTTTAGCATTTGTCCTCCACCAACCATTTAATTGAAACCAAATTAAATCAGACATTAAAAATTGTTATTTTATGAAGTTTAAAATTAGATCATTCGAATTCAATGAAAAACTGCATTGCTATACTTTTTCACTGTACAGAGGTGAAAAGGGAAGGACATTGGCGTGAAGAGACAGAGTACCTGATGGAGGTTCAAGGAAAGTAGGATAGGATAAAAACAGAAAAAAGGAGTTTTTGGAAGAATGGAACAGAAACTGAAAGATGAATAGGTAGACAATTTAAGAGAGGAAAGTATACATAAAGTACAGAGGGTCACATGGAAGAAGGGAGGGAGGATGGAGGGAGAAAAGACATACTGGCCTTGTGCGGGGCCGGCTGTGGAGGCTGGGTGTCAGGTTAGTCTCTATGGGCTGCAGGGTGCAGACAGAAAGAGGGAGGGGGACGAGGAAACAGAGATCAGTTCTGTCAGAACTGGGTTCATACCCCCGGGGCCACAGAATTGGGCTGGCCTGGGGAGAGAGAGGAGAAGAGAGAGTGTGTGTGTGTGTGCGTGTGTGTGTGCATGTGTGTGCAGATGTGTGTGTGTGTGTGCGTGTGTGTGTGTGTGTGTCTGTGGCGGGTTGTTGCTATTTATATCATTTTATTCTGGAGTTAAATGTAATGTAACAAAGACAGGGAGAAGGGAGATTAATGTGGGCAGGAGACAAAGATATTTGTGCACATGTTTGAACATCTGTGCATGTGGAAGGACTGTATATGAATATTTGCGCTCATAAATTAGTCAATAAAGGACTAACAGAGAGCTAAGCATCCTATTGTCACTGCAGGGGAGGAGTCATGCATTGAGAGAGTAACGGAGGCAAGACAGAAACAAAGATGGAGACAAAGAATGAGGTAACCCTGCCTTGTCCCCAGCACCAGGGGAAATCTCCATCTCCAAGGTTAATTAAGCACTGGAAATGAGATCAAGAAGCTTTCCCTTTCCGCCTCATTAACCAATTACAACGCTTCTTCAAATCAGTTCAGCACTCATCTCAGAGTGCAGAATAATTGTCCGTCAATGCAGATCAAAAATCAGATCACGCAACAAGACTGGGACTAGCTTCGGCAAGAGCCCCGGGCGTCTTTGTGAAGGTCCGAACAACAGTCACAAATTACTGCAGAGCATGCTAAAATTGATTTGTTGTTATTGTGATAGTACTTGTCGCTGTACTGTTTTTGATTTCAGTTGGATTACAACACAAATAATTTTAATGTCAGATAACGATTTCATTGATGATTCCAGGGACACACTGTATGTCACCACAGTAGGCCCATGTCCTCAGCTTTTAACCCCAGATCAAGGTTCTATCACAGTCACACATCCACACGGTGTTTTACCGACATGAAGGGCATTCCTGACAAGGTCACTGCACGAAATTCTTTTATACAGGAGCAGAGATCAAGGCTTCAAAGTCTGAACACCACTCCACTGTATCTGTATGTTACGCATATCAAACACATAGCACACAACACTTTAAAAGGAAAAAAATAGTGTTGCTTAAATATGAAATCTGTGCTTGGTCATGATTGGTGTTATGCAGTAAAAAGACTGTTGCTAAAGGATAATCCTAAGAAAATGAAGAGTTCTGACTAATTCCTACTTCTACTTTTAGCTATTTCAACCATTTCTCTAGGTCTAATACTTTCATTAATCCACTAATTCAAACTTTTAACAATCAGTTTTAGCAACTGATTTTGAAAACATGTATTCACTGTTTCAACCTTATCCTTCAAACTCTTCATTCGTTACTTCATACTTTTTCACATATAAGATACTTATATCTATTTCGACAGCTATCCGTTATTTTTTATAACTGTCCAGACTTTTCCAGTCTCTTGCTTTGTCTTGGTTGTCGTGCACTCTCAATTGCAACATGTCACAGAGTTAAAGTGCGTAAAACTTTTAAATCAAATCATTATTTCAATTTGATCGAATTAGTTCAGCTACTCAACATTTCTATGTACACCCTGGCAACTAAACTAAAAAGTACTAATAAGTAACCCTGGCTCGAACCATTTCTGTAGAAAACTCATAGCTCAACCTAATTAAGGATAATCATTAATAATATTTTCTTGATAGGCAGGGTCATACCAGCCTTTTTTCTCTTGCAGTAGGTATCTAATTTTCAAACAAAACCGTGCTTTCTGAACTATTGCAGCAATTTGGCTCTATCAACAAGAGTCAGTGTTTAGAAAAAAAATCCATTTCTGCACTTCATCACGCTGTCAGAAATTACAAAAAATGGCTTGGTAACTCTTTGGATGAGACACTGAGGTTTGTGCTAGAATAAAATTAATCATTTTGCGCTGTATAATACTTACAAAAGAATCCCCTGTAGTATTAATGTGCGGCATGCAGAATAAATGGAAGAAGCATGTATTTCACAATAACTTCTATTGTATAAACTCATTTAACAATAAGTTTTGCCACACATGATTTATAGATTCTAAATGTATGAGACGTGGGATGCGTGGTGCTCCATATCATTATTCAGACTTAAAAAGCTATGAATGAGGAAAACAGGATGTGGATTTGAATAAAGAGAGAACGACCTTTTAGCTAAAAAGGGTAAAAAATGGACTAGATAAATTGACACTCGTGTGGCTTACACACCGCAATGCTATTGTTCATTTGTCTTAATTAGTGAACATCCATCCAGGCTGTATAGTCTGTAAATTGATCCCAACCGTCTATATCCTTTATCTTTTCTATTTTTCACCTCTTCCTCTCTGTTAATTCATCTAGTTTCAGTTTACTAGTTGAGTGGCGTACATGTCTTACACTGCCTAAACACAATCACTGAGATTATTACAAAAAAATGAAAACTGGCTAAATATTCTGATTACTGAACGAAAGTCAGAACATCTACTGAATTCACTGGGGAGACTATTACATATCACAGGTATGTGGTTGAGTGATTATACCTCAGGAGATGGCACTCTGCCAATGCTCAGCAGTTTAAATGAGAATCCCCTTAATCTTCAAGTACAACAACTGCAGGAATTTGACGTGGTGACGTTGTTGCAGAAACATATTAACAGGGTTCACAACTAATGGACTGGCCCAGATGCAGGGTACCAAGTCCTCACATGAAGTGCAAAGGAACGGTGTTTAGTGTTCCACTGATATTTGCATTTCATTGTAAAAATAATGGTAGATCTGCGCCGTGTGCCACACTGAGCGACTGCAGCTCCCACAGGGAGTGACCATCAAACCCTTAAACGAGTTACTGTCCTGAATAGGGTATAGATCTTTATTTATTTTTATTTTTTCATAGGATCTGTCATGGGTTTGTCGGTGATTGTTTTAACTTGTGTGCCTGAACGACCACAGAAAAAGGTCCTGCCGCTCGTTTTCCTCTCTTTCTCTTTTTCTCTGTAATGAAAAACAGAAGCAGCGGCAGCTGGGTGGTCAGCTATTGTCCTTCACATCTCAGTGACCAGCTCACACTGATCACTGTGCATTACTTTATCAAGGCTTGATGCAAGCACAAACACTCTTAGGCAAACTGTAACCTCATAAATAGAGTGGACAGAATAAAAAAATGTACATTATAAAATCACCATAGACTATAAATATATAACACTGAATGAGAATCTGCTAAATGGCCTTATATTAAACAGGTGCTGTTTTTACATCTTCCATCTGTGCTTACCTGACACGCCTTCCCAGCTCTGATATACTAACCTTGGCCTCACACAGATATCAAATCCTGTTACCAGGGAAAAAACATGGATATTATCTAGGACCAACAGTCTGAGGTTAAAGTTTTTATAAAGTACTTTACACTAATGATGAAATGTGGATGCAGTTGCTTGCTAACAATCAACCCATTCTCTAGTTCCCCTCTCTCTTTTAGCACCTTTAAGATCATTGTTTTTGATTTACAGCCCCACAAGTTTACTGTTTCAATTCAGTTTTAACGCTGTAATCATATCTCACATGGTATACGGATATAAATATTAAACAATGTTAAATCTTTTACTCACCCTTCACCACGAATTAGAATGATTGACGTGATTTTTTTATGAGTAGGAGATTTCTACAGGTTTCACCAGATTTCATTTTTCTGGCTATGATATAATTGTTAATGAGATAAACATAATTGTTCCTCCAGGCCCACAGTAAAGTTGAATGTCTCTATTAGTGTCTTGTGGGGAAAGGAGTGTGTTTATGTATTGGGGGGGGGGTTCCCCCCTGCAGATTATTCCAATTCCTCTCAACACTCTTCTCCTCTCAGCACATCACTCTAGTCCCTACAGCAAAGACCATTTTATTGTTTGTGTGTTAAGTGAGATATGGGTCATTAATATTTCATGCTTTCTCTCTGGGTGGTTTCCTATGCAAAGGCTTTGTGTATGTTTGTGTGCAGGGGCCATGTTAGGGGTGTGAAACTGATGTCTTGGTTGGTGGTCACACCATTTGAGTCTCAAACTGACCTTTCATGTCCCCATTGGATTAGGCCCTCCAGGGATTAACCAATCATGGGAGCCCACGCTGAGCTAAGATTAATCAGCCTTCATGAGCCGCCGAGTGATCACGGAGGATCCGTCTCACACACAAACACATACACTGGGCTCAACAGGTTGAGCGTCTGTGTTTGTCTGCGTAAGCAATGACAAAAGAACTGCCTGCAGCCCATACTGTCCCAATTTCATTGTGCATTCCATGCCTTTTTCTTTAATTCTCTCTATTAATATGGTCTCTCTTCCATTGTTTACTCTCTGTTCATCTAAAACTGCAGTCATACTAGACCCAGAAAGAACTTGGGCTGGGAGTAAAGCTTTATTCATTTTTGAGCCCTGATCAAAATGTGAGTGTAGCATCTAGTACTGAAATTTAAATATGGCTTGTACTGCATGATCAGATTCTTAGGTATGTGTAATTATTTTTTTTTATCATTCCTTTCCCAAACAAAATCCATAAGCTTTCCTAACACTAGTCTGTATATTCGATTGAGTCTTCATTTAACACTGGTGTATTGAGCAGTTACAGGAGCTGTGGCTGAGTTTTCGCAAGTTTGTTTTATTTTTAAGTCTCTCGATGCGAAACAGTATATACCTGATTTTAATATTAAAATCTCACACAACACACAAAATGAAAAAATCTTAATAACATTGGATAATGCAGTGCTGTGCATAAGTTTTAGGCACTAAAAGTAAAGTTTTAAAAATAATGCTTTAACACTCCCTACTTATCAACTGACTTCATAAAAAGTGCAGTGAACAGATAAAAACCTAAATCAAATCAATACTTGTTGTGAGCTCGAAATCAATATATATACGCTGCCTAAAATTTTTTCACAATGCTGTAAATCACACAATAAGTTTTTCAGAACAATGCAACTATGGATATGTTCATTATTCAATTGAAGTAATTGTTGCATTAAAAAGGATGGTTATTATTTAATAATGATGCCAAACAAAAAAAAAAAATTCTCATCAGAACAGAGTACGCAGTTGGTCATTTCATCAAATACAGCAACAAAGCAACTTATGTAGTTCGGTATTTGAAGCAATGAACACATAAAATTAAAAAGTTGAGTATTTCTGTGCTGCATAAAACGCAGTTTTTATTTACGACATGAAACATTCCCTATTTCAAGAAGTTGTAAGTTTACAGTCATCATCTTAAACACAGTAAGCTACAGTAATAATGCTGGAAACCCAATATGTATTAAACCACTCAGTCCTTTAACAAACTCACAATACACTGCAACATTCTGACAATGAAAAGGAAAGAAAATCCATTTCTTTTTCCTCTTTTCTTCCCCCTTCAATACAATTCCAGTGGCATGGAAGTCATTAGCAATGACGTTGCAAATCAGGGTCAAAATAAGGAAAAATGCTTGCAAACACATGTTGCAATTATTCAGTGACTTCAATCAATGCTGAGAAACTACTACACAACAAAGCTGCAACAGTCTGAAGTCCAAACGGGCGATTTAGTGTCCACTTTGGCAGAATATGTCAACAGTTGTAAAACAGAAGAATGTGTTAAAAATTTCCACAGAGCAGCCACATTTATTTGTATGCCAACTGGTACATAATGATGAAATCGTTAGAAGAACACCATTCCAGGAAATAACAGTACAGTGATGGGATTTTTTTTTAAATTGCAGTGGTACATTTATTGCATTTGTTATTAAAAGGTACACAAGATAAAACTGAGCCATAGGCTGCCCCCTCTTCTCTGGCTTATTTTGTTGCTTTCTTTCTTTTTCTTCCTCTTCCTTCCTCCCAGTTATAATCCCTGTTATCTATTCGATTGACCAAACCCTTTAATCACATAGCTATCTCGAGGATGGAAATGGCAGTAGCTAGATAATTAGCTGCTAGATAATGGATGCCTTTTTTCCCCCAACAGCCACCCTCTCCTCCCTCATTTACTGGTCATTCCTGGAACAAGTTTATAGTTAATTGACTATTCATCACAAGCCATCTGATGCTTGCCGAGAGTTGCTTTCACCAACATTCTCCACTTTTACCCCCTTGCATACAGATACACAATGGCACAAAAGTGGGAATGAGCTCACTCGGTGAGTGATAAACACTCAAATACATGAATCTGTGCACAAGTGCAGGCACAGAAACTGGCATGCAAATGCATTAGGATAAGGATTCACCTTATTGACCAGCTCATCTACATTCATATCAACATCATTTACTTATTTAGTCAGTATAGGGCTAAATTTTGTTGTAAACAAAGTGAAATGAATCCAACACAAGGCATCATTACACAGCACGTGTAAAGGTGTGTGATGACATGAAGCTGACAGTCCAAATCGCTATAGCTGGATGTGACTAATTTTTCTCGTGTTGTTGTTGTTGTTGTCGATAATGTTGGTTTTCTGGTGTTATTTTTGGGGTTGTGCTGCTTTGACTATTTTTGTGTTACTTTTATGCAGATATGCTTAGTTTTAGTTGAGTTTTCTGTTGATAATGTTGGATTTCTGTTGCTATGATTAGTTTTGTGATGGCATGACTGGTGTCAGGTTGGTTTTATGTTGGGCTCTGATGATATGCAACTTTATTTTGGTATGGTTGGTTTATGTTCATTTTATCTTGGTGTAGTTGGTTTTATGTTGGTTTTGTGTTGCTATGGTTGGATTTGTGTGGGGTTTATTTTGCTGGCATGGTCGATGTTGTGTTGGCTTTGTGTTGGTATTTTCAGATCTGTGATTGTACACTTAATTTTGGATTGCTTTTGTGCTCGCGTTGGGTTGGTTGGATCAATACAACAATGTGACTTCCCATTCCTGACATATAAATAAAACTGCAAAGAATAGTAAAAAAAATCTGAAATCATATTTCCATTGTAGTTCTGTTGGAGAAGGAAAGGGTAAAGTGGCAGATTTTCAAATCATGTATGAAAATTTTTAGCTTAAGTGTAATTTCTTTTATTTTTCAAACTTATTTACCTCACCCGCAGTGCATCGTGTGAAGCAGAATTTTGGTTAATTGATACACACTGAAAATAAAAACAAGAACCGGGCTCCTCCTACAATCCTGGGGGGAAAAAAGGTCACACATTTTGCAGCATGGCTGTAGCTAGTGTGTCCTGGCATATGCATCTATCACATTTACTGAATTATTCTGGAGTTTATATCATGGCCTTGCATTATATATCAGTCCAAGAATGGGAAATCAATTATCTCAGGATGTACCATACATTTTGGTCGGGTAAACCCCCCTAAAATAGCTGTTGTTGCCACTTGGTTACATGGGAGGGTTTTAGCTTAACATGGGGCGAAGGATTTGCAGAGACATCCTTCACCAGGAACCAGTGGTTTCTGCCATCAGGCAAAACAGAAAGACATTGACATTTTTCCCCAATTACAGTGCAAGACTGTGGAAAGCTAGGGGATAAACTGCCTCCTAATCGGGCAGGTGGGCTGCGAGGACTCTGGGCTTCAGAAGACTTTCGATAATTCCATTTATAACTAAATTGATTTAATCAGCACTGCCCACTGTTTTGATGAATTGCTGTAATAAGCTGCTTGGTGAATTGTTAATCTTCGGAGCAAGACACATTGTTCAACAAGGCTTTTAATACTGCCAACACGGATAAATAATTGTGTGTATCAAATGTGAAAGCAACGTAATAGAAAGAGAGATGTGTTTTTATGAAAGAGAGAAAAGGTAAGAATATTTAAAAGAGTGAAATGGGAAGGGGCAAAGAGTGAGCAATGGACTTCACAGCAAAACATTCAGACTGCTGTTTATGTCACAGTAAAAGTGGAAACTGGAGTAACAGTAAATGATCAGGACTATTTGAGCATGGAAGTGATAATTACACTGCTCCATAATTACACTGCTCTTCAAGTGTGCTCGGATTATGTTGGTTTTAAAATGAAAAACCTGTATGTGCTAACTAGAAAAAAAGTATTTTATATCAACTAGAAAAACACGGAAAGTACATATGTGCACTAGTGTCATTTAAACTTCGGTGAGGTTGGTGTGACCAAAAAAACCAGAAGAGCAGCGTCTTAACTTCACTCAGTCATCCAGTTTATTACACACAGAACACAGTAAAGGACAGTATGTCCAAGGTTTTATGCTCCAAATACTTTTTTTTCATGCCTAATTTACACATACAGATGATTAATGAAACAGCAGTCGCTTGCACAAGTTCCTGTATGTATGTGTGTGTGTGTGTGCATGTGTGCATGTGTACGCGCGAGATGCTCTGGCAGTAATACGACCCACAGTCTATGGTGAGAAGTCATGCAGAGAGAGAGTAGTGTGGGGTGGCAGAGGTCTGTCCCATCTGTTTCCCTCAAGAGCACTGAATGCACGCACACGCACACACACACGCACACACACACACACACACACACACACACACACACACACACACACACACACACACACACACACACACACACACACACACACATTAATAGCCAGTCATTTACTTGGTGGGGAAGCTTTGTTTTGGAGTTAATACCTGTATTCCACTATTATTCTTTTTGTTTCTTTTAAGCCAAAATTTGACAGGTTGACAAAATTAATTTTCTATTTGATCTATATTTTAAGCAAATATTATTGCAGTCGCAGCCTTTATTTACTGTAATTAATTATGCATGGGCTTTTTCTCTTTGAAACAATGCATTCGGCCTATGTTTGTTCACATGGGTGCTGTTTAGATTTGCTGTTTGTCCTAGTTAATCAGACTGATGTAAGTCTTTGCAGGATTGTTGTTGCTTTGAACAGAACTGGCATTTTGTGTGTGTGTGTGTGTGTGTGTGTGTGTGTGTGTGTGTGTGTGTGTGTGTGTGTGTGCTGCTCTTATTGTTTTTGAGAACCTTTCAATGTTTCAGAAAACCAGTGTTTTGTCTTTTCCAATCATTATCAAATAGGTTTTACCTTAAACCATGATATCTTAAAGCCCCTTCAGAAACTGGTTATATGTGGTTTGATTTTGGAGATTTTAATGTTGATGGTTTACAGTATGTACAGTGACAGTGCTGCAGCTCTTAAAAGTTACTGGTTACTTGTTGGGTGCTGTAACACTCATTGCGCTTTCATGCGGTTCAAACAAACTTGGGTGCTTTGATATGGTTTGGACTGCTGTTATTGCTTTCAATCAAACTATGATGTGGATTTAACAACCAGACTGAGACTTCCTCAAAAGGTGGATTTGAGTCCACTTTGAAGCGGACTGTAATTCGTTTGAGATGTAAAAGCTATTTCAGAGTAAAGGTGATTATGGCATAAATTCAAAAGCTAATAAAGAGCTAATAAACACATCTGCCTCTCCTGAGTGTCAAGTAAACTATCTTATAAGCAATCTGTACAAACAACATATATTTAAATTTATAGGTTCATTTGGTAACCATAGTAATATGGTACATGAGAATATGAGGAAACTATTGGTTAGAATCTGGTGTGTTGTTTTTTCTTTTTTGCAGGAAGGCTACACTAATGCATATAAATGGAACTTTGCTCATTGGCTTCGGCTCTTGCAAGGTAATTTACTTACTTTACTTAGTTTTTCTACTTACTGTTTACTCTCTTATAATTATTATATCTGCATATAGCTTTCCTAATGTGATTTATAGCTCTTTATCATATAGGTTCCAACTGTTTTGCTCTATTCTGTTAAAAAGAATAAAATTCTGCTCTTTTTGTCACTCTTTCCTTTTTACTTTACTTTCCTTTTTACTTACTTATCTGTCCGATTTCCCAAATTATGACAGACAAGGTTATAAAACATATGTAAATACTCAGAATTCCAATCTAAATATCCTATGAAGATGATATTTTAATCTCTTGTTGTAGTTGCTTTACTTAAATAATTTTAAAAAAACGTACGAATGTTAAAAAACAAAAAATGCTTAACGATTATGATTTAGGGATTTACAGAAGTTAGCTCTAATACCTGTTGGATCCTATTTGATACATACTATATACTACTAACTTGCATTCAAGGACAATCCATTTCTTACATCAATAGCATAACATCACAATTATAATCATAAAGGCTGGAAAATAAATTGCAGATTCACTCAGTATTACACAGTACATAGCATATGTTTGTTTATTTTTTTAATCATTCTCATGGCTGCAGCTAGATTTTTTTGCATCTTTATACTGTATAATTGTATCACTGTGGCAATAAATAGGCCAGCGATTCAATTGTTTTCAAAATTGACTTTGTTTTAAAATAACATGTAAAGATACTGGTTTAAAAAGCAAAGTATGCCTATATTCTTTAAGTGACAAGATGAGAAAAAAGAGCTGGACACTTCTAATGACTGCAAAGACAGGTGAATGCACATGCTCCAATGTATGCTGCAGATAATACGCTCTGCGTAACTAATTCTGCCTTTGTTCTTCAATAGAGGGACCACAATCATGAAAAATTTCCCATTCATTATTGAGTCTCAATAATTTTGAACTTTATATAGATTTAAACAGAGAAATGGGGTTCTCACTTTATCTTACATGCACGCCGCCCTGATGCCATTTTCACATGACTGAAACTGTCTTCACACATGGGTTTATTGCTTGAGCCAAGATTGTATGGAACGGGGTCAATTGATACTTTTCCAGGGAATTGCTGCTCCATTCAGGGTGGGGCCAAAAAAATATACAGTGAAAACTGTACATCTGATAAATGCTATGAAATGATATCTGAATCGATATTAGACAAGTTATATTAGACTCAAAATTTTATAACTGTTTGGTTTTTGATAACAAAACATACAAGAATTTTTAGGAAATTATATTTATCAAATATAGCTACTATGATACATAAAGTACTTTATTTTTCTAATCACTAAATTAAAAAATGACATTATACTATGTGGTACGACTGCGTCTAAACTAATTATGTTGATAGCTCTGTCTCAGCCCTCAGCTGTTAGATTAGCGTTAGCTGTCGGTCAATACACAACTGCTGTCTGGGTACAAGGCACTGGGCTAGTCTGTGATGCGTGCACGCTGCTAACACAAGATAGCAGCACCAGTTCAGTGCGGTAGGAAGGCCACATGCACTGTAAGCGCCTGTGACATGATCCTGTAGAATAAAGAAGCATCCTGTGAATGTAAATATGGGTGCGTGACCTTGTCTCTTCGAAATAAGAAGACAGCGACTTCCTATTTGAAGTGCGTTGGCCCAATGCACTAAAGTGATAATGTCAAAGATGCTGCTGACCTTTCTTGCTCACCCGAACATCTTCACCCTCACACGGCCACGGGCGTATGTGGACTGCATGAAATCACAGCCTCAGATGCATATGCCCATACGTCACGTGTGAGCCAATTCACACGTGGGCCCCTACCTCGCTATTTAATCGTCCCTCCCTGTCTCTGTTCAATACTCCACAAAGCCTGATGTCCCCTCAACTCTCCATAGCCTCTGAGTGACACTGCACACAGACCGATACGCACCTTCAGGTACGTGAACACGCTCCCACAGTGTGAAGTGACCTGAGTCACACACGGAAGGCAGCGTTGACATCGGAGGGCTGTGATGGGGGGGCTCTTGTCAGAGAGCCTGTTCTCACATCTGTCTGTTTTGACCTCTCCCTATGCTCTGAACTCTCAGAGGCCATGCATGCACCGCACAGACACACACACACACAAAAGTCATGCAGCTAGCTGGCAACTGAACCTATTAGAAATGAATGGACATGTCAGGACCAGCTCAGCCACACTCACGAAGAAATAGGATGCAGCCACGCACACTGCCACAGGCGCATGCAGACATGCAGACACATACATGTGGTCCTCTTTTGACAATTTCAAGATCAATTAGTCTGTCTATGCCACCGTGGTTAGGCAGCATATCCGAGCGTGGCACAGACCCCGAGGAGGAACACTGGTAGCTAATGATGTGGACCTAGGGGAAGGGTCGCCCATGACTTTGGTCAAGACTTGCTCAACACGCTTTCTCTCTCTTTTTATTCAAATGTGTGCTGAAGGATTTATTCATGCCTAATTGACTCAATTCTCTCCACTGGCTGTGTCCCGTCCACTGTCATATCATGTGTAATGTACATTATGAAAAGTTAAGCCTTTTGTTTCACTAGTGGTCTGCCGCTCAGTTTCGCTCCATTAAACTGAAAACAAGCAGCTGTAGACACATTCTTAGTAAAACTTAGACATAATGCCTCTTTTATAAACCCATGAATAAAAAAACAGACAGAAAATTTTGCTTCAGGGAATCATACAGATTCCATGATATTAGTAGTTTTTAAGGCCAGTTTGGCCTTAAACTTTTTAACCGGTAGTAACTGTCGACATTGCTGACACAGGAATAGATGCTCAGGTGCATCATTTTAACATATGACAGAAACCTTGGAGACTTAGTGAGGCAAAAACGTCCACTACATCCTTGGACCTTAATTAAGCTGACCCTATGTACTATTAGTCTGGGATAAGAGATGTAACAATCTAGGACCATTACACCTGACATCTAATTCAAGGAACTGACCATATATCACACATTTTTATACATTTACAAAAGACTCTTTGAATCTTAGCAGCACTGAGAATTCTGCTTGGAGACCCTTAATAAATACATTAATTAACTTTGAATCTTAGTTAAATCAACAATAACACAGGTTACATAGCATTAGGTTGGTATAGTCGAGGGACCAGCACAGGTTAAAAAAAAGTCAAAAGAAATCAGTCATTGACTGTGAAAATTTTAAATATTAATTATCAAATATGATGATTTTGCTTGACTTTGTGTGTATTTTCTCCAATAACTCTTGAACACTAAAATTTGGACAGTGTTTTCAAGTGGGTATATGTCCCGAGCAGTTCCTTCTATATCGACATAAGCCTTCAAAGATTAAAGCTTGGCACTATAATGTTGTATCGATTATTACCAGCTGGGATAGCAGGTTGGTGTTGTTTTTTAACTTGTGAGTCTCTCTGGCAAAATGTGGTCCTGGAGCAACCTACCACAGCAGGATCTACCACGGATGCGATTTTGAGTACCCTGGTAAAGGTGTTTGTCCTGTGGACAGATTTTAGCACCACGATAGTGTCACAGTGATTAGAGATACAGTAACTCAGTTATACAGGTATGTAGTCAAGATCAAAATGAAGGCCGAGTTCGAAGATGGTTGTGGTCCAACCCATAAGCACTGAGCACTCACGCAATAATTTAGTAATGACTACATTTGGGTCAGAACGTCAACATATTGACTGGCGGCTTTTGCGATCCCATCGCAAGATGTTCTTTAGTTTTATTTCAAATTGAAAGTGCTGAAGAACAAATATATATATATATAAATACACTTTTGGTCTCGACGGTAAGAGTCCGGTTTTTCAATGGAGTTTGTTTTTGTTTTGATCAGTTAAAGAAAACAAGTTTGCTATGGTCAATAATGCTTACTAATGTTTAACTTCGTGCTGCAGCGATTATATCATTTATCGATGAGCTAATCAACAAAATTAATCTGCAGCTATTCTGGTGATAGATTCCCTGCTGCAATAACTTTTCATGCAAAATTTCAAACATTAGCTTGGTTGTAGCTTCTCAAATGTCTGTTTCTGATGCTTATCTTTCTGATATCTTATATCGTTCTTTCTGAGTAAATTGGATATTTCGGGGTTTTGGACTGTCAGTTGGATAAAAGAATATATTGACATATTTCATCTTGGGCTATGGAAAACTTTTTTGAGCATTTTTTGTTTTTATTCCAATATTTTCTTTTAGACAGAGGGATTAATCAAGAAAATAATCTGTAAATTAATCAATATAGAAGTGACGGCATAATGCAGTCATGTCAGGGTACTAAGGTAGAGGGCTTTACCTTTTTTAGACTTAAACTAAAACAGAGGAATCCATTAGCACTTCATGATGAACTGTTATTTTCAGTCAGGTTTAAGTTTGACTCGAGGATCTAAATGTTAGTCTGACGGTCCAGCTCCGTTTGACCAGACTGAAATATTTCAACAATTATTAGATAGATGAAATGAAATTTGGTGTGGGCGTTCATTGTCCTGAGAGGATGAATCCTACTGAATTTTATGATTCCCTGACTTTTGTCATTTTGAGAGAAACGTCTCAACAATTACTGCTATGATTGTAAAGAAGTTTGATACAGACATTTATGCCCCTCTCAAGATGAATTATAATGGACTCCTTAACTTTTCATCTAGATTTGATTCCAATCAGCCTCAGCTGTATTTTTGTTCAGTACTTATTAGCAGGCGAACAGGCTAAACTAAGATGGTAAACATGGTAAATATAATTGCTGCTAAACATCAGCTAGAGTCACGTTAGAATTGTCATTGTAAGCATGTAACTATGCTGATGTTGGCATTTAGCTCGAAGCAAAGCCTCTCAGAGCTATCATCATGGCTGTGGTCTGGTCTATCAGACATTATTTAAGAGGGTATAAAGCTATTTTCCACTTTGCTTCACTATAACCAGAAGGAGGGGTGCTGGGAGGACTGCATATCCCTCAGCAACCTCCTTCCTGCCCTGTTGCACACTAGACATTAAAAAAGAAAATGTTTAAAAATAATTTATGATTATTAATGAATAATCTAATAATGATCTAAAATATGAAACAAAACATCACTACATCAATTATAAATCTGATGAGCTTAAACAACACAATTATGATCTAATATGATTGATACTCCGTGGGACACCAGGCATGACGGGATTTATTTGAGAGTCCTCCTAATCAGTACTTTCAATTACTCTATGTTTTATAGACTTCCTGTGATCAACCATGTGTTTATTTGCAGTCTGCCAAAGGAAACCATTGGTTATTTGGCACCACTGAGACAACCCACTAAGCTAAAAACATTTTATCGAAAATTTACATACTAATTGAAACGGCATAAAAGGGCTGACAGACACCTTAGCCCTTAGTGGGGTATTGGAGATAAAGACCACAGGAAGTGAGCCCCGGAAAGTCTGCTCTCCTTCTCCCCGAGGTGCACGCGGCATCCTTCAAAACGAACTGCAGGAGTGGTAAACGCTTGTTGTGTCACATAACTCATATTCCAGCTACACATGACAAAAACTTGGCACATTAGGAGCAACATGGCTGTTGTCTGTAATACAATCCGACAAGGACAGAAGATGAAGAGGCTTGGTGGAAGAAGAGGAGAAGGCATGCCGCTCAACATGCGGCAAGCTGAAAATTAACAAGTGAGCGGCACAGCAGCATGAACCCAGTGGAAGTTATGGGAACGCAGGCAGATCGGTAGCTTTTCCCCCGTGGCAGATTACACAGAATACATACAATGAGAGACAGGAATATGGCAGAGGCTCACTTTTTCTCCCCTAATTATCAGACGCCATATTGGCTCTCTTCAGGAAGAGAGGAGGTAATTTTGTTTCTGAGTCCTTTTGGGAAATTAATTCATTTTTCTAAAGTGACTTGGTAATTACAGTGACATCAAGGTTAATTGCCAAATCTGTACTGCTTTGTTGCCGTCAACGTCAAAGGAATCTGTTCTCTAAACACTCGCCAGTAGACAACAGACCACACAAGCACACAGACATGAACACAGACACACATGTCCCATTTGAATTGTGTGTGCTTTTTGGCTGAATAAAAAAAAGCCTTCACCCACGCACAAGAACGCACAAAAAAACATATTATGAAGACTTTAAAGTTTCTTCAAAACTGAAAGAAAACAGTAAACACAGCAAGGGTCAAAATGAATACCACAGATGACAGGATAAAAAAATAAAAATAAAAATACGACCTAATAATAATCTCAAATTTCAGCACACATGATGGGTCACATGGTTGATATGCCTCATATGTTAAACTTGAGGCATTTATTGTATTAATAGCTGATGACGATCAGCTCTCTGATGATGAGCTCTGTCCACAGCTGTCCACAACAGTTTGCTGTGGTTGGCCAGAAATTCACACAGATAAGTGGATTGACAAAACAAAGCAAAGTCATCAGGGTGAAACCTTAGTAATCATTACTAGGAAACGGAATTCATTTGATATCCAGGGACGAAATCAACAATGTAAGACATCGTCCTCATTAACGGACCAGAATAAGGTGCCAACTGCGGTTTTTATGAAATATGTTTATGAAAGTTACGAAGTAAGTCCAAGTACAGCATGCTCCACAAATATAAGTGCTGATTTGCAATCTCCTGTCTTACCCTTTTATCCTTGAATAATTTGAATTAAATTATTTTTGCCTAATGTCGGTGCCCCTGTGCTGCTGCACCCTAATCAACGTACACTTTGATGTCTTCTTTAATGTGTTTTGGTTTTTTGGTTTGTTTCTGTTTCCTGCCGAGCTGGTTGGTCTGTTTCCTCTAGACAATATTGCCAGTTCTGACATCAGTGCATAATCAGGGAGGCAACGAAAGTAAAAAACAAAAAGATTATTTTATAAGTCCATGTCTTTCTCTTCCGCACCAGAAACACTGCATATGATTGGATCTCCTCTTACTTGTGCCTGGAGAAAATGCACACTAAGAAATGCCAAAAGCGTCAAGTAAAATTGAAGGTAATTTAACAATCCCTGACAACTTAAACTACATGTGACCTGCAATGACGTGCGTTTTAGAGTTTTTAAAAAACGCTTCAAAGAATATAGCACTAACAGAGTATACAGAAGGTGCCAAAAAGTGTGCTGAATTTAATGGAGGCCCAGTGTATCCAAACATTAGATCCCACAGCCAACCTCTGTCCCCTGTTACTGCTGCTCGTGTTTGTGCATATGCCTTTTCCATCCTGACAACAGGTGCTGCAGTAGTCAGACAGGATGTTCATGGATGCTGTGGGAATCCCTCAGGCCTCAGTCTCCTGCTGCCTGGTGCAGCAGCCAACAAGCAGATGTACAAAAGAAGGTATTGACCAGACAATGACACACAAGCTTTCGCTGTGTTTATTTGCAGATAAAGTCAACGGGGACATGTAATATAGGAGAAACTAGAAAATGGGTAGTTCTAACACTGTCACATGGATCAAGCTTCAGGGTTTAATGTACAACACTGAGGATTTTACACCGGATATACATCTTAGCTTCAAACTGGATTCAACTTGGACTGAACTCACACACATACTCACACATTACCTATTAGTAGTTAACTGGGTAAAATTGTGTTGTTGATGGCCAAATAGTTTATGTTTCCACTAAAGACAGTTTTTTGGGATTTTTTTTAAATCTAATTTGAATTTACAAATGATCATCTTTCATATTGTGTGACGGTAATAATATATTTTTGGCATCAATATATCTCCAAGATGTCAAAATTTTTAATTATGTATTAAGGAGTATTCACCCCAAACAGTCAAACAACACGTAAATAGACTCAGAATAGGAGTTTTCTGGTAATGTGAGCCGCCCTTCAGACAAAACTGGGGCAACTGAAACCCACAGTTTTTTGCCCTTATTTGTTTATATTTTTGGCAAACTGGCATTAAAAGTGGGCTGAATTAGATTTTAGCTTTTTACAGTAGTCTGTAATGTGCCCACAGATATACAGCTAACTATCACTAGAGTACTTTAATACTGAAGAAAACTTGTCAGGCAAACTCTAGTTATAAGCAGTATATATTTTTTTGATGATTTTTAAGCAGATTTTTCATGATCGACCAAGAAGATAACGATGTACTCAAAAAAATAAGTCACACTAAATCTTACAATGCATGTGTTACGACTGTGTGGTTACATTTGACTGGATTATGACTCAGAGACGAAAGAGTCTGATCTGCATTACAGCAAATGGGCAGCCTGAATAGCCTCTATGAGCCTTGTACCACAGCCACTGCTGCAACTGTGTTCCATCTTGGTAAGTGGGCAAAATCAGACTGCTCAAATATAATAACTAACTTTCCATTCCACTGAAAAAAAATCCTGTCACCTCCCCCTTGAATCAGCAAAGTCATAAATCATCTTTAGGAATAATGCCTTTGCTTCATCTTCCAACTTAGTCTTTCTTGATCATCTATACTCAGGATTTAATTTATCTATCTTATATATTGCATTGCCCTGCACATAGCATATTTGCCGCGTCTTTCAACTTTTCCATTTGATTTCATTTTTCTAATCTTTATATTCTGCAGTCTAGGAGCTTGCCACATTGCATTTCATTACACATATTTGTGTATGTGACAAATAAACCTTTGAATCCTTGAATTTTTTTGGGCTTCAAAATTGAAAAACCTTTTGATGCAACATCATATCGGTATTTGTAATGCATCGTGATAAAACACAGTGTTTTAGTTTGTACTCATATTAGCGTAGGTCAAGGAAATCAAATTCATCACATTTCTTTACATGTACTGTTACAGCAATTTACACGACTGTGTTTTATTTCTTATTAAGCAAAGCAGTCCTCTGTGAGCGCATCCAAATTTGGTTATAAAATCACCTGCGGTAGCTCTTAACCAATCACAGAACAGCTCCAGGCTGGGTGATCTTTGATCAATGATGGGTCTTGATTTGCTCATTAGGCCCAGATGTGAGGTCTAATCGGATTCACTAGTCTCAATTGGTGTTGTATCAAAACACACAAGCGCGCGTGCACACACACACACACACACACACACACACAATATCCACAACCCCCACCACTCATCCAACCCGTGCTTCCTGAGTGATCAATGTCTCTGTCATCCCGGGCTGTGTCCAGGGTGCCGGGGTGCCGCCGGTGAGCGCCAAGCCAAGGGGGTTGACACATTAGACACAGGGTGAGTGATGTCAGCCTGCTACTCCCGGGGGGCAGCAGAGGCAGGGGATCTGGCTTGGCCCAAAGCAGCGGGCTCGGAGAAAGGTCACTGCTCAGCCTGGTGTGATTAATAAGACAAGAAGCTGAGCGTCCCCAATGCCATTATCAATATCCATGGCCACCAGCTGCCCTAACTGCATATGCAGTGGGAGTAACACACACACACAGACATCAAAAAAACAAACAAAAAGAGAAAAAAACAGATGTAATGACACACACACGGACGCACGCATGCACACACGAGCACACACAAACACACACACACACACACACACACACACACACACACACACACACACACAAAACCTTAATGGCATGCGATGGTTTTGGTCCTATTTGCTCATTAATGTGAGAGGTCAGCTATCAATTAGATCATATTTATTCACAACAACAGCTCTGACTCAAACTGGTTCTGGTAATGACTCACAGCGCACAAATCCGAGAGGTGAAAGTCTGGGACTAAAATGTCAGCACAGCCTCTGCGACAAATGTGACATTTAAACAGACATCTGTTTCCCTGTTCTGTTTCCTCAACAACCAAAAATATTTATCCTAGCCACT
The DNA here is from genome assembly GCA_016859345.1 of Istiophorus platypterus. Lineage (NCBI taxonomy): Eukaryota > Metazoa > Chordata > Actinopteri > Istiophoriformes > Istiophoridae > Istiophorus > Istiophorus platypterus. Next base: position 12,767,570 of record CM029130.1, on the reverse strand, counting down.
GTTATCCCATGTAAATCAGGGAAAGATAAAATTCCCACTTGTATCAGAAGAGACTGCAGGCTATAAAATTTGCCGTGAATCTTTATTTCCAAGAACTGCACTTTGTCTCCCTAAGCTCAGGGAATGTTGAAAAAAAACTGATTTGGACATCAAAGCATGTGAAAGAAATGCAAAGTTTGCAAAGACAGCTGAAAATCTCTGCATCTTGAGAATTTGCTCTCACTCCTACCCACCATTTTCTCCTATCCATCCTGCTATATTAGCTTTTAGTTAAACCGATCAGTGCCAACAAGCTAATCTTGGTTCCTTAAATCAATTAGCCCCTGCATGTTGAGAGTAACTAATAGCCCTGCTGAATCCTAGATTAAATATGCTAGATACAAGCTGACTATGAAGCGGGATAGTTCAGATAATTAAGAGTGATAAATCCTTGAGAGGTGGAAAAAAAAGGGGGGACTGAAATGGCAAAGTGCAAGAAGAGGAAGGACAGCTTGAGAAGGACATGGGAGGTCAACAGGAGAAGGTTCAGTGGGATGAGAGGCCAAAAGAGCAAAAAAAAACAAACAAAAAAAGAGAAGGAAGAAGAGAAAAACAACAATATGTGAATATGAGTTTAAGAGCCAGTAATTGAATGGGAGTTGTTTTCAGACTTGCCTCAAGCTGCCCAGATGGCAAGGGCTCGTCTTTGTCTAGCCCTTGGCGCATTTGGCAGCAGCTACTCTTTACTGCTGGCTACTATACATCTCTCTCTAGCTCTTCTCCCATTGGACAGCAGCATTAACAAGGGCCATGAAAGACTACACCACATTTTCACACTCTACAAAGTCTTCCATTTTAACACCCTGACCTTTTACTCGCATTTCTTATGCATCCAGATGTATAGTGCGGCACAATGCGCTGATGTCCTCTTCAGTGCTTTGCATTCCGCTGTAATGCAAATCAACCTTTGCGTTGATTAGATGTGCATGCAGAGAAAGCACATTTAAAACTACACAAGTGAAGCCCCAAGTCAATAATATGCTGAATGTTTGACTGCCATTAGAAGTGCTGTCAGTTCTTACGGCTTTGATTTTTAAGACGGTGAAATAAAAATATATTACCAATACATTTGTGTGTGGGTATATATGTATATACATATATACGTGTGTGTGTGTGTGTGTGTGTGAAGGGATTTATTGTGAAGAATTAAATAATAATAATGACAACATTAAGCTTTGCTATCTATCCAACCAAATGTGATTTGGGGAAACCAGCTAATCCCCTAAACTGTAACTGACCAACAGCTTGTGGGTCATAGTAACTATCAAAGCACTATAACCTAATCTAAATTATTCGTTCTCATTTGCCCTCCAACTCCTGATCTAATAGTATTGGTGAGGGAGATGTAGGTGGAAGCCAACAGTCCTCTGCTAACTGACGATTTGATGAGAATACTTTAGAGACTCCATATTAGTGAAGCCACGTAGTGGAATCAGATTAAAATGCCTGAAATAATTCAGATCTATTTTAAATTCCGGGTCTTTCATAAATATTCTGGGCCATTCATAAACAGTCACGTTGTGAAAGCTAAAGATGTCAAGTCACAACGACTAATGTTTTGAGTTGAAAGAACACTGTTACTTTTATTTCAAACACACATAATAGTGTATGAAATCATCATTTACTGAAATTTTAATCGGCATTTATAATTATTCGTCTGAAGCAGTTAATTGGCTTAAAAATATAGAGTGAAACAGATAGAGTTACAGCTTCATGCACAGTTGGACTCATACACCAGAACCTGATGAGGGCTGTCTTCTTCACCAAGCTAATAAAAGCCTCGGGAGCTCTCCATCACTATGAGACATGCTTTATATTTTCCTCTGTCATCTCCGACAGAAGCAGGGCTCTGATTTAGAGCGGGCTGCACAACAATGACTTTTATTAGGGAGGTAAATATTAGTGCTGGGAGAGTGAGTTTCACAGTTGGGCTTGATGTGCTGCATTGACTGTATGTAGACAGTACTTAGATTGTCTAAGGGGTGTCGAATTTCTGTTTTTTGTCACTTCCCAGAGTCCAATCCATTGTTCTTATCAATAGTTTTGTTCCATTGGACTGTGTCCTGATTTTAGTGAGATAACAAAATATACTTCGTAAGTTGAACTTGAAAAAACACTCACACAGACCCCATCAGATTAATCAGCGGAAAATGTTAAGAAATGCAATGCTGAGCAGAGGTGGAATCGCACACATCTTGATTGCTCAATATTTCCACCGTGGTATGACAATGAAGCAACAATGCGAATGGAGGAAATCTCAGTGAACATTTCACATAGAGGTTACACGATATGCTGGATCCACTTGAGAACAGCTCAGTGGTGCATCTGAAGCAGCACAGCAGGATATGATAGTGACTCTCTGGCTAAGCAGAGCGTCATATTATATAAGATATCTCCTCCCCTCCCATGGGTTTCCCTGGCTCAGGCCATAGCCATCAGCTGTCAGCCAGGAAGCCTGAAAGCCGGACCACAATGAGATGGGGTAAAACAAGAAAGTGCGACCGTAAACTGAAAATGATGAAAATGGCTTGAGGCCTTTTCAAATGCAATATAACATGACATATAAGAACAGCGCTTTACTTCCTTACAGCCAACTGAACATTAGGAAGGGATTAACATTCATGTCCAGTATCTAAACCATATTCATCAAACGTTGTCACCAGCAACCGTCCCTCCATCTGCGCCTCAATGATTCTGCATCGTGAAGGTGAGGTGTTTTCCAAAAGACATCCTGTGGGGTGCCCTCACACTCATTCCCCTGCCCCTCCTCCACAGTCACATCAAATGAAGCATCATTTCCTTTTGTAATGACTGCTGTGACGGCTTTTAGATTAGCCTAATAAATATAAAGACCGGTGGTTTTACTACATGGCTCACTGGTGTGGCAGATGAAAGTTAATACATGCTCTGGGTTAAGAGAACTTTGTAGAAGAGAGCAGGGAGAGATGACAAATCCAGATGGATGATAATGGCAGAGAAGAAGTGTTATATATATATTTGGTGAATAATAAACATTTGCTTTATGATTTTTGAGCAGATTTTTGAATAGAGCAGTATAAAGAAGATGGTGAGCGAAGGTACAATTTCTGCCATGTCCCGTGTTAAGAAATGAAACTATTTTTAGTAGTTTATATGCAGCTTATATAGATTTTTCTCTTTTTATTAGATAAATCTGCAATGATATTTCAGATAAGTATAGCATTATGAAATAAGAGATGGAGCAATGCTTCTCTGTGTAAAAATGTACATCTTCAATCATTCGGTGGCTGTGTCATAGGTATTACCAAATCAGCAGACAAAATATAGGCCAAGGAAGAAGAGTAGAAAAATCGAGATTAAAATTTTAAGTGCCTCTTTTCAAACAATAAGCAATAATTGTACATTATATATTGATAGTAAGCAGTGATAAGTATCTGATTTCAGTAAATAGTTTTAGACTTTATTTACAAAGCAACCAGAATTCATTATGATGACCTTAAAACAAGAATTGACTACTCATAAAAAATAACTCTCAAGTGCATTAATCAAGAAAAAAAAGAATCTGAATCTTTTTTTTATAGCTCAATTCTTTAATGAGGTGTAATCCATTTAAAGCCTGAGCACATATGTACTAATCTACTTCCATTGTCTCCTGACAGATATTGTATAGACCTGTACCTTTCGATCTCTGTAACAAAGAGAGCTTAAATACCAAAAAATACAGTGCGACTTGCCACATATTTAGAGGACGGTTGGATTGAAAGTGACTACAGTGTATGTTGAAATTCCTTTTTTACCACACCCAGCCTCAGCAAGTTGTCATGCTACAGCTGTAAATCACTCATACAATGTGTATCGATACAGTAGCCTGGCATATCTCCCACAACCCCGTGCAAGGCGTTGCAAAGCTGCAAGTCTGCTCAGTCAATGCAACAATCAGAAATGACCTTAATGTTGACAACAAGGACACCAGCAATGGATTACTTGTCAATTTGACTGCATAACAGAATCATGGAGTTGGAAGATGAATTACCCTGCAAACTAGGCACGACAAGTGGTTTGTGTGTTCATTTAAACCCGATTTATGTATTTAACGGCTTACAACGGGGTGTACGTGACAGAGTGCCACCGGGCGCTTAATTCAGATGTATTATAGCTAACGTACAGCACTTCTGACTGACAGGCAAAACATAACCCTTGGAAACAATTATTCATGAGTTCTGCAAAGCTGTGCGTTGGGTGACCACTCAGTTTACTGTTAAATACTTTGCTTTTAGTTCAAATTAATTGTCGCCATCAGCATCCATGAACATCTATGTGTGAATGTGTGCAGCGGTGTTAAGCTGTACTGGTATTTTCTTTAGATAAGCGCCCTGAGTGTTATCATCAATGTCGTCAACAATGCTGAAACCATTGCTGATTTAATCACAGGCTGTCAATGTGTCCGCACTGCTGGATGCTTTGTGTTCCATGTTGATCATTAACTGTTGCAGACCATCTGAACAAAAGGAGGGCCACTCTTGATCAATATGTCAGCAACAATGACAGGATTGTCCTGAGAGACATCTACAGTGTTCGGCCACGTTTTTGCATGTGAGACATTCATCTTAACACATTTCTTACATCCATGTGTATGTATACTTTATATCTTTGTTTTTATGTAACAAGGAGGGGAAGGGCCAGAGGAGTGGTCAGGAATTATACTGGGTTCTTCCAAAAATCTTATGAAAATGACTACAAATAGACACAAGATGATCAGAGAGGCACAAAATGACCACAAATAAACACACAACAACCATGAAGAGATGGAATATGAAATCAAATAGATGCAAAGGACTACAAAGTGAAGCAAAACCACCACAAAAAGATTTAAAAAGACTAGAAAGAGACAAAACAACCATACACAAAATGGTCATAAAGAGATGAGGATGAAAAACAACCACAAAGAGAACATAACAACCAAAAAGAGATTAAAAATGACAACAAGGAGTCACAGGGAACTACGAAGATATAAAAAAAAATGACCACAAAGAGATCCAAAGAAAAAAATGGAAAGAGAAGTAGAACAACTATAAAGAAACGCAAAATGAACACAAAATGAAAAAAATTACTATAAAGAGATCTTCAAACATAGCAACAAAGAGACACCACATGACAACACACGACTGGTTGTCTTACTCCTTGTAGTAGGGATAGGAGGCTTTAATGTGTCTTTTTTTGGCTGTAGGCTAGTTGGAGTTGCACATAGAGGCTATTTAATATCATTATTTTATTTAAGATTGAACCCACCGTTAGTCAGATGTATGTAAATGTACCTTAACAAGTGCACAAATTTCCAGATGCCGTCAAGTTTGTGTGTCAGTACGGCCCTCACTATTTTACGCATGGCCACTTATCAGTTTAATACGCTCCAATCACCTCTCGATCTGTCCCTGTGCTTTACCACAGCCTGTCGCTTCACTCCTGGTGGTTGCAGCACGGGGCCTGTGACACCACATGCCGTGCCTACACGCTGCCTTGTTATCTGATATCTTTCTTCCTATTTATGGCTGATCTTCTGGAACCTTCATCAAGCGGAGGGAAAGAGACGCACAAACAAAAACAACATCATTACACTCAGAAATTCGTTCTTATTCATTTGAGTGTTCAGGCTCTACGCATCGCATCTATTTAGATGAGGCAAATTGATTCAATTTGTTGTTTTTGCAGCACACTTAATTCAGCGGCCTCTCATTGAGCTGTGAAGCATGCGTTGTAAGGGAGATGGTTTTATTTAGCCTTTTTTTGCACTTTAACTGCATTGTGTCTTCCTATGAAATCTCATTTATTAATGTAACTGAGCGGATGAAAGCAGAGGAAAAACATAGAAAGAAATAACTCGTGATGAGCTACAGCAGTCTTTTAGCTTATATTGTAATTGTTTAAGATAAACAGTGGATTTATCTCTTTAGTCTTTACAACTGTTGTTAAATAAGTATATTAAAGATACAATGCTAAAAGTCATTTAGCAGTTAAAATAACACAGTACAACAGACAGCCAGACTACCACTGTTTTTAATCATCTTAAAATGCAATATTCATTTGAATCTCAGTTCTGTGCAAAGCTCTGTTATTTTAAAGTTAAGATAAAATTCTATAAATATATTTCAGTGCGTAACATAAAAGTACCATGGAACTGATTCAGCAAAAGCATACATTATTGGGGTTAGACCTAATTTAGTGGGGTCTCTAAATTCTTCCAGCTACTCTAACCTAAAAATTGAAAATGTGATCAGATAAGTTGTAATGTGTGATTTGATCAATTTTTCCATTGGTCAATCTCCATAAAATGAATTAAAGACTATTTTGATAGCCAATCATTCAAAAAGTAAAAATGCCAAGTTTATAAGTTTTAAGTAATGTTTGTATTTCTCATGTGAGAGTAAACTGAAAAGTGTTTTGCAACTTTTTGGAATTTATGATGAACATGTTCACTGTTTTCTGTCATTTTCTAGACCAAGCAATTAAATATTGGAGCCCTGTTCTCATTGACAAATCCTCCTGAGCTGTGGCTCAACAGCCAAACATGCATCCATGGAAACATTGGAAACCATCAAAAGCAGGTTCCCTTAAGAACTACACTGCACTCGCACCAACACATTTGCTTTATGTGCACACAATTATACACCTGCAAGTTTGTTAAATATTTTTCATATCTGTGGAGGCCTGGTCACTTTAGAAAGTGACACAGTGAATCATAAAATATTTTAATCTAGAAGCTCTTGTGCTTTGTTCCCAGGTTTGGACGTTTTTTATTCAATATAGAGTTTTACTGAAGACAGGTAATTTTTATTTTTTTTTTGAAAAGTTAATTAACAGTTAGCAAGCTTGTCAGTCTGGACCCTAATTGAAAGGTAAGTCTAGACAGTTACCATCATAACTGTCTGCAAACAATTTATTTTCAATATACCTGGTTGGTGTAAGACAGCTAATAAGCTAGGAGGCCTCCTCTATTTTGGAATACTTGTTACCTCAAATGTCAGCACAACAACAGTGCAAATTTGCATGTCCAAGGTCACCCCAGTTCAACACAATGTAGGCTTAAACAAATGAATCAATTTAGCCATAAAATGCTGCTGCTGTAAAAGGTGGTGTGGTCAGGCCTTTACTCAAATGTCAAATAAACAGTAGATTCAATGTTGAATACAGAATGAGGGGCAACAGTATATCTGTCAATACTCAGGTATCAGTTCCTCTACTTGATACCAATCTAAGCATTGGTAAACTCACTTTAACTTTGATTTCCTTGAATATCAGAACCTCTGCCCACACCCTATGTTTACTTTCCCCAGAAGAATGTGCCTAAAGCCCCTAAAGAAAGGCTAAACCAATAGCATGTACAGGTTAATAGCAGTCGTGTTTTGTAAGCTGGCACATCAACTATTAATTAGCTGGTGATTAGTGTCATCTGGCAAGAATGATTCACAGCCTAAAGGGGCTATCGTCCTTGTGCTCTGCCAGGATGAATCAGCCATCTTTCATCTCTCTCAGTATGTATCTGTGTGTCTTTTAGGGTATTACAATTCCAAAACAATAGAAAAAAGACAACTGAATTACCACTAAAAGCCAATAAGAAGTATATGTGTCTGACCTGACTGAAATGTGTGCTTGATGTTGCAAAAACTGTAAAGACTTTATCTCTGTGCTCATTTTCTGAAGAGGTTTGCCCTTTCCAAGGCAACTTGGGGGGGGGGGAATGTTTTACACCAGGAGACAAACATGGACTAGGCATTGATTTTAACATCATCTGAGATGATGGAGGCAGGAATAAATATGGAATAATAGGGAAAATAGAGAGCAGAAATAATCACAGAAGCCGCTTAGATAAATGAAGTGAAAGAGCGCGGATAGAGGAGATGTTTGTTAATTTTCAGAGTGCAATTTTTGTGTGGATGCCAGTGACCAGGCCACTAAACACCCACCACAGTGCAGCAGTCATGTTTGGTGGGTCACTCTCTGTCCTCTGCTCTCCAATCCATCCCCTGAAGCTAAGAGACTTTGCTGACGACAAATTGTTTTGACTTATTTTTTCTAATGTATTTTTTCACACTCTAGCATTCATAAGGATAATTGGAATACACACAATATTGAAGATCCAAAGTGGAGAAAAACAAGAGGGTATTGAATTGCAATTCGAGTGTTTATAGTGTCTGGTTTTGTGTTGTTCAGGGTGCCATGACAAAATTTTTATTATTCCTTTTGAGGTGAAATGTTTTTGGAAGTTCATTTTATTGACATAATGTTTGTTTCATAAATCTTTGAAATGGTGTGAGGGAAAAAAAAAGTAATGGAATTGTATTTGTAAAAGAGTACAGACCAAGAATGAAAGCTCCAGATACAAAATAAAAAATAATGCTGTCTTTCAAATCAACCCTCCCCAAGGGTCAAAACTCAAAGCAACATCTACCCAAAATAAACATCAAAACAAAGACTACTCAGACATAAAAGTAGATGAAATGAGGATATGTGTCAAATACAAATCATGTTTCCAGCTTTGGAACGCAGCGTGCAGCGTAAATTGTTCAGGGACCTCTAAAAAGCAATTACCGCTATGATACCCTCCGTGAAAAACTGGCGTCAAAAGATCCAAACCTCAGAGGTCACATTTCATATTCTATCTGTTGTTTGAGTCTGCGACGAACCAAGTTTCAAATAGCTAAATGTTCATGATGAGGGATATGTTTTTCTGTTTGGTTTTGTAAGAACACTGGAGTGACATTAAAATGTAAACAATGTGACTTTGAGTCAAAATTCTCCGTGCTATTACGTTTCAACACTGATATGCTGCCTTTATGTCCCAAAAATGATCATGTACACTTTTTTTGACGCAACAATTGGCAGAATTATTTTTTATTTGCAACAGACTAAAGTTTTATCTCAAATTTAACTGCAATGCCTGTTTTGTTTTTTTTTGTTTTTTCTTGCAAAATTTGAAGTCATACATTTATGGTTTTACTATATCATAGAATAGAAATAAAATTAAGGATATGATAGTGCAAATATTATCATATAGTGAGTTATTCTTTTTTCAAACATATTTAATATGTAATATTGTAGAAATTTGGCTCACTACTCAATGACGTGATGAATATGATAAAGAAAAAGTCATGGAAATTAGGGGGGTTTATTTGATTAAAGTTCAAATTTTGCAGTTCATGCACTTTGGTGTAATTTTGTATCAGTTCCAGGAACTTTAATTTCTCAAGACCTGAATTCAACAAACTTTTCAAGGGGTAAAGTTTCCTCCATCGCATTGTGATTTGTTCTTCCACAGTAACGCCAAAGCCATGGGAAGATTAGTTTCCAGTTGGGCTACACCAGAGTTAGACTTTAGAGTATATTGTCTCCATTTGTCAGCCGGCAGAGAGCCACTGCTCTTTCAGAATTAATGACACGACATTTACTGACTTTCCGGACAACTTTAGCGACTCCTTTTTAAAAATGTAGCAACAAATCTAGCAATTTTTTGGACAAACATTGGCTACCTTCTGTAAAAGAGAGTTGTCCACATGGCCCTGTTACCTCCACTGGCACATTTCTATAAAGCTCATTCAAATGAACAAACACCAGCTGAAACAGAAAAACATGTGAATCGGAAAAACTTTACTGGGATTTTGGCGATATTAAAATACCTTATATGTGAGCAAAGAGTGTGGGAGAGACCCAAAAAGATGATGAGCAGAAAGCAGCTGAAAACAAAAAGAATCCAAATAAGATGTGATAATCTAAGTTGACATTTAGCAACTTTTCGAAAAGACTTTGGTTCCTCCCCTTTGACAGTAGTTGTTTACAGCCGTTCCAAAAGCGTTTTCAACTACTTCCTAGGTTTTGCACATTGACAACACATAGTCAAGCCATATTCTAGGTTTTGACCTAGTCTTATGAGTTTAGTAAATATACTAGTCTGCCGACACATCAAAAGTGTGACCAATGCTTTTCAGAGCATTTGGACCCACTTTTAATGTCATCCTCTGAAAAAAATGGAGAACAAAGCCGGGATGGGTTGCTCCATCCTGACTACGGTCGACCACAAACTCTGTTTGCAATTGCGGCGTTTTTAAAAATGTAATAAAATGTAATGCAATAATCTTTAAAAATGCGGAAATAACCAGCGTACTTGACTAATCAGCAAAGTTCATTGCTGCAGACCTTATTCCAAAAGTCCCTGGGTAAAAGTATCTCCCTGTAAATAAACTAAGACCCTTGATTCTCTAGTGGAAAAGTACTTAGTGGAAAGGAGTTCCTCAAAATGTTTCTGTTCCCGGGAGAAAAGTTCCTGTGATGGAAACACGCTTTTAGTATGTCTATCTAATCCGATTTGTCTGGATAATAAAGATGAAAACAATCTGTACCACTGCTGTCCCATGAAAACCATGTGTATAAATACAAAATTTTAACTAAATGATTAATTTAAGCGACCGCACTAATATGATACAAATAAGTTAAGTTTCCTCTGTGAAATAAGAAAATACGATGCTTTAAGTGAATTTGTGAATTTTTAGCCAATTCAATAGATTTTTTTGAGTCGGAGAATGGACTAAACCCCTGAAGGAGCATTAAAATCCCTCAGTTTATCTGAAAATTTAAAACTCATCAAATATTGAGATACAGGGTTGTCACTGGACAGAAACAGATGAAGCTGAAATGATAAGGGTCTTAAGCAAGCTCCTGAATTATTGCACAATCATAATGCCCTATCTTGTGGAGGTTCTGTGTGTCAAAATGTTTTGATCCCTTTAGTATCTCAGTTTATAACACACTTACACTTTAAACTAAATGACAAACATCCAGTTCGGTACAGTATATTTTCCCAGTATAGGAGTTCTAGTTGGTGTCTGTGGCTAAAGGCAAGATATAATAAAGCTGCCTCATGTTGACGGCCAGATGCTTTGAGCTGGATATTTATCTCAAGGTAATTGGGGGAACAAAAGCAGGGATAAATTTTGCCTCTGGCCCTCCACAACTCCTGCCTCTAGGAGGTCTCTTGGCTACTAATATTGAAATTCGATCATGCATTGGATTTTCCTCATATCATGACAGAAACTGATGATTGTTGTGATTGTGCGCCCTTAAACAAATCAATTTAAAAGTATATTACATAGAGTCCATCTGATGCATGAGTATAAATCTAATGTACAACATGACATTTTTTTTCATTGGACAGATGAGATGGTTTTACATCTTTGATGGGTGTGAGATCTGTGGCTTGGTTACAGGGCAGCCATAATGACTACCAGTCAGCGTGGACTGTTCCAGGCCACAGCGTTTGATTCCCTGTACAATCCCACAGCGACATTACATCCCCCATGTGCAGAAGTTGTTTCAAGGTCGTTTCAAATCATTCCCTACTCCATCAAAGCGACAAGTTCAAACCGGATGCATCCCTGCCACGAAGAAAATGACATAAATAAGCTGGCTGATTAGTGAATATAAAGCTGCTGAGTGGGTAGGAGATGGGTGGGAAAAGAAAATATTTTTCAGACCTTAATGGAGCCATCAACAATCACTTTTCAGCAGAGAGATGGAGTCACAAGGTGGATGGCGGTGTTGTGGTCTAAGGCAGAGGGGACGCATCATTAGCATAGAAAACATTACAGTACATCCAGGCCATCAAAGCTGATCATCTCATAAATTCCATGCACTGTATAATGGGCCTGTCACTCTTGAAGGCTGAAGGAAAAATAATGCCAACGGCTGATTTTTATCTTCCACAGTGCTTCTGCTGATTACTACTAAATAGGGCTCGGCTTGTTTAGCTGATAGACACTATGGATGCAAAACTACAATGTGTTTGGCAGGTTTTGATGGCCACTGTCCGAATCCATATGTCCCTTTCAATCTCCCATGTCTTATCATTAAGCCAATAATTTGATGAGCAATTAAAGCCAGGCCGTTGTAAACAAAAACTCAGCCAGCTTGATGCGCGGAAAGCCCAAGTGGGAGAGACGGCGGTCCTGCAACTGCTGCTTAAATGCCAGCGGTAGGTAATCAGCCATCAGCAGAGACCGTGGCTGGGCAATCGCGACAGCGTATGATATGCAGACACACACTGATACCCACTGTATATGCTTACGCCTCTACAAATTCACACTCTCCCTCATATGCATGCACACATACACGCACATGCACCGCATAACAATGAGACATTAATTTAGACCAGGGCCCAGCTAAATAAAAGACTAATGCTTTAGGTAGCCAACCCTCTCCTTGTCTTAAAGGTCACAAATGATGTCTTTGTCTCTGCAAACATGGAGCATAGACAATGTTTTGTAGGGAATATTTCTAGTGGGAGGGCAGCATTAGATGGGCAGTGTCCCCTTTCCCGTTAATTACAAGATTAAGCTCCTCTAAGGTTAAAGAACAACTCACAGCTCTGCATTGTAATCGGGACACGAGCGCTGCTACTGTCCAGACTTCATCTACTTGTTGTGTTTGAAAACGAACACACAAACACACACGAACCAACAAATTTAACAGGTTAGATCGTTGTAAAGGCACAAGTTGTTTTACATTTTAATTTTGTGAGCCTGGAAACACCCTGTTGTGGCATTTAGCTAATACACTTACCGGCTCCGCCTGAAATATTCCTTTCATTCAAACACTAATTAGCACTTATCGGCACTGGGCAGGGCACAAAGTCAGAAAGACTGTCATAATCAAAATATCCATATAACTTTGACAAGCTTCCCACACCTGGATATGGGGATAATCTGCCATTCTTCTCTGCAGATCCTCTGAAGTTTTCTAAGGCTGGATTGGGGCTATTGGTGGACAGCCATTTTAAAATATTTCATTGGCTTCAAGTCAGGGCTCTTGCTGGACCAACCGCAGATATTCACATAGTTGTCTCTAAGTTACTTCTGTGTTGTCCTGGCTGTGTGCTTAGGTTCATTGTCTTACTGAAAGGTGAACCTTCAAGAGCAAATGGCTTAGGGGCCAAGGAATGGAGCTGGTGGACAGCTCAGAGCCATTACTGAGGCGGAGTAAGAAACTTCGGCTCAGGACAGCTTGGAGACTGGAGTTCTGATGAGCAGGACACCTTGGCCTGGAAGCTGGACAGACAGTCGAAGCTGCTTAAAAGGCAGGGTAGACAGACGAAACAGTCTGGTGGCGGAGATACCGGCAGGACCATTCCCTTTGACGTGGGCAAAGGCAGGGATGAAGGCAGGACCGCTCCAGTCGGAGTCAGCTAAGACAGGACTGCTACAGTCGACAGCTCCAGTCCAGTGAAAGCAGGACCCCATTGGAGGCAAAGCAGGTCTCCAAAGGTTTTCAAAGGGATTTGGACCAGTTTAAAACAGTCCATCTTTTCCTTTTAAACCTTTTGTGCAGCTGGATGTGTGCTTTGATTTGTCCTGCTGGAAGAACCAAAACCTGCTCTTTAAAATTAATTTTCTGACACTAGGTAACACATTTTGGTAATCATTCGATTTAATCATTCTTTTGAGACATTCAGTGCCTCAGGTACCTTTGAAGCCTTTTTGATAATAGCAAAAAGTCTACAACGTAATACTCTTAGACAGCTTTCTTGGCTTTTCCATTGTAAAAAAAAGTAACAGGAAACACTAAGCCATCTATGTAGTAAAACCATCATTGATTGGTAAACTCATTTTTTTTTAACATCAAAAATATGCAGTAGGCGTGAAATACTTATTTTGACCTGAGCAGTGTTGCATTATTCCTCAGGCTGCATAGAGCCTCAACAACCTCCACAAAAAGGTTAAACAGACCATATGCAGCCTTCGAGAAAAATAATCTGGGGAAAAAGCACTTGCAGGAACACACTGATGTACCCTGGCCATAGAGAGCCAAAGTGCAACCAGAACCTCCAGATTCTGTTGGGAAGGTAGGAAAACCTCATTTAAAATTATTGTCTAATTAAAATTTGTTTTTTTTTTTTTCTTTTTTTTTAACCAGCCTTAACTATCACAATTACCCATAAATCCTAGATATTTGCGGGCTACAAGGGGTCACAGCAGGAGAGGACTGAACACTTTCAAATTTTTAGAAGAGAGCGCTGGTGAATTTTATTGATATGGTTGAAGTAAGTACCGGCACCGCCATGCTGGTAGATTTTCCATGGGAGATGTAGCTTTTCTGCGCTCACAAAATAAATATTGTGAAATAGTTTCAAAAATTTTATACTAACTGCTGTAGAGGATCATTTTAAAGTATTAGAAGTAAACCCCAGGAACATACCTTAATTTTCTGACCTATTAAAAAAAAAACAACCTTCGATCGAGTTACAGAAGCTAGTGGAACAGATAGTAGCCCAGAGATGGTGTCATGACTTTGGCTTTCTATTGGTCCCTAGTATGAAACGAGCTTCAAGAATGCTGGATCCAACAATTCCAGTAATGAATCTCAACAGCAACTTTCATCAGACTTTCCCCTGTTAAATGCCCTCATCTTTCAAACTCAATACAATCTGTTTATGCTGCAGATCTTTGGCAAAACGTGTGAAGTCTCAAGCTTAATCCAAAATAACCCTGTCGACATTATCAGTGTTATTCCCTCAGTATCCCCCAGAGCCACAGAATTCATTACACAAATGTTTCCACGAGTTAAGCAGGACTCCTCATGATGAGTAAACCAACCTTTATGTTTACTGCTGTGCCAGGTAATAATTGAAAACAATATAAATGGGGATGTCAGAGCACTGGGTGTGTACAGTATGTACAGTACATAATAAGGGTCACACACAGATGCATGGTTTGTAGCTAGCCACACTGATTCTCCTAGGACTAAAGTGTAGTGGGTTCCATGTAAGACCCATGTACAGAAAACATTAAGAGGGTGGAGACAAAGAGGACACACCCTCACACACTTTGGGAATTCACTTTTACCCCTCACTGTACAGAACCCCCCTCCTTCCTTTCTGTCCCTCTTGCTTTCCCTCTCTCAGGCAAACAGAGATGGTGATCTTTTCAAAGGTCATTTGAACCATTTGTCTTATCTCTGAGTTTCTTCACTGAGATGGCAAGCACAACAGAGAGCTCTGCCTCAGGCTTCGGCTTTTATACAATTAATAACCAGTCAGCAAGAGCCCAGCAACGAAATTCTTCTTTGCAACGATGTCTAACCTCCTCTGTAATTAAATTATGATACACTGAATATGGCATCATTAACCCCCCTCCCACAAGCAACTGACAAGAGTAGGTTGTAACCAATGCTGTAAAAATAAACACATAAATGTAAAAAAATAAATAAATGCAAATATTAACAACCTGCCTGTTCACTTAATGAAAATAAGTGAAAACGTATTGTGGACTCTCGCCTCTGCCAGAGTCCTACTGCAGCCATGCTTGAGTATTTACCTGCTATTATGACAAATGAGTGTTGATTATTGCCCTGGGTGCACTAGGGAGTAGTCACCAGAAGTCATTATAGAAACCTTCTGTTTCTGCTGCACTTAGCCGGTTACCCTTTTCACGAAATACCTGTGCTGGACACCTCGGGCTTTGGAAAAGAAAGATAAGAAAATTAATATCTATAAAGAACCACTTCAGACTAATCACCATAACAGAATGAGCTGCATGTTGTAGCAATAGGGGGGACACAATACAATTGTCATAAATGTAACAGTGTATGTATGTGTGTGTGTGTGTGTGTATATATATATATATATATATATATACATGTTTTTTTTACACTGTCACATTTGTCTTCAAATTATTGGTGACACTTTGCAAAAATTTTCAGGCTTCACAGTGACAGTATAAAAAGTGGAATGAAATACGAATAACTATAGTATCAGCTATGGATTTATCATGTTCTCACGCTCAACTACTGTCATTACTGATTTCCTAAATGAATAAGAGGTCAAAACACTGACTGCATTGGGAAAAAAATTGCCCTTATAGAAATTTGTTTAGAATCAAAATGATTTTTGCATTTTTTCTACTCTGATTTCTGTCTTTTTGAGATCTAAAGGTGGTGTAAATTTAGACCTGCTTGATACTGTAAAGTATTTTCTACCACATTTTCCATATATGCTCTATATGACAGGTTCCTAAACACAATTAAAATTTTAAAATTTTACTTGCAAATGACTGATAAATACAAATCTAGGTTTATTTAAGAATCATAGGGATTTGTAATTTTTTCAGTATTGATTCATCTATTGACTATTTTTTTTGATTCAGTTGCAAATTGTTCAGTTCATAAAATGTCAGAAAATTGTGAAATCAAAAGCTCCCAAATCCCAAGGTGACATCTTTTAACTTTTTTTTTCAGTTTAAAATCAAATGATACTCAAATTATAATGTCATAAAGTGCCACTCAAGATATCTGTAATGCATAACAAATACAATTGTGAATAATAATTAGTGTTTCTATTGTATTTTAACAAAATTATATACATTCTTAAATTACAACTTCAAGTACATAAGTCATACACATGAGAAATTTTCCTCTTCAGCCTATGAAAGTTTAAAAAACACTATGCACAATAACCACAGTGAAGGTCAAACAGCCAAATCAAGCAATAATCGAAACATAAGTTTGAGCGATGGGGAACTTTAAATGATCAATTTATTATTTCAATGAATAGACTAATTGTATTAGCTACAGTCTGGATGGGCAGAGAAATTATATTTATGGAGGAAAAATGCCAAAGATTCTTTTGCATTTTATTTCACTGTAAACCACTGTCATGATGATAATAAATGCATATGCCCTGGTTATTATTGAACAGCCCGGCCGAAGATGAGAATAGATGATAAATTTGTGCATTAATGGAGGAGGGTATGCGAGTTTTAAGAGGCGAGGGCACTGCTGTATTGAATCAGATTTCAGGATAGGTCAAATCCCACAGTGTCTCTGGCAGTCATTGCTGCTCACAAAGCAGCCTAAAAACTTAAAAATTCATCTTAAATAAGAGGTTTAAAGCACATCATTTATTTTGATAGTCCAACGCCTTCTATTAAGAATATTCACAGGTGATGCAATATTATGGAATCAGAATATTCCTACAGCTCCATCTCTTAAATCTAGACACATTCCCTTCTGTTTTCTCTCATTGATTTTGGCTGCTAGTGCCACCAAGTGGTTGGATTGTCAAGGTTTACAGAGGGTAAGAACACTGCAGTCTCCTTCTCTCCTTTTTTTTTTTATCTCAGCTTGCTCTATATGCTGGACTGATTCACCACAAAAGGAGTCGATAGGCCTTTCTAAATGTTCAAGGCAGCCCAGTGGCTGTCATCTACTATTCATCTATATCACAGGACAGGGATACACGTGTATGTGTGTCAGTCGGTTCAAAATTACTTTTAGGGCTGGTGATAGATGTGCTGCTGATTGTTGAGTAGCTGCTAGATTGAAGAGCAGTCCACCAGCATCACTTGCACTTGTCCTCTCACTCTCTCAGGCCTCTGTCTCCCAGGATATAAAGGTGGGCAAGAGCTGTGAGTGATATACGAGCTAGCCTGAGAGAGATGAGAAGGACCTGACACTCCCTGTCAAGAGGGGACGTTGCAAGGCAAGAGGTTACACATATTGAAATGCCATTTCCTGCAGTTCACTACTTTACTCTCGCCCCTAACTCGGAGACCGGGGTGGGAAATGAAAAATGGCTCCCATTACAGGCTTGACCCCAGCTGATCTCTGCCATTGACCCCCACATCTTATAAGTATGACCCTCTGCAATGTCTCAGCCTTTTCACCCTCCGCACACACACATACACACGCACGTACATGCAGAAACACTTACACAAATTCACTAGTGTTCCCTCCCGTGGGTGCTCTTAGGTTAGTAATGACCATCTAGCTAGCTGCCAATAAGACCATAGTGAGTATCTGCTGCTAGGTCTTTTCTAAATCAGTGTAAATGGATCTTCTTCACACCAAAGGACAAGAAATTAATCTCACACTAATCACTGGCATGGACTACTTACCAGGTACAGTACACCAGCTGGAACTGGATCTATGCCAATGAAATGACAAAATATTAATGCTGGTACTGTATATTCACTGGTGCTGGGGAAAGTAACTGTAAAAGAGTATTAGTAAAGGTAATTTACTTTTCTTCACTAGCTGATTTTGCATACGTTAAGTGTATCTAATGAGACATTTGCTGTAAGAATATAGTTTGTACTCCCAGGAGTCCTGTTATAGTTGTAAAAATACCATTCAAGAGGTTTGGGGAAGCCCATGCGTTCATATCAAACACATATGCATGGACCTTTTTGGAATACAGAACATCATGTCTGTTCTAGGTGCCAACTTAATTTTTTTTTAATCTAGATTTACTCAATAGTATAACAAGGTTTTGATTTATCTCAACTTAAGCCCAGACCTCATAATAATAACAATGGTAATAATTAATTAAATTCTATTATTCACAACATATTTTGCTTTTTTTCTGGTAGGTTGTCAAGCCTTATGTTATAAAAGAGTGTTTCTTTCAGGGCTGCTACTTTTGATTGCCCTGTTTGTCTTGCTTTTATGCTTTTCTACTGTTCTTTATCCCTATTGTGTAGAATGATAACATCACCTCACTTTAGGAATTATATTTTTAATCACTTACCAGATTTTACTGTTTACCTCCTCTAGTAATGTCTGTCTGTGTGTGTGTGTGTAAGTGTGATATATAAAAAGATTAAATATGAAATAGAATCACCTTTTATAAAGTTTGATATATTTTTAGAAAAGGGAGTCTTTCTGTTTTCATCCAACACTTGCTAGATAAAATGTAAATAGTTGTGTCTTGCAATAACACAGTAATCTTTGCTATTCAGTCCAGCTAAATTATTTTTAATTTGATTCTGTTTTGCATTTCAACATGGCTGTTTGAACATCTATACAAGATAATTTAAAGGTTTTCTTTCAAAAGTGAAAATTATTTAAATAAAAAATCCCACCGCTAATTTTAATTGAAATGTCTGCCATTTTGTCCTGACCTTGTGATCATTCTCCTGCTAAAAGAGCCTGTATCACAGACCCTGCCTGCAATATAGAGCAAGGGATTTTTAACTTGCAAAACTGAGACCATGCCATCTTGGAGCTGGCATAAGCTTTTCATATTGTCCAAAGCCATTTTTCCTCTTTACTCAAATTACAAAACATAGTGTCTGTGCCATATACAAGATATACAAATACAATGGCTTTGTTTGTGTGACGGGGGTCATGAAAGACAATAAACATCCCCTTTTAGCTCTGGTATCCTGATAACAGCCACCCTAATCACAACTGATCTTTTTGTAGGTTTTCTGTTCTCGCACAGCACAAATGCAATTTACAATGATAATTTACATGCTCTGCAGAGACAGTCAGTAAACTCTCAAAATTTTCAGGTTAGAATCTATCCATTATATCAGCTAACATGAAAATGCATCTTTATCAGTTGCAGCTAGCAAGCTGATGTTCACTACATGAGCAGGTTAAAACACCATCTCCAGCTGACTTTTTATTTCCAACTGACCCAAAAGAATAATGTAAAACATTCCTAAATAGGCTCTTAATGGCGACATACATAATATTGTGCTAAACAGCTGAAGCTAAAGTTTTATGTCCCAGGTAAAAATCAGCATCCTCAACAGGTGATAATCCATGGAGAAGACATGGACATAAAGAAGCAGCACTGTTCTTATTTTGCTTTGTAAAGCAAGTAAGTATGAGGAAAATGATAAGATCAGACTGTTCATTCTAACATAACCCCATGTACCAGCTTAGTTTAATGCTTGATAGGACTTATTACATTCTTTAAGCCTTTGAGTCATATGATATGATTGGACAGTCTTTCGCAAGGGTTTCACAACCATAACCACAGCGAATTATATAAAAAAAAAAACTTGGTATGGTGTTACTTTTGCGTTAAAGACTTAATAGACATAGGCACAACCGACATTGCTATAACATATCCTGTTACATAAGAAAGTATCTTTTTGCCTCTTCCAGCTCAAAAAGAAGAACATGGCTTAATGAATTCATCCCTCCTGGTAATCATCAAGTTCTCATCAGACTTCAGTGTATAAATTTTAGCACATTGTTATCGCATGATGTGGAATGAAAACATGCTCTGCAGAGACAGTCAGTAAGTAGGAGAGGAACTGTTGTAAATATTTAACATATTAGTGATTGTTTATAAGAGGACGGCTATTATTAGTGGAGACAGAGACAGTGCTCACACTGAGAAATCAAGGATGCAGCAATTTCTTTTTATACTTTTATGCAAAACAAATTTGATCAGAAGTAACCTCCAGGAAATAATACAAAAGAAAATGTGTTGAGGGAGGAAGGTAAACAAATATTTGATCAAAGTTAAGAAGAATCGCTGCTTGTTATGCTTTTCATCTACATCCAACTTTGTAGCCTGGCAACAATATCCACAATCAAATATATTCAGATTTTTATGTACAGTAGCACATCCTGTTCTGCCTTAACTAGATGATAGATGTCATCATCAATGTGGGAGAGGGTAACATTGCTGAGAAGGCAAACAAAATATTTTAACAATTTGATTACAATGGTACTGATGGGCACTCTGGTGCTTACAAAACAACATCATGTATTTGCTTAACGTTTTATTGGCAAACATGAAAACACATTAAACACAGAGAGGCTATTAAAATGTGTTTTTGCTGAAAGATATCAGCCGGAAGACTGATAAAACAGGGAGCCAGTGGGGAGTCAGCTATGGAATAACATAGGTAGATAGGGGGACTAATATAATCCATCATCTTAAATCTAAATAGCAGTTTTTTTATGACAATTTGGTCACAGTTAAAAAGGTTTTATTTACCACCATGCAGTTTCTTGCTATTTTGGATGACTATGGCTAAATCATGCAACCCAACTTGGATCTCTCATAGTTAAAACTCATTAGATTTTCCAATGGAATAGTTATGAAAATTACCTTTTGCAATTCAAATTCACGTTCTAGAACCCTAGAGAGATAATTTTATCATCTCCATATTCATCCACAGTAATGTCAACAACACTGTTCTCCCCCATGGATGTTATTAAATACATTAGTTTCCCATGCCAATCCAAAGAGTGTTGCTGAGGCACAAACCCTACGAGTCAAAGGCTTAAAGGGTATAATGAGCGGCTGCCGTCATATTTCTCTATATCATAGCATTTGTGGGAGAATACATTTATTTTTGCACCATTCTTTGTATTGAAATAATCAGAACCGGTCGGTGTGTCCAAGTTTACTAAATTAGAGGGATTTCGGAATTAACCATTTGACCTAAATTCTCAAAGAAGTATGTCAAAAACAAGCAAATTTATGATGAAAAAAACTTTCATTGTGCAAATTTTCAATAAGTGTTTCGTAGACATTTCCTTTTTTATTCCATGAAATCAGTTAAGAGATTTGTATTTTATTTAACCAGGCAAGGCTAATTTTTGAAATACAGAGTGATGTGTTTCAAGTAACAGTAAAGGTCATCAGTTTAGAAACGAGGTGGGACAAATCACTGACTTAATTGCTGGTGATTGTTTTTTTGTTTGTTTGTTTGTTTTTTCTTAACAGAAAGTCAGTGCAGATAGGAGCAACAGTCTAGGATAAGGAAAAGGAATGATTTTCTTCAAAAAAAAAATAATGAGAAGGAATCTCGGTTAAAAAGAAAGGTTTGCTTTTTCTTGTCACCAAACTTAATATTTCCAACATTGTTTGAATGAGTTTTTTTAGCAGACATTTTTTAGTTGTTTTTATTTTTTTTTTTTTCAATAACTTAAAAGCATCTGTTTATAGCCTATGTTTTTCCCTCTCTGGATTAAAATGCCCCTCCTTATTTCCCAACCTCCCGACAACTCGACCTGCCGACAACACCCCTTTTGTCTCGTGCTGTTCCCTCATTATCACAGCCAGCTTGCCTGTCCCAAATGCCTTCCCTCCATTTCATGTCTTTTTTTAACACACCACCTGCTTTAAAATGCCAAACTTGCATCTCATTACAACTTTAGAAAACACCTCACCTCCAGCTTCCTCCACGGATTTATTCATTTATTTATTCTTTTATTTATGGGATTTAGCTGATTCTCTCTTCCAGAATGACTGTTACATGAGAATAAGCAGCTTAGATCACCAATACCAAGCAATCAATGCTAACACTTGTGTGTGTTGGGACCTATAATTCAACGTACCAGAGAATAGTAACATGTGAAGAGTGTATTGGTGTATTGGAGATAAGAAGTAGATGAGCACAGGGTACAAATAGAAAAGCATTTAAGAGTGTAATTAGATATATCCAGACCTACTTTTCCAAATGTAGTCTGTTCCTGACAACCTAAAGAAGTCTATTCAAGAATCTTGAGAATAATTTTGAATATTCATTCTAACTAACTATTTCTGTCCGACTATTACTATTTATTTCATTATATAAAAAAGAAAAGCATCAAATACTCACATTAGAGCGGCGCAGTCCATAAAATGGACTTATTGATTAACTAACTGTTTCAGCCCTAGATGGCTTTGAATACATTTTTATAATACAAAACTAAAAGCAGCTTTAATGCGTGAGTAATTAAAATATTATAAAACAAAATGCAAGTATGTGTTCAAAGAAAAAAATTCTGATATACTTCTTATAGTTAAATTTTACCTGGAATGTGAAGAAACTTGGCCATTTCTGCATTGAGAAAAAGAAACTCTTACTTTAAGAGAGATATTTTTTTTTTATTCTAGGTCATCCTCAACCCCAACTGGCTCCTCAGACACCATTCATCCCCGACATGGAGGTACATCATGCTGTTCATCTTCTCCCTCCACTACCTCATGTTTTTCTCCATTTCAGTTACAGGCTTTCCCCTTTCCTCAGCGCAAACATGCAGTTTAAAGTCAGTGTATGTAAAAACTTTTTCATGAAGTTTTTAATCGCTGTGAGGAATTGAGAGAGAAACACTTTCTGCTGTTAATTTTCCTGTTTGTTTAAACTCTCTTCTCTTTTTTTTTTACTAATACTGACCTTAAATCTGATTTTACACCCACAGAAACATGAACTCCTTTGGAGTGGGCCTTTTTGAATATGATTCGATAAACTTCCCATGGTCTCAGTGGAATGAGACACTGACAACGATCCTGACAACTAAATTCTGTACGTGGGGGGAGGCTTGTGAATCTATAGCCTGAGCTTTGAGATTTTTTACGCTTGTTTTTCTAAGTAACTTTTGTTCAATAAAAAAAAAAATCCAAACTTATTCCTAATAATCTTTTCTTCATCTTTTGCACTCATTACAGATTCTCCCACAAACAAATGTCTCTTCTCTGGCAGATATGTGACTGTGATCTGGGGTGTAATATGTAACCGCTTTGTCAACATCACTGGCTGCCTATTCTGTTTATCTCTAAATTCCAGGAAGACAGAGAGCAAAGAAGAAGAAATGGGAACAGAGATGGAGGTGAGAGGGAAGGACAGATGGAATGGTGAATGAAGGGGGGGGTCTCAAAGAGGAAGAAGAGAAAAGTGGGGTAGAGCAAGAGGAAGAGGAGGGACTTACTCAATCTTTCTGCAGAGGGGAAAGAGGTATGAATATTCCAATTTTACCCTGCTCATTAGAGATGGCTGCTTCTTCCTGTGGGGGAAAGCATTGCTTGTGTTTGTTTCCAGGCTGATTATTTGCATGATGTATTCCACGGTTTTATATTCAGTGATGGAAGAAAAATGACGTCTCAGAATGAGGCGTAAGGGTTGCAAGGCAGGCAAAGTAAGCTTATTCAATGCAAAGATCAAAGGCCACCCTTCTTTACCCCAAATTAGTCACCATTTCACAGTTGATAACGCTCCCATTCCAACATCTCAACTTACTTGCACAACTCCTAAACAAGGCTGTTTTCTGAAAAGTGCACATTGAGTTGAGATCCCTGTTTTGGCCTATAACTAATTGTGAGGCTACACTGCCAAGAAACAGAGAAGCTCGAGCCTATAATTCATTTTGGATGACCCAAGAAAGTAATATCATTGTTTATGTTTTGGCATGGAGAAGACAGCTGCAGCTAAACACCACTTATCAGCTGCCAATCATGAACTGGCCTTGAAATACATCCTGTCAAGTCACCATCATCAAATCATTATCACTGCTACAAATAAGTTTCAAATGGGCAAGTAGACAGTCTGCAATCTGCCATAGGGTCAGGCTTTTATCATCTAGTATGACGGAAAAAAAAAACTTTGCCAACCTTGATGTTGGCGTCAGAAACTGAATTTTAAGTGTAGCCACCTCATTTTAGTTGTATTTATATATTCCCCAAAATACACTGTCCATTGATAGAGTAATATTACAGAGTTTAAATAAATTTTCAATCTAAGAAAATGATTGCAATATTCCTTTTTGTTGAGTGGACTTCTCTGTCTTAACTATCTACTTCTGCTGACACCATGGTAATAACCCAATACCTTTACTGGTAGAGATAGAGATATGAGGAAAAACTCTCTCTCCCTTTGTGACGGTTGTTGCTGATGTTTGTGTTTCCTTGAGCACACATTAAAGAGAACATGTGATGCAAAGATTTCCGGGGGCCACTTCTACACCTTCTAGCACCATTTCATCAACTCAATTTGATGTCTTTAATGTATTGCATAATGAAATGCAGCAACGAACATGCAACAGCTTTAATTTTATATTAATACAAAATACAGTTATGCTGCTCATTGAGTCACAGTGCCTGATTAGGCTTCATACACAAGTGTGACGCCTTATCAGCATGAAATTTGCCTTCGATCCCCTAATCGACTTTCCACTTTTTTTGCCTCCTACCCCTCTCAGCTCCCCTCTCTTCACCCCTCTGCCTTTGCAGGAGAGCCTGCAGACACATAGGCTCAGAGCAGTGGCTTGCCACTGAGACACCCCCTTTGGTGCATCAGCTATCTATAGCTTTTAGCAGATACACAAACTCTTATCTGTTTGTCTCCGTTTCTGAGAGGGAGGCAGGCATATATTTCTGCACATATTCCCTTGCCAAATACACATCTGACATGTGTATATAACAGCAGGTGGAGATATAGTGATGTGGTTTCATTTTGAGGCTTGATGAAAATTTATAAGTGACAGATTATAAGTCAGTGAAGACCAAGAGAAGAGATCGTATAAGGCATAAATTAGCTAAATCTTTAAAATAGAGAGAGCTATACAGGTAAGGAAGACACTCAAGGAAGAAATGAGGCAACATTGAGAGAGATACAGAAAATACAGAAATTGTAAAAGGCAAAATGAACAAACAAATCCTGCCATCATACACTTGGGCAGGTTGATATGGCTGAAATCATATCACTAAATTAGGATATTTATCAATATATCTTTATATTGCAAAGTATGAACAGTGAATATAAAAGAATTAAACTGAAAAGTGAACTGTTATACATTATAGAAAACCAAACATTATTAGATGTAAAACTAGAACTTGGAATTTTGGTAGTTTTTGAATACAATTTGCTTTTAAAACCATAAAGGATAGAAGAGACCACTTCTTAGACAAATCAGACACTTTGCCCAATGTCTCATGGTCTAAGATACAAACCATACATACCATGTAACTGCAAGACCCCCAGACTGATTTTAACTGGGAACTTAAGAAAATTAAAACTATTGCTGAGAGTCAATAAACAATAATTGTTTCCTCAAAAACTACTTGAGAGTATCTTAATATATAACCTCCAAAATATTTTTTTCAGGGTGACAAATTTTTTCCAAGATATAGTTGGGGTGTAAAGCTGCAGCACTCCAAGTGTCACACTTTCCCACAAAGGTGTGGTTGCAGCAGCCCTGCAAGTGTCTGGGAACCCTCATTTTAAATGTGATATATCACAGAGACTTGCAATTTTTGCCCATCAGTCTACAGTCGATAACCCACAATGAAAAAGTGAAAACAAAATCCAAACTTTGTTTATTTATTTATTTTTATTTTTTTAGAAAATTATTAAAAATCAAAAACTGAAATCTCATTTTCAAAAGTATTCAGACCCAGGCACTCCAAACTGTGGTCAGGTGCATTCTGTTTCCTTTAATGTCTTTAATTATCCTTGAGATATGTCTAGGACTTGAGGCCACCTGTGGCTAAATGAATTAATTGTACCTAGTTTATAAATACACACACCTCTATATATAAAGATCCTACATTTCTCACTGCATATCAGGACAAAAGCTAAGCTGAGGAACTCTCTGTGGAGGTCCACAACAAAAATGTGGTGAGGCATAGGTCAAGGGAAGGATATAAATATTTCTAAAGCTTTGACTGTCTCCAGGAACAACGGGGTCTCAATAACTGTGAAATGGAAGAAGTTTGGAACCACAAGGACTTGTAAGAGAAATGGTCATCCAGCCAAAATGAGTAACTGGGCAAGAAGGGTCTTGGTCAGGGAACTGATCAAGAATCCAAATGTCTCTCTAACAGAGCTTCAGAAATCATCTGCAGAGATGGGAGAAGCTGCTGGAAGGACGACCATCTCAGCAACACTCCATCAATCAGGCCTTTGACGAGACAAAATTAAACACTTTGGGCAGAACTCCAAACACTATGTCTGGAGAACACAAGGCATTTCTCATCACCTGGCTAATACCATCCCGACAGTGAAGCATGGTGGTGGTGGTGGTGGCGGCCTAATGCTACAGGGCTGCATCTCAGCTTTAGTGACAGGGGGACTGGTCGACATTGAGGGAAAGATGAGTGAAATAAAATACTGAGAAGTCCTTGCAGAACACCTGTTCCACAGTGCAATGACCCGAAGCAAAGTCCTTACAGGCAAGTCTTGCCACTCAGCATCTGTCTTAGCAACACCCCCAGGCAGTGATTTCAGGCTAATATGAAAAGATCCCTACCTAAATGGATGCGGAGAGAGCCATAATTTCACTTTCAGTGTTCACTAAGACATAAAAACAGCATGTGTAATATTATCATAAAAACGCCATTATTAGCGATACAGGCTTTTCTATTACAAAATGCTTTAAGAGATTTGCCTCCTCTCTCATAACGTCTCTGCCCGAAGCATCCAGCTGTGAAAACGCAACAGTGGCTTCGGGACAAGTCTCTCCCTGTCCGTGAGTAGCCTAGCCAAAGCCATGACCTAAACCCCAAAGAACATGTGTGGGGAGACCTGAAGATGGCAGTTCACAGATTTCCAATCCAATTTGTCAGATCATGAGAGGGTCTTCCAGAAAGAATGGAACAAACTGCCCAAATCCAGACGTGCAAAGCTTGTAGACACCTACCCCAGAAGACTTAAAGCTGTATAAAGTCATTACATTAACCAGTAAAGTCTGGGGTTTTTATCTTGAGTGACATCAGGGATGGCATTTTAAGAAATACTGTAACTAAAATGAGGACAGAATGGGGTAAATATTTCAAAGAACCAGTGGCATCGCTCAATTTGCATTTCTACTAGATGGACTGTCATAAAATTCACTACAGACATTCATGGTTCCCAGGTGATGTATCCTTAACAAATATGGTGGTCTTCTGACTTTTCATCTAGCACCACCAGCAGGACAAAATCTCTTATTAATGTCCAAGACATTGGTTCCTGAACAAATACCTCCAAAACTCACCTCTACTTTATGTATTACAGAAATTATTAAAACTTAACTACACAATCCCTCATGAGTGTGTGCGCTAAGGTTACAACCATCCTAGGCAATGATGTACATTAAGCGTATCTGACATTCAGCTGTCAGCCTGACTCTCCATTATCCCACACTGAACGCTCCTCATACGCACACAAATGCAGCAAACACACACACATAAATGCACCAAACACACACAAACACACACACACACACACACACACACCTGATCAAAGTCACTCATTCGTGTCTCTCCCTAAGTCTCTCTATCTCTGACCCTCTGTCACTTACACTCTTGGGAATCAGGAGGGGGCACACACCTGCAGCTGTAGATGGCCTCACTAAACAGGTTATTAGGATGCATTCAGGGATGACAGAGATGGCTTGCAGTGACTCTGTAATCATGCTACAGCTTGACAGATTGCTTGGGATGACTGCATTTACGCTGCATTCGAATCCAAATTTAAATTACTGGTGTGATTTTTTTTTTTTTAATTAAAAATTTGAGGAATGTTTGTTGATTTGAATGAGAGTCTCCATTTATTTTTTTATCAAACTGAGGCCCCTCTTTTACATGAATGATGTTCAACTAACATCATTAGTTTGAGACGCACTTTAATTTCAACTGAACATCACATTGTTGGGAACAATCAGTTATCAGCTAAGCGAGGAGCGGCAGTAGCCGAGAATGTCATATACAAGACAGCGACATCTTAATTTAGGGGTCTTCTGTAGAGTTTAACTGAGCAAGGCGGACGACATGCCTAAAGACTTTGAAGAGTTACAGCCATGCAACCACATAGCCCTCACAGTATCAAATCCAAAATTGAATTTTCTGCTCTGTCGCATGTTGCTCGTTGAGATGGAGAGAGGGCAGGCAGGGAAGGGAAGGGGGAGCGTTCTTTGAATCTCTTAACCTTTACGGCTTGTTGCAGTATCAAGCCCCGCGGACAAGATCGGACGCTGACACGTTTGTCGAGGGATGACAAATTAGCTGTCCTTCCAGATGCCTGATTGCCTGACCTTTATTCACTAAGTAGTGGTTGTGGTGAGAGGGAGGATGGGTGGGGAGGGCTGGGTTGACAGCAGTAAATGGTGCCTTTGTCAATGAGGGGCCTGCTCAGGAAATGCACATTTCACCTTGTCTATTAGCAATTTACAATGAGCATGATGGAGGAACAATCATTACCTAAATGTCCTATGTTCAATGAAATTCAAATCCTATTTAAACAATTTGTTTAAAAAAATGTGTAAGGATAACCATGTGTCTGTATTGCATTATAAATGTCACATACTTTTCATAAAACTGCTTGAAAATGGAAACCAGTAGTTTTCCTCATCTTTTATACAAAATAAATTTTTCTTTCTGCTGAGCTATTTCATATTCATTCAGGAATACATTACTACAGAAGTGCTTGAAGTAAATGAAAGCAGAAGGTATTGTTAGAACAAGACACTGAAAGAACTGGGCTTCAGATAAATTTTGCTCAAATTTGAATAAGAGAAGGTGTAAGCAGACTACACAAATACACACAGGTGCTAATCTTTCTTCCAGCAACAGTGTTCTACAACATTTGCCAAAAAAAATATATTTTCTACTCATTCTTAAAAGCTCAAGCTTTAAAGGTACTATATTTTTTTGGAATAATCACATTGATATGATGCTCGGGACAGCCTTTAGATGTTTTTGTTAAAAACAAAGGGACTAATTAGTGGAATCAATGCTGATGCTGCTAATACTGGTAATAAGTATTCAATAAAGCAAAACTGAAAGTAAAGCAGTGGACTAACCTCCTAATGAATTCCCTAAAACTGTTGTATAGTTTACTTCTATTGTGATTATCCTGCATATTATATAAATTTTTTTTTTATTTTGTGACTAATTGTCACAAAAGTACAAAAAACATTACCAATCGTTGTTCTTTTCCTATTCTTTTTCAGCTGATCATCTTCAAAAAGGTTTTTGTTTTAATATTATGTCTAAAATGTTTTATTTCTTGGGTTTGATACTTTGTTCTAGACCATTCAATGTGAGTGAAAAACATCTTTATTTCCAAATCCATGGAGGTTACTTTTTCTGTATATGGACATCTAAACAGCCATGTAAAGGAGCATAATTAATTATGTGGTCGTGCAAGAAAAAAAGAGCCCAAAGAAACAAAGAAATTTAGAAAGATAAAATTGGATTCCTTTTTTTGCATATGGGATCATTAATGGGTTAAAGTACCTGCACCATAGAGATATAAGATGTTTTTTAACCACTGCAATGGCAATATCCCGTACACCCTCCACCCCCGACCCATGCCATCCCCCTTACACCCACAAACACACCAAGTACATCTACCTTTCATCTTGCTCTCGGTGAGCATGCTCACTCATCCGGCATGTTGATGTCATCTCTCCGTCTAATGGCCGTGACTGACATGAATTCTCTCCTAGTGCAGCTGAGCATAACGTTTGCTACCAAAACATCTGCTTGCAGACACACACACTCAGATCTACACTCACACACACAAGAAGTTATTAACAATACACACAGATTTCTTGCAGGTTTGACATCCTCTTTTCATGATGTCACGATTAGATCATAATTTCTATGGATGTGTGAGACATCTTAAGACGAGAAAGATTTTCATAAAATCAGACTTTTAGGTTGATTTTAATAAAATTAGATTTTAGACTTAATTAGAGGAAAACTGAGTATTTAGTCTCAGACCAATCTTTTTATACAGTATTTTAACTAGCTGCTAATTACCAGAATGAGCGAGATAACACATCATCACCGCATCAAATCTTTTTGCAACTTACTAATTTATTTATTTCAATGACAGTGTGAACTGAAAAGATATCCCTTTGTTGGTGTTTGTGAGCGAATATGGACAGCTGCAATAGAGGTGGTTGATAATGAGATGCCGAGGTGTTAGTCTATAATTATTTGGCAGGTTGCTTCAACAAAATGCAAAAGATTTTTAATTAGGTATTTGGTGCATGTTCGAAATTAAATAAAATATGATGAGGGCGCAGAATAACATTACTAAATTTCCTAAAATGTTTCTCAAAATCATAAAGAGTCACCAAAAAAATTCTAATTTACTATTCAGGCAGGCAGCAGTAAATAAGATTTCTTAATATTGTCTTAATACTTAAAATTTAATGTTTGTTCTAACTACCTGGTAGTCATCATATCTGTTGGTGTAGGCTAATATCTAAATTCTATAAATTCCCCTAGAATTGGGGTATGGATAAATGCCCCACTTAATATTGGATTGTATTTTATTATGAATAGGGTCGCCCATTTTAAACAAGAATTAAAGAGGGAAATATTGGGCTGAGCGAAATGATGACATGGCAACGAAGTTGTACTATGTATCGTCCATGAGCTCATAATAGCTGAATTATTGCCCTTCTTTCTAGGAAACCTTGATGGATATTGCCTCCTGTTTATGAACAATTTTTTCACTTACCAAGTACATAATTTCATAATTTGTAGTAATTAGTTCCCAGAAAAATGAAACCTGTAAAGTAAAACTTCACCGAAAAGTCTTCCAGATAAGCTGTTACTTAATCTTTAGTGCCTTTGAAAAAAAAGGATATGATATTTCCCATATTTTCGCTTGCTGGGGGGCTTTTACGAGTTCAGTTTTCATTTAGCATGGATGCCTTGCAAAGTTTTTATGTTGGCGTACAATCCAATCCGACACCCAGCACTTGTTTCAATTAAAACAATCTCATCAAGCCAAGTATTTCTTTGAGAAGACATTCTTGCTACTGCCTCCTCTTTTTTGGGAGAAACAAGAAAATAAAATCAATTTAGTAAAAAATCAAGTATAGGGTATTGTTTTCCTGTGAACAAGTACACATTTAGCCGTCAAAACCTCCCATCCCAACATAAGGTGGAAAAGGTACGGGCTTTCCTTAGCCTTGACTTTTTACTGTTGTTTCCTTGTGTAAGTCTAAAGGTTTCACTGCATGCTCCTACGCTGCATGTTAAGCAGTTCCATCCAGAGTAAAGTTTACCCAAGTACATTTCTCCTACCTAACTGAGTTAGAGGATGCCATCTCCTTTGTGAACAGGACATTAAGCTTCCCCCTCAGGGAATGGCAGGGAAAGTAAATCACTTTTAATTAGAATAAACCTTAAGATTAGATCTGGCCTTTCCATCCCAGTCATTTGCGTTGCTCCTCTCAATGCAATCCAGGCACTGGTGGCTGATAGGTGGGATTTGGTGATGAGAGAAGAGGAGGAGTGCGTGGGTTAGTACCAAAAGTGCTCAACAAGTGACATGAAAATGCCTGAGGGTGATCCCTTTTCTTTCTTTTTGTAGGGGTAGACTTTATTGGGTACATTATTTTTTCCAACAATAGTCCAAACTCATATCTAGCGGTAAATGACACATAGGGGGTAAGTTGCAGATTTGAGTGAAGATACTGAAAGTCTAAGCCCTTTAGAGATGGGATCGGGGCTGATTTATAGAACAAGGTGTCAAGTTACTAATGAATATTTACTTGATATTTCAATTTGTTTTTTTGTTGATTTAGGGTTTAGACAATCCAATTCCAAATATATTCAACTCACAATTATATAAAAGAGAAAAGCATATACAATCTTCACATTTCACAAGCATCAAATATATAGTTTATGGTGGGTTTTTTGGGGTTGGACATATTACTTAAATAATTAATCGTTAATCAAAATAGTTGCAGACTATTTTTCCGTAACTTCTCTCAATAGACAAATTGTTCCAGCTCAATTTTTTTTTCAGTTATATTCAGTTTTTAAAGATCCCCTCCAGTTATAATGACATAGGAAATTGTCTTTGTGGAGTAATAATTTGTGTGATATAGTTTAGCTAGAAAAAAAACAGATGATCTTTTAAAAAAATTTTATTAGCAGTCCTCTTCTGTCATTGCATACTAGACCATTATTGGCTCCCAAACCAGATGTGATGTCCCAAAGTTGTCTCACACCTACATGTCTAAACTCAACAACTGTCCTCCTTCAGTGGATGAATGTGAAAACAGCCTTCTATTGTCAAACCCTGTGCACATACATCCTTCTGCATAATGAAAGATCTAAATGAGGTGACAATGAGGAAAACACATTTTTGAGCTGAGGGTGATTTTAATCTTGAGCGTCCTACAGCTATTAATGAAAAGTAGTAAATTATTCAGACACTGATACACCACCAGTGACATATATTTGCTTGCACTGCATTATAAACACCTTCATCATGAACTACTGTTCCTCACACTGAACAAACATCACTCTCTGCCTTTGTGCAAGAGAGGATTTAGAGTATCAACCTGCACAAATAAGCCATGGCTCTTTAATTTTCTTAATGAAATGAAAAAAAGCCAGTCAAGTTATTATTATAGTTTATGTATTTGATCATCAAACAAACTATGAGTCTGAGGGGAGGGGAGAGCTAAAGGAGGAATGAAAGTGGAGCAAGGCAGGGACATAAAAAGTGAAAGGGAGGACAGATGAAGAGACACACACATAGAGCCGCACAAAACAGAGTTAGTGAGTGAACCCCATCTAGGGAGATGTGAGGGGACGTGTCCCAATCTCCTCTCATTCAGAGGTGACAGTCCATCTGTCACCACCATGGAAGTCCGCAGGGGGATCAATGTCTGCTGAGGTGGCCAAACCAAAAGCTATCTGCATCCCTATTAGTATTCCTCCACTGTGGGCCCCGGGCCGTCTACCACATCGGCCTCCTAGCGCAACCGGCAGCGCAAGTGCCACGTCGATAGATTGATAAGACAAGCCAGACACAGCGCTGGAAAGCCCACAACTGTAAAAGTGATTTAACCCTCTTCAGGTTGAACTTCTGAGATCTCGCACAGGCAGCGGGCAAGCACTTTCATACATGCATAACACATGCATATGCACGCAAACACGCATGCATGAGCAGGCACATGCATATGCACCCACGCTGAGAGCAGATATGTACGTCTTACAAGGATGAATGGCCAGCCCGCGAAGGATGGCGGGACGGTATAATGAAAGCCAGACGAGGCATTAATCCTCCTTGCGGGGTTTGCTGATGTTTGCAGCATTATGGCAGGCCACTAACATTTTTCACATCTCTGCTATGTCACAAGGGCCTGGAATTAGAGGGCAGCCGGTAAGCACAACGCTAAATCAAAACTATGTGCTTAGTATGTTGTGTGATCATTATTGCACAGCAGTTACAGTAGGTGGGTCTTGGCGGTGTTTGTTTTGAATACGACGCAGGTGATTTTGGTTTTTTTTTAAGTCGCATGGAGCCTATTTTTTTGTATAATAATTAACATACGTATCTCTCTTATATCCGTTCATTAAATATGAAGATACAGCCAGGAGACCATTAGCTTATCTTAACATAAAGATTCAGAACATGGGGACACAGCTGGCCTGAATTTGTCCATGGGTAAAAGAATATGCCCACCAGCCCGTCTATGTCTCACTAATTAGCATGTTACACTGTATCTCCATCGCTTAATCTGCAGGGACCAGAAACTTCTTGGACTCTGTCCTTGTTGCTTAGCAACTGGTCCTGGCCAAGAAATAGCTCAGTACATGACATTTTTTACATTTCTGCTTTTGTACAGATTTTTAAAAAAAATAGATATTATATATTATATAGAGAACTTTAGGTTTTTTTTTTTTCCTTTACACAGAGCCAGGCTAGCACTAGTCCCCTACTTCTAGTCTCTATATGGCACCTGGCTGTAGCTTGATATTTTCAATGTGGGTGGTATCAATCTTCTTATCTAACTCTCTCAAAGAAAGCGAACAGGTTTATCCTCAATATGTTGAAATATTCTGCTTTCACATTGTAGTACAGTATATTTCCGGCCAAAAAGTTACAACTTATTACTTATATGTTTTTATAAATAAATGAGCATCTAATGTTGGGGATTGTTAAAGTACCAAGAGACAACTGGAGTAACTAAAAACTAACCTTTGTGACTTATTGTTTCATTTGTTGTTTTTAAACAGGGCCAGGGGCAACAATTCCTCCATACAATTTTTTATTTGATTTTCTGGGCCAAGTCTGTCAGCCTGGTTAATAAAAAAACAAGTGAGCACTCCATTTTATGAGTTGAGATGACCTTTACAGAGCTCAGGCTGCACTGAGGGGATTTCAAGCCACCAATTAGCGCTCTCATTTCTGCTCTAGCGCGATCTCAGGTCTTGGGGAGAGGCACACATCCTATCAACAACATCAGCATATAAAGCAGGAGGCAATACACACATGCACATGACTCGGTCACAAACAAATTGATACAAAAGGGGATCTTCAAGTAGAGGTCACATTGCTTTATACTGTGTGGCAATGTAGTGGTTTTGCATTGGATTGGTTATGAACAATAAAGGCATTTTACAATGCATTTTAGTGCTAATATTAAAAGAATAAAAATAGCAATAATAATAATAATAATAATAAAAAACACCAATGGTAATAACTATTGTCATTATTATTACTACTATTATTGTTGTTGTTGTTATTGTTTTAAAAAACACTAATAACAAATGACTGTAGAAAATCTGAAGTTCAGAAGTAGGCTTTCATTACATCTATGAAAAAACATCAGTGAATGCATACATGCACTTTGAGGATCATGCCCCAGTAAGCACACTAACAATGTGGTCAAGGGCAAGCATAATAATGAATTGATTGTCCTCTGAGAGTGTCATAATGAATGTGAATCAGACTATGCAACATGCTTATAACAATCAATATGGCTATGAATTGCCACCACCATCCAAGTGATTGATTATATTCATTTCTATTCAAGCATAATCCAGGACAGATCAATTATGAATACCTTTAAAAAAGTCCCATAACTAAATAAAACATAAAAGGTAAAACAAAAATGTTTCCAAATCATTGACTGCCCTTTTTTTTTTGGGGGGGGGTATAGAAATTTATGTCCAAAGAGTTGTCAATATTCCTGAAGTGTGGCACATGCAGTGCCTAGCTATGGTGCTGCATTAAGCTTTCATGAAAGTGAAAGTTAATTAGATATGATGACTGAACTCCCGGGATCATAATTAGCTGAACTGCGTGACTGCTCTCCTGTAATTAAATGTCATTTTCTCTCAGTTCACTGAGCCTGAAAAAAAGAAGAGGAAGAGAAAGAAGAAGAACACTACTGCAGAAAATGTCAGTTACAACAAATTCACCTGTGCCCTGTGGACATTTCTGGAACAGGGGTAAGCCTGGATGACAATAAATGGATTTAAGATGGTTGTCAGTAGTTCACACTAAACTAATAAAAAGAGCCTCTTCTTGGTGGGCTCACACTGCTCAAATTTTGTACCACTCTCTGACATTTGGACTGTGCTTTTGGTTTGGGATGTGGACATTCAGAGGTCGTGGATGAGTGGAAACACTCAAGGTTAAAGTGTGAAGGTGAGAGGGAGAAGAGGTCATATCCGCAGGTGAGAATTAAATCTGCACTGCCATCCTGGCAGGTGTCATATTTGGATAACCCGAGGGATGACAGAAAAGAGTGAAGAGAGAAGAGGGAGAGGAGAGGAGAAGGGAGCCAGTCCAATAGAGTACACGGCAGGTCTCTTGTTATGTGTTAGAGGAGAAGAGTCAAACCTGCAGGATCCAAACTATTGACTGACACCAGAGGACACTTACAAGGACAATTACAACAACAGCAGCTACCAAACCCTCTGCTGTATGGTGTACAACAATGTACTCTATGCTTACAAGTCTATTTTTGTGACCCTGCCATTTGTACCTTTGGAAGTAAAATAACGTCTTTTAAGATGCTGCAAAGAATATATTACAGTATACCCTGGAGAAGAGGAATGCCATGATTCATTTTTAAAGGCAATTTTTTTCATATTTTTTGGGCCCATGACCTTCTAATCCCTTTATCCCAGTAAAATTATATATATGGGTCTTGCGCAAGTGGCTGTTAGGTAATGCATTGCTTTTCGCAGAAGATCTAAAACTTTGCTAATTCCTCAACGGTGGTGGTTTGAGCTCTCAAATTAAACAACATTCAACAAAGCTTGTCATAATATTAAAGGGAAGGCTTAGGAATTTTACATAATTTTGAATTTTAGAATCATTTCAAAACATTTTTTTAAAGGAATAAAAGAAAAATTGGCATCAGACCCTGCACATTGTGGTCCATGTTTAGATGATTGAGTATAGAATTCTCTAATAAGCTCAATGATGGAAAGGCATCAGCATATACTAGCTGAAAATGTTATATACATGGTCTATTATAAAGACAAAACAATTCAATTATGTACCCAATGAGACAGAAATACCAATAAAATATAATGTTATTATAAGGTGACTGAGAAAAAACAGTCTTCTACTGTTTTTCCCTTTCCTTTCTTTTTTTTTTGCACTTTCTATCCCTTTAGAGTGGCCAGTTCCACCAGTCGTCATTGGCAGAAGAACCTCTCATTGGCAGAAGAACCTCTCCGCCTTGGAGGACGTAGTCATAAAGAGTGTTGCCAGATCAATCAGTAGAAAGTAGCAGCCACTAGGACTGCAGAAAGGACAAGATTCCTCGGTGGCTTCCCGCCCATGAATTATTCTAATGGAACAGAAGCAGTTGAGAAAAAGTGCTTTTTTCTTTGCGCAAACTCAGTACTCCATTCCAGGTCCTACCTTAAGTTACTTCACTTGAAACTAAAACTTTGTACTCTAAGTCATATTTTACTTTTAAGTATGCACCTTGTACTTTCCAGTATAACAATGTAATTCTCCTTCATGTCTTCTGACTGTTTTGCATACATCTCTAAGGAAGCATTCATGAGCACATGCATGAATGTACCTTGGTTTGGGGGATGTCATTGATAGGAACACCCACAGGCTATGTTCTCTATGATAATCACTCATTTTACTGTCTCCGTACACTCTCTCCAATGAGACATCATTGACGCTGAAAGAGACAGTGTGAGTGGGGAACCTAATTACCTTTGCCCGATGGACAGAAAATGATCGCAGCGAATGTAATAAGGCTTTGACATGTTTGCCAGAGAAAACGACTTGGGGCTCCCTGCCGCTTTTTGAATTAGAAAAACGACAGGTTAAAAACCCACCTGCGTCTCTGACTCAATCACAAATGTGGAGTCACTCCCCCCTCAACTCTGCTCTGTTCCTACATGCAAAACTATCTGCATCGGTCACAGACTCAAAACTTTTTCAAGTGAAAAACCGCACAGAGCGCTATCATCCTTGATAAAGTTTCATCCCCTAAAACAGCTTTTTCTGTCGTCTATTGGTTCCACTTGATTGAGATTTCTTGTCAGAAAGTGTCTCTACAACATCTCTCATCCCTTGAAAACCCTAAGAAAGCCCCTGAAGTGCCCAGAGACCTAATTTTGAGCCAGTTTTCATTAGATATAACCT
Organism: Istiophorus platypterus; assembly: GCA_016859345.1. NCBI lineage: Eukaryota > Metazoa > Chordata > Actinopteri > Istiophoriformes > Istiophoridae > Istiophorus > Istiophorus platypterus. The sequence continues at coordinate 12,729,636 of CM029130.1, read as the reverse complement.
CATTCAGTACATCAGCACAAAAATTTCTCCATAAAGTAGACCAGTATGAACCAAGGTAAACCATTTTGTCTTATTTCTTATTATGGTACACGTATTATTGGTGAGAAGACAGTGAGTTTAAATTTTTTTCTGATATATCTGAGATTTGCATTTGACACATTGTGCAGTATCTGGAGTTGTACCTTATAGATGGTTCTGGTACTTTAAAATGTCATTATTAAGACTTTTAGGAAATTAAACACCTTTTCTTACTATTAATGACTGGGATTTCTTCAACAATAGCTATTAAAAGTATTTACATTCTGAATTTATCTCTGTATAGTAATTTTCATTCCATGTGGCAGAACCCGCCATTATCTAACTATGCGCAAGGGATTCACAGAAGAGGATGCATGCATTAAATTAAGCATGAAGGTTTTTACTTTTATACTTTGACATCAGCCAAACAAAATATTTCCTACTGCTGGTAGTTATTAAAAGCGTTGAACTTCCATAATACGTTGTGGCTTTTACTGTGAAATGGTCAGAGGTAATGCAATGTATTTTTCACTGTAGTTAGCAATCATTTATCAAAATTCAATCTATAAACAAAACAAAAGTTTTTTGATCACAGATCCGTTATAAATATTACAGGGAGTAATTGAACATGAAGGATCCGTCACAGTGTATTTGTTTGATTAAGAATTGCAGGTAACAAGCTGCATACTGACGGTAACCAATTCCACTGGGCCCTCCTGTTTTATGGAAAATTACTCGTGCCATGTACAGCATGAAATCAGATCAGATGCTTATGGCAGTGAAAGGCTAATTTTTGCCTGACTTCTATATTTAGACAACAAAATTTTATTTGGCTGCACTATACACAGGCACCCTGGTTATTCTTTTGTAGCATTTTTGACAAACTACCCAAGAAGTGCTTGCTTTAGTATCAAACCAAACTTGCTCTAACCACCAGTAACCATAGATGTCTACAACTCAACCAGGTATAAAATCTTAACTTTAACGACCTTTTAGATATTTTTTGTTCTTTTCAGAGTAGCATTTCAAGAATAGAAAAGGATGAAATTAAAAATCCCAAATTCCAGTGAAAGAGAAGAGCCACGGAGCTATATAGCAAGGATGCATCATCTGAATCTTGTTCAAAGGGGAGTCTTTTATAGAGGCTTTAAATTTGTGACAGCAATCTATGTAATATAATCACATTAAACTCCCTTCAAGAGCCTCCAAAATTCTCCTCATGTTTACCTGATCCCTTATCACAAAAGTCCTGAAGTTGAAGACAAACTGCTGTGATTTTTCTGAACAAATCATTTCCCTGTCATCCGGGGTGCATGCCAAACAAAAATAAATCGATATCATCACATCCTTCTGAACAACAGTTGTCTGTTTTGACCTTTCCCTTTCATCAAAGCTTTCTATGGCATAGTCTGTCTTCCAGCTATACTGTAGCTTTACATCCTTCCTGCCTATCTGGCTGCCCGAGGGCACTTAAGGTGTCTACTGCTAATTCCACCTGAGCCCTTAATTACCTCATTAATTTAGGCTGACAGGGTAGGTTAAAACCCCTCTGTGATCCCTAGGCTACATACACAGACATTAGCCACTGAATGGGAGGCCCTAACCCAGTCCCCTTTTTGAGACCCTTAAGTGTTTAACAAGGTTTATTACTGATCCACAACTTTATCTTTATGGATCTTGGCCTCTTTTTTCAAAAGCATCTTAATTGCTGATTGACTCACAATTTAACCAACATCATCTTAGCACTTAGCTACTGTGGAAATTCTTGTCTGAAAGGTGATATTAGGGACATTACAACCAATTTGGCTGCTAAGCTAGGATAGTGCCTCTTATGGAAACCATCAGTTGAGGATTTTCAGTGTGGCTTTAGCTAAGCCATCTCCCATCTGGATCTATTCTATAAGATGGTGACTGAAGGACAGCAAGTGAGAGAAATACAATGGCTTGAAGCCTCTTGGAGATCCTATCTAGACAGAGGACTAATAAGGAGAGGGCTGAGAGGAGGGTTATATTGGTCCAGCAGGATGGCATGGAGGAGAAAGAAGGGCCATCACACATGTTCAGCCTTGACTGAAGATGGGATTAGAGCAAGGCGGGGGGGGGCAGTGATAGAGAACAGACACAGAGGAAGCGATAGTGAAGGAAAGCAAGAGAGGGTGAATGAAGGAATAGGGGAGAGGAAGATTGATGGCTGACTCGTCCTCGCTAGGTGATTTTTTTTTTTTTTCCCATCTCTCTAGATGAAGCCAGCCAGGGGCCTAAAATTCTGCCATGGTGGAGAGAAATGGCCAGATGGTGATGGAGGAAAAGAGCATGATAAAATCACAGAAATACAGAGAAGATAGAAAAAGGAAGAGGGAGATGGTTTGCGATAATTGTGATGATTGTGAGAGTAGGAGGAAATGGCTGAATATAGTTGAGGGTAAAGGGATTTATATTAGGTAAAAAATTATAGAAAATATGAAGGTTTAATGAAATTTTTAGAAAAAAGATTTGAGCGTAGACACTGCCTCATTTTTCTCTGCTCCTTTCTGTTTTCGTAAACCTTTACAGAGAGACACTAAAATGCACCGAAACATAGTGCAAGTGAAATTTATCTGGCTACAGCTGGGGTACTTTGCCACATGTGCAGCACAGAACAGCAGACTGACCTAAAGGCATAACTCCATCTAAAATGGAAAACAGTCATTTGTATTTTTTGGTAAATTCATGGTATATGGGGGTAAACTGATTATGTAACTGAACTTCAAGAAGAAAAACGTTTGACAGTTTCATTGTTGTCATTATATCTATTAATATATCAGTTTTGGTCTAATTATTAAGCTCTGTGGAACTAACTGTAAACACCCTGTTTTTCTGTGCTGAAAACTTTTATGACAACAAAATGCATGAAGTTTTTATTTAGGAATTTAAAGTCAAAGTTATATCCTTATTCTCAACTATTTTTGCATAAGGAAATTAAACTGCATCAATTTTGCATGATTCAAATAGCAAAAAGACAGTGTTAGTTACATGTCTGTCCCTTAACATTCAGCATTTTGGACCACCCAAACTATGAAACGACAGTTAAAGCATGGATCCTTTTTACGAAATGACTGTAAGCACCACAAAATCTGAATCTCTTATTAGTTACAGATACGGTGCTTGTGATCACACATTTCCACAACCTGGGGGTATGAAGGTTGTAGCATGGATCAACAAAGTCAAGGCACCGTGAATCATGAATGACGTGTGATCCAAGACATTTATTTTGTTCAGCTTCCGTGTACTTTTGAAAAAAAAGAGCCATTTATGGATTTCATTGTCTTGAATCATGTCAGTTCCTTTGATATCGGCAGAGACTTTATTGATTTGCAAGTATAGAGCTTTGCCATTTGACTGACTGTCAGTTCATACAGTTAGGTTCATACGGTTAGGTTTATAAGTATCTGGACGGTGACACAATCTTTGAATCTTTGCCTCTGTACACCAACACAATGGATCTGAAACACAGCCTCCAAGATGTGATTGAAGTGTAGACTTTCAGCTTTAATTGAAGGGCTTTGACAAAAAAATTTGAACTAACCATTCTGACATTAAATCCATTTATATGCATAGTCCCTCATTTTCAGAGAGTCAGGAGTAATTGGAAAAACATCATTGTGAATATAAGTATTATTTCAAACACAGGATAAACTTCATTAAAGTAAAAGTCTGCCTGAAGTTTGGAACCTATAGACATTACAAAATGCTGAGTTTCCTCTCTTGAGATCTTTTGCCAGGTCTTAACTGCAACCACCTTCAGTTTCTATTTGGTTTTGGACCTTCTGCCCTTATATTTGTCTTCAGTAAGTGAAAGCATGCTTGGTTGGGTTGAGATCAGGTGACTGACTTGGCCATTTCTTTATCTTGAGAAACTCTTGGGCTGCTTTCAAAGTCTGTTTTGGTCATTATAAATCTGTACTGTGAAGCATTCTTCAATCGGTTTTCAGCATTCGGCTGAATCTGAGCAGATAGTATAGCCCTGTACACTTTGGAATTCATCCTGCTACTTCAATCAGCAATCACATCATCAGTGAACACCAGTGACCCACTTCTATTGGCAGCCACACATGCCCATGCCATAACACTGCCTCCGCCATGTTTGACAGAAGATGTGGTGGCTTTGAATCATGGGCTGTTCCTTTTCTTCTCCGTCCTCTTTTCATCCCATCATTCTGATGCAAGTTAATCTTGGTTTCATCTGTCCAAAGAATGTTGTTCCAGAATTGTTTTTTTAAGATGTTCTCTAGGAAAATCCAATCTGGCTTCTCTGTTCTTAAATGTGTCCAGTGGTTAGCGTCTTGTGATAAACCCTCTTTATTTACATACACGAAGGCGTCCCTTGATGGACGGATTGTTTTGTTTTTTCAACCTAATGGGACAACAAGGGAACAGGCAACACCTGGCCATGAAACTCATTGTCCGTCAATCGTCCAATTACCAAAAAAATGTGTCACTGTCCAGATACTTATGTACCTAACTATATACATCATCTTTTTTCATAAAGATATTTAGAGCAAAGTGGGACCATGTCTCAGCACTATTTGAATATTTACTGAATTCCAGTATTGTATTAAAATATGTCATCATGGGATTAAGCAATTCTTATGTTTCTGCAAATTCTGCAAATTAGCTACAATTTAACAATAACATACAAAAATGAGCTTAAAACTTTGTTTCAGAAACACTTCCAACACAAAACATCTAGAGGGTACAGGAAATGCAATAAGTAGATAAAAGGTGATAAGAGATATGAAAACCTTTCTCATAATAACTTTGAAGCTTTGCTGAACTCAACTAAAACTAAAACTATGAAATAAATCATACCAATTATCAACAAATAACTTCATAAAAGTCAAGGCTACTGTATGAAAGCAGACACAAGCAGTATGTCCTTCCCGTACCTGTAGGCTCGCTTCCCTTACCTTAAGAACACTGAATAAACCTTACTATCAATTTACAGGTCCATTAAATCAACTGTGATAGTGGCGGAGAACAGAGGGGAGAGGTATTACAATTTTGTTATTGGTCAAACATTGCTGGCCTGTGAAATAAAAACAGGTCATATCCAGCACGGGCTGGGCAAATGGAGAAAAAGAGCGTGAGGAAGGGTTGAGAGATATGTCACCGCTGTGTCCTTTCTGATAACTGAGTTTTCACTTGCCTTCACCCCCCTCCCCACTGTAATAAGGGTTGACACATATTTGTGACATATACTGTATCTCTGTACCCTGGGGCGTGATAGCATCCCAACACCCCACTCAGCTGGTGATGGAGGGATAGCGACAGTAAGCGATAGAAAAATAGAGGGGTTTTGTGGCTCAAATATACCGGTTACTGCAATACTAAATCTGTGGGAGATATGGAGGCTGTGTATGTGTGTGAATGGGGGGCAGAAAAATTGGAATTTGTGCAGCTCATGTGTCTCGCTTTTAGATGTGTAGGATGACATGGAGGAGTAGATGGAAAATCATTGGGTACCTCAGGGATTCCATTTATTCACATATCCATTTAGTAGCCGCTTGTACTACTCAGTGTCACAGGGCAGAGCAGACCTGCTTATGCAGGGAACTTCCATCCAACTTTGGCATCCCCAGGTGTTCCTAATTCAGATTTGAGGTATATTCCCTCAAATAGAAAGTTTCTATCCAATCCTGAGGTTCCGTCTCAGGTTGCCTTGCCCGTTACACCTCCATCGAAACGTGCAAAGTGGGAGCCTCAATTTTGGGTGCCATTTGTCCCATTCCTATATATAGTAGACAATTTTATTGGACAGGTATCAGGTTCTGTGACTAAAAGTTGAAGGTAGGAAGCTTCAGTATACAAAATGTTCAGGGGAGGAGTTAATTCTGACTCCCAAGGTGCATTTAGAGGGGAAAAATTGAATCACGGAGCTTACAATGCTGTCTGGTGAGCTGCAGACAGCAGGAGGAAGCTAAAGATTAGAGTGTTGACAAAACTAAATGAAATCTGCAGCTGAAATTAGATCATTTTTTTAATTCTGTGTCAATTTTGACAGTATTTTTGCCCAAAATATTTTTTATTTTATTTTTTTAACAAACTGAAACATTAAAACATTTTGAATTCCCTTCCATTCTGATTCACACGTATGACCGGTTTCTTTGCCATACCAATGGCACCTAAGACTTGTGGGTAGTGGGTATTGAGACCTGTCAAGCAAGTCAAAATGATGGTAAAAACATGATTTCTCTTAAAAAAAAACCCAAAAAGTTAAAATAATTAAACGGATGGCCATAACATAAATAACATTATTCAGGAGATTCCCTTCTTTCTGCTCTAAGTAACATTCAGGGTATCGTTTAACTGCTTAATTTAAATGGGAATACTAAGGGAGCAAAACAAATCTGGAACTTGTTTCAGTATGACAAGGGGTCACTGGAACAAATCGGCAGCAATACTGCCAAGCTACACTGTATTCTGATTTCATAATACATCCATGGTTAAGCAATACTTCAATCCAGCAATGATTTGTTGTTATATCCTATTCCCCATTTTGCAACACAGCATTGTCAATGTGCTTTGCAATCCCCCATCTGAACTTTGCCTTACCAGATGTGAGAACAGCTTTGTGTTAAAAACAATGAAAGAAAAGAAATTCAATTCAATTCAATTCAATTTTCTTTATATAGCCTCATATCATAAAAGAGGTTACCTCAGGGTGCTTTTCCTATAGAGCAAGTCTAGACCAGACTCTATATAGTTATTATTTACAGAGACTCATCATCTCCCCAATGAGCAAGCACTTGGCCACATTAACAACGAATTACTCCCTTTTAACAGGTAGAAACGTTGAACAGATCCTGGCTCATGGTGGGCGGCTGTCTGCCTCGACCGGCTGTGTTGAGAGTCAATGAGAGAGGGAGAGAGAGGGAAAGAGCGAAAGACAAAGGGGGGGCATAGCACGATAATGGGACTATTAGCAACGCTAATAGTTATACTAATGGGGCTAATAATATTACTAACAGGACTAAATGAAATGGTAGCAACAGCAATCATAATAATTAAAGCAGTGGATGCTGATCAGGCTCATGGGGCAGTAGGTGGTCTGCAGCCATGGATCCAGACTCTGCAGCACCAGAGGCAGAAAAACTTAGAGAAAGTGACAAGAGGAGAAAGGAGAGAGGTGAGAAAGTACAAAACCCAAGAGAAAGAAGAAAAATAGTAATGAGCATTTTTGAGTTATTACTGCAAACAGGGAAATAGCAGGAAGTGGAGGAAAGGAGAATTCGGTGCATCATGGGAAGTTCCCAGGCACTCTAGGCCTATAGCAGCATACGGAGGGGCTGGCTCAAGCTGGGCCTGAGCCAGCCCTAACAAAAGGTTATGGCCCCATTGGGGCCTCAAAAAGGAAGGATTAAAACCTAATCTTAAATGTGGAGATGGTGTCTTCCTCCCAGACCCAAACTGGATAATATTGCTTAAGGGAAGCATGTAAATGGTGAACAGAGCTGGTCCAAGGACAGAACCTTGTAGAACTCCGTGACTAACTTTTGAGTAGATGGAGGATTCATCGTTAATGTATATGAATTGAAATTGATCTGATAAGTAGGACTTAAACCAGCAAAGAGCGAGTCCTTTGATGCCAATAAAATGCTCCAGTCTCTGTAATGGGATTTGATGGTCAATAGTGTCAAATGTGACATTAAGATAAAACAGAACATGTATGGAGACAAGTTCTTTGTCCGATGCGCTTAGTAGGTCATTTGTAACCTTCACCAGTGCTGTCTTTGTGCTATGATGCCTCTAAATCCTGACTGAAAATCCTCAAATAAACTATTATTGTGTAAAAAGTCGCACAACTCATTGGCGACAGCTTTCTCAAGGATCTTAGAGAGAAAGGGAAGGTTGGATATGGGTCAATAGTTGGCTAAAACATCTGGTTCGAGGGTAGGCTTTTTAAGAAGAGGTTTAATTACAGCTGTCTAAAAGGACTGCAGTATACAGCCTGATAATACGGCCATATTGATAATAACTAATAATGATGTGCTAAGAGTAGAACTTCCTTAAGCAGCCTGGTTGGGATTTGGTCTAAGAGACAGTTGATGGTTTAGGTGAAGAGATCATTTAAGTTAGTTGGCGAAGGTTGACAAGAGAGAAACTGTCTCAAGTATATATTGGGTTCTACAGCGGTTTCTAATGTTCCTGTGCTTGAGGACAAATTAGTGCCAGTTGACGGCAGGAGGAGGTGAATTTTGTCTCTGATAGTTAGAATTTTATCATTAAGAAGCTCATGAAATTGTCACTACTCAGAGCTATAGGTTTACATGGATCAATCGACCTGTGACTCTCAGTCAGCCTCTTGAAAAGCAACCTAGAGTTTGTTTTTATTTTCCTCTATTAAAGATGATTAATAGGCTGCTCTGGCATTGCTGAGGGCCTTCCTTCAAGTTTTAAGACTGCCATGGCAGACTAGGGTGGGATTGTTCCAGTTTAGTAGAGAGCCATATCCTTTCAAGTTTTTGTGTTTGCCTTAATATACAGGTTTGGAGCCAAACCATGGAGCAAACCTCTTTTGTTTTATTATCTTCTTTTTTAGGGAGACAATAGAGTCGAGTGTCATTCTCATTGAGCTTGCAGCACTATCAACAAGCTGATCAAGGGGCTAAGCATACAAGTTCTCTGTTATATGAAGATATGGCAGTGAATTTAGCACTGATGGAATCCCTTCCTTAAATACTGAGATATATATAAAAGAACCTTGTTGAGAGTATTTTTTACTAATCTGAATACTGAGATCAGCCTTTATTATGTTATCATCATGCACCACTGCCTAGGTTTTCAGTAGCTATGGGATGAGAGGTATGACCCAGCTGATAACAATACTTAAGCACCACATTCTCCACTTTTTACACAATCCTTCTGCACACACTACTATGTATGGAAAGGTACTGAAAACTTACATTTAAACCATTAAGATCAAAAAGTCTCCATGTACGTGCACCTCTGCAGTCAATATACACAGTTCACAGAGCAGAGGTTTGACACTGTGGTTTCACAACTCAGTGGTCTCTGCTCTGCAATGTCTCTTGCATGATAAAACCCTCTTCATTCTGTATTCTTACTGAGTCTGGACTACATCTAATGTGACTTGCTAAGAAGGTCATTGAGGTTAGATAAAAATACATGCACGAGTGTGTTTTTATTATAGGATTCTGTGATCTATTTACGGTTATAAATGTAGAAGTTATAAACTATAAAAGATAAGCACATATTAGATAGGCACAATAAGTACCTCTCCTAATTTTAAAGACTGATCAGCATACATCAGTATTGCAGTGGTCTGATATATCCCAAACTATCAGATTAACTAACTGAGTACTTCATTGAACAAATGCATCATGTTTCAATGTTATGTAATGCTATTAATCATATAAAAATGGATATTGTTAGAATTTGTTATACAACCGTATTGTCAGTATTTACAGTCCATCTGTTTAATCAGATTTGAATTTGTGCCACTTCCAGTTGTTTCAAACATTTATGCAGCTTTGAGCTGATTGTTTCATCTTTTATCCTTTACTTTTAGCTGTTTCCCCTTGTATCCATTATTTTCAGCAAACTATTCCAACTTTTAGCATTTATCCATTACTCTTAGCGAGCTATTTCAGTCATATATCCATTAATTTTTAGCAAACTGTTTCACTACCCATCCACTACTTTTAGCTATGTCAATCGTTAATTCTTTAGCTATCTCCTCCAACCATTGCTCCATTAACTATCTTATTGAAACATTTATCTATTGCTTTCATCTAACCATTTAGACCCTTTAACTGGTTTTCACACACTTTACATCATATACAATATGTATTGTTCAGGTGTTACAGCTGACACAATATGTGGATATCCCTGCAATATGTACTTTCTGAATTTTTGATCTATTCTACAATTTTTCTGCATACCCCCGCCAACTATACAAATATCCTTTGGGTATAAGTACCTCTGGTTGGCAATTACTGATCTAGTATATTGTTATCAGTTGTTTCCAAAAGCAAAACAGCATTTTAAGAAGTCTGTTAAACTTAAAGGGTTTTCATGAATAAATGAAGAAGACAAGGTAACAGTAGATGAAACTATTCTGTGCTAGAGCTTCTGGATCCATTTGTTAGTCGGTAATACCTTTTGTGTTTCGATAAAATCTTTAAGGATTCCTATTGAAATACCTTGAGCCACAGAGCCAGCAAAGAACCCATTTCATTAATAACTTTATGTCATTCCTTTTCATTAACCACCCACTCCAATAAAGCTCTAAAACTTTGAGCTAATAACCTTTGCAGCTAATGGTCTGAGACTGAATAATGTGAAGTCATTGGACTCAGAAGTCAATGCTGCCTCCTGACCTTACAACCTGTAATGAAATGCATCTCCAGCCTAATGTGAAAATTATTGCTACATTTAAAAATGAGCCTTGTTTTGCTTTAAGGAATAGTGGAAAGTTCAACCGTAGTATATTTTTTTTCATAGCAGGAAGGTAGAAACAAATCCTGATCCTGCTGGGACATAGGTGGTATCTGAGGTGTCAGACGCCAACACATCTTGGCCACATTTACGACTCCTTTAACAGTATTGACCTTTATTCAACATGAGACAGTGTACTGTATATTTTCATTGTACTGTTAGTCCCCCTAAGGGTGTAAAATGTCTTGTCTGTGTCATCCTTGCTATCAAAATCTCCTTATAAGAGCAAAAGTTTTTAATTTTTCTGACCAAAAACAGCATCTTAATTTAGGTTGGGGAAGTGAGCTTCAGTCCACGCTCAGTCATTGTTAATAGCAGGTTAATTACTGTTTGCAGAACAGTAAAAAAAAAACTCTGTGACAAGCGTTTCAAATTAAAGGTTAGATTAATACATCTTGGGACTGTTGTGAAACTGTCATGGTTCTGATCAGAATTCATCAAAGGCTTCTCAATTAGGAGACATCTCCGTTGACACCGAAGAGCTTTTCCATCTAATGAAGTACCTCACATTAGTGCCCTGCTGGTAAATTATTCAACTTAACTCCTTATGGGGGGGTGGATGGAAAGACAGAGAGAGAAAAAATAAAATAAAAATTAAAGAAGTCTCCTCATCATTTTCAATTCCTCACCTTTCTTCCTTACTGCCCTCCAGATCACAGAGAATATTCACTTAATCAGATTTATGATTTATCCCATTTAAATTCAGTCGACTTTCTCAAATGCTAAGAGATGGTGGGTGGAGAAAGAGAGATTGAGAGACACTGACAGAGAGAGAAGCAATTTACAATCTACACTAGAAAGACACCTAGTGTGGGTGACCTCTATTTGAATGAATAAAGATTGGCTCTTTATATGTTCCACTATGGTGCCATTTCTAATGACCATAAATTATTAACGGTTAGTGTCTCAGACTCAAAAATCGTAGGGCAGCTTCTCCTGATGTGTTTTATTATAGTCAAAATATGGAGATTACCACCTATGAGCATTTTATCATAGTGTATGATCATGTTATGTTATATGGACTGTACCTGAGGACAAAGTCAGACAAGCTAATTTTAGATTATCGTATTGACTAAGTTTTTATGATTACACATGCAGATCTCTCTGTGCATGGCCGGATACTATTAGGACTAAATTAAACTATATTTGTGATTTGGGTGGAATGATCCTTTAAGTACATTGGCTGAGGAATGAAAAGTAGTGTGGGCTCCATTTTAACAACAGCCTGTTTCAGCCTCAGTTAAGTTTATTTGAATATCTCAAAATCAAAAGTTCTTGTTCATAGCAGCATTCAATTCATCTCTCTCATTCTATTTTTATATTGATAATTTCTTAACTCTCTAAATGATTTAATTAGCATCTTCACAACAATCAGTAAAATATGAGTTTGTTCACTTTTAAAGATCTCTCCTCGCCATAATTAGTTATACCTGAAGGAACTGATTAATTTGGTTCATCTAACCTCAGAACATTGAGTCTAAAAGATGGGGTTAGTTAATGGGCTTCCAAATAAATAGAGATGTTGATGAAAATAATTCATGTAATTTTATCCAGATAAATCTAAATACTGCATTAATTACAGGTTTCTAAAGTTTTCTAGAGAGGCAAGGGTTCAGCAAACAATAAGGGCACATAATGTGTTGAGTAAAGAGGTTGAGAGGAGTAGTTGAACCTAAGCAAACTGTATCCTTACCATAGCATCTAAGGGTAGGTACTTAACTCTGACACATTATATACATTTGTGGCAGAATAAGTTGGATGGTGCTGAGGGGTGACTTAGGTAGAATCCCTTCAGTGATAAAGCATACAGTATAATTTCACACCGCATAATTTGCACACACTCAAGCGTAAGACAAGACAAAAAGGTGGAACTTAGGAATTTAATATAAAATGAAGCAGCGAGAGGATTAAAGGTGACTATGTCTAAGAGACTGAATAGAGAATGAGAGGAGAACAGTTCAGGTAAAGTCAGTACCCACTTCATTTCAGCAAAAACGGATGATTGCCGGGCCTCACTCAACAAAAAACAGGTTAAGGGGTAAAGTCAGGTGGGCACAATAAGCAGACAAGACACCAGTGGCTGGTGCCAAAGAGATGTCAACCCTTCAAACAAAATGCAACAGTAAATGAGTTTGACTTTTTGTTAGAAATGTACACTAGACAATTCTAAGCTGATATTTTAGGACACACAGCTGAGGGTTGAAATCTCTGCGGATGCTGTAAAACATCAAAATCCACTCCTGACTTTCTGTGCTGCCTTTCTTTCAGACATATCACTGGCTTTTCCAGTTTAAACTGCTCGACTTCTGTCACACAACTTTACTTCTCCAACCCCACGGCTTCACTGGCCCAAGAAATAACTATTCTAAAAGCATTCCATGGAGTTTTTGATCCCCTCTCTTAGACTGGGAATTAATGATCAATAACCAGAGAGCACGGTCTACCCACCTTTCCATTTAAAAGGTGGATCACACATCGAAAGTTCAAACTACCAACATATTGCTTTTGTATGAATATATCCAAATTTGAAATTTTCATTAGTTATTGAAATAGCAAAGTTGCCACATATTTCCATAAATACAGTATACAAATTATTTTAGTGTTACTGTGTGTGCAGCATGTCAGTGAGAACATGCCAGAAAAATTTTCCCCATTTAAAAATGATGTTTATAGTGGAGTTTGGCAGTCTTCCAAGTTGGCATATGACAGTGTCTAGAGTGACACATCTCTCTGTACTACTTGTCTTATACTTGTCTTATATGTTTAAGACAGTGTAGCAGAGAGAGGGGATTTTGCTCTGTAGCTAAGCTTAAATCCTTGGTTTTGCAATACAAATAAAGACTCGCCCCCAATTTACTGAGACAGGCACAAACCACCTAGATTTAAAAAAATTTTTATGTTTTTCCCGAAATTAAAACATGCATTCACTGAGCAGTAAGTAGTGTGATTAAAGTTTTTTTTTTTCCTTTACTAAATCAGTTGCAAGGAGCTATTATAATAATTAGAATAAATCCATTCTTCATTTTGGACTCTCTGCCTTACGCTCCTTAAAACACACATTCATCAGTTCTACTGCTCCAATTGATCCACTGGGAAATTCACGCAAATAAAGCCGGGCTTTATTTGATGACTGACAGCCACTGCGGATGGATGATGCCGAACCCTAGTTTATAGTTTTAAACTATGATGCCAAATTTTTATGTTCAGAGGAGGCAAACCAATATGATCAGATAAGACGGGGTTTTCAATTTTGCCTACACTGATTCTGTGGGACACTACTTTATTTTAGAGATAAGACATACACGGACACTGATGCACCCATACATCACAAACGCATCTCTAAACTGTCAGTGATGGATTTGCTCCTATCTAATGAAATGGCCAGGTGGTTAAATGGATGTATCCATGTAACCATGACATTTACCCTTGACTCATATGTTTACTTAACCCACACAAGCACTTCTGAAGATCTTGACAGCACAACGATCCCTTAAGTGATGATGATTTGACCCCTGCAGGTTTTTTTATATGAGTCTTTCTATGGCCCCCCTCTGACCCCCTTTCCTCATTATCAAATTGCTTGGACTGTATGTCAATCTTTACTCCTCATCTTAAGGTATGAAAACACAACAAATACATTTAGTTAACTAATAGGTGCCAGTTCTGTTGTAAATAATATTCCCAGACTTTAAGTCAAATCTGAAGCTTTCGAAGAAAGGCATCAAACTTTTCCAAGAATGATGCATTTTTCTAGGAACATACACTAGGCACAGCATTCCTACAGATTAGCATAGAAATATTGTACATTTACAGAGCCGTGTGGCATGATAGAAATCTGTTTTCCCAATTCTAAATTGGATTAGTGAGATGTTCTCCCACTGAGCGTGAAGAGAGGAGCAGGCGTGCGGAAATTTTTTTTCACTAAGAGGAATCTTTTTGGCTACACAAATCACCCTGAGAGGCTTAGCTGCCTTTATTGTTGGACTCTGTGCTATGATGACACGCCTAAACAACGAAACAAATTCACATGCACACACAGAAAACACGTGCAGGGACATACGAGCTGTGCACGCGGAGAAAAGGCAAACACAGAAACGGACCACACAGAAATGTGTGTGAACATGTACACACTCAATCAAACATACACCACTAAATATCAGATTCAAATGTACACACACACACACACACACACACAACTGGGATCCCTCACAATGAAAAGGGTGTGAAATGAGTCCAAGGTGTGTTGCACTGTTGGAAGGCTTTTAACACACGCCTGGACACCAGCATGTGGTCATAGCCCCTTATTGTGAGCTGGTCAATGCAGCTCACAAGGCTGGCTGAGAACAAATAGCTGCATCATCTCTCACTGAAAGTCTCATTGGAGGTTCAGTGCTAGTGGCACAATCTCTGAAGCCTGGGCTATTCTAGTCCTTCACATTCAGCTATTCTAAGATCTCTTGTCTAACTCAACTCTGACAGATTCTGAAAATATAAAGAGTTGCTTCATTGAGATAAATGGTCAGTGGTTCTAGTTCTCCAATCAGGCACCATTAAACCATTGCAGAGGAAGAGGGTGCAATAAGACGACGTACTAAAAAAATGCCACTCAGAAATAATATGGTGGGAAAAAAGGCAGAAAACGTGGTGGAAATATTTCATTTATGTTTGTTTCGTGTATTGTGTTGTTGTTTTTTATACTTTGTGGCATTCCCACACATATCTTATGTGTCATACTTATAATTATTTTTTCCCAATGATGTGTCACTCACTTGCTCACTTTGCTTGTTTTATCAACAGACTTGCGTTAAGAATTCTTGACAACTATGGGGAATAAAGATCCGTCTGCTTTTTAAGTATTGAAT
Organism: Istiophorus platypterus; assembly: GCA_016859345.1. Taxonomy (NCBI): domain Eukaryota; kingdom Metazoa; phylum Chordata; class Actinopteri; order Istiophoriformes; family Istiophoridae; genus Istiophorus; species Istiophorus platypterus. Next base: position 12,714,259 of record CM029130.1, on the reverse strand, counting down.
TTCCTTTCCTTGAACTCTACTGGAGGGATGAACACCTTTCTTTAAAAAGATATTCTCTCATTTGGTGTTTTGATTCTGGGGGTAGAGAGTGCTGTCTAACATATCAGCCCAAAACCTCCTATAGGTATTCAAATAGGATGAGATCAGGTGACTGTGAAGGCCATAGCATCTGATTCACATCATTTTCTTACTCATCGAACCATTCGGTGACGCCTCTCACCCTATGGCTGGGGGCATTTTCATAAGGTATATTCAGTAATTTTTCAGGTTTTGCGTTTGTCACCCGTCTGTATCTTCAGTTTGTCTAAGATATGTATCTTTTGTTTGTTTTACACATTATTCGATTATTTTTTCATTATATGTACTATCTGTTTCTATCAATTCTATGTTATTCACATGTTTGTATTATTTATCTGATGAATCAAATTTGTATCTATGATAACATTTTTTTCAGTCTGTTTGATATATGTACATATTTATTCATTCACCAAATTCATTATGTCATATAATATAAACATTGGTTTGTTCATTTGCCATATCATTTGATATGCTATATATATCATGTTTTGTGTCATTTCATACGCATAACTCAAAATATCTTCAAGTACATCGCTAATATATTGCTTATTCAATATATAATTAATTTTATAAGTTATCTACTGTTTGTTTATACAGTTTATGATCGATGGAGTATAATTCTCTTTTATTAATGAAATATATTGCTTAAGGTAATCATTTCTAAATGATAATGCAACAGCAGGAAGTTTAAAAGTTGCAAAGATGGAATAATAGGATGTATAACTACATTACTTTTGGGGACAATGTGTTCAACAGCATCCAACATACTGTGCATGATGCCCATGTGAATATCATGTAATTGTTGTACTGCTCCATTTCGGCTAATCAGTGTAATTTGGAAGATGCCATGATGAGGCGATGACAGTCATCACCCCCTCCCACCCCTTCAGGCAAAGTTTTATTAAAATCCAGCCACTGGCATCCGAGAAATGTTTGACATTTGAATTGACAGACCAGAGCCGCTCCACAGTCTCTCTCCTGATTTCATCATTGGAGACAATGATAAAGTTGCTTTAATCTCATTTCACGTCTTGTCATCCTGCGTGATTGCTAGGATTAATAATGGCTAGATGTCCCCGAAGAACATTTTTAGCATTTACCATTTGAATTCTCTTGAAAGTAAAATGGTAGTATCAACCAACAAAATGTAAATTTACATAGGTTAGTCACTCTGTGACAATACCTGCCTCATGTGTGAAACCCAACAGTCATCACACAGCTTTGAAGTTTAGACAATTCAGAATCACTTTTGTTGTGCGAAGGTTATCTTCTCATCTTCGAGTGCAACTCTTACTCTGAAAAAAGAAGCTGTCTATCGTATCGTCTATCGTATTCATTTAGCAGAAGTGTTGGCTTGTAGGTATTGAACTGCAACAAAGAAGCCTATTCAAGGCTCAGATGAAACCAGCAAAGGTGAACCTTGAAAAATAAAGTGGATAAAGAGAGTATTTCATACAAAACCATCAAACAATATCTTTCTTACAGTTTACTTGAAAAGTTAGAGAGAGAGTTGCCGTTAAGAATTATTACATTTTTTAAGCATTTAGTGTTGGCTAAATAATAATTTTCCATTTGATTAAGCACAAATACTGAACTTGATATCAATGTCACAGTGATTGAAATTCTCAAGTACAAATTATCAGCTGTAATGATAATCATGTAGTGTTTGCTTTGTTGCTGTGCTTTTGGTACACCACTTAAATTGTGCTAATGGAACTTTTGAACGGGAAAATTGAATTTTATATATATATATATCTATATATATCTATATATATATAAATATCTATATATATATATATATATAGATATATATATATATGTGTGTGTGTGTGTATATATATGTTACAAATTTGTAGTTTTCCAAGTTAATTTAGTTTTAGCTAGTTAATTAGATAAGCTAGTTTTTTTTCCAGAATTTATTAAAAAAAATAAAAGAGTATCTATCCTCCATTTTATACCCTCATAATTTGTGTTGCTGCAGCCTTGTGGCTTATGTCATGTTGGGTTAGCTAACCAGAGCTAGACAGTGTTGTGCTTTGTAATTTTGTTTAATTTATGAGTCTTTTATACTTATGCTACTGTTAGGCTATGTTTTAGCATTTCACACATTACATTTTATTGGTTTTATCGAAGTAAAACAAGAAGTGAACAAATTGCACCTTACTATCTGATGCATTGTTGTTTTCAACTTTTAGCCCATTTCACGTAACTCTCATTGACATTGCATTCAGGCCCTGGTACAATATATTACAAAGCAGAAGCAGACAATGACACTGATGCACATCTGAATATACCACACTAGGTGGTAAAACATATATTTAACATTATAGTGCATTTCTAGTCAGCCTAGGGTGAGGATAAGAGCAGCCTACTTAAATTGTATAAAGGCATTCATTGTGGCTACATGGATGCAGAAAGTATAACAGTGGCTACTGTTGTAGCTAGATTAAGCTCAAGATGTTGGGAAATACACTAACTCACTTTTCTGGCAGAGAGTTAGATGAGAAGACTAATACCACTTTCACGACTGTCATTTAATTCTGAAGCTTCAGTCAGCAGCTGGTAAGTTTAGGATTACACGAAGACTAGAAACAGAGGGAAATAGCTCGCCTAAATGCTGTTGCTTTAATTCTTACAAAAACTGGATTGTTTAAAGAAGAATTCATTGTTTTACAGGGGTTATGCATTGGATCTTTTATTTATTAGTTGCTAGGGAAGTAGTAGAGACTCCAGGAAACAAACAACATTGCACACAACCCCATGTAAAATAGTGACTCGTAGTTTTTACTCTCAGGTTTTTGTAAGAATCAAACTACTGCCATATAGGTTGTCTAGGTCTCCTATTTTTATCCTTTTATCCATTTTGCACAGATTAAACATACGAGTGATAACAGTTTTATTAGTGAGCTTGACAGGTACTGTCAGGTACATTTTTGTTAGCTTTAGACAAAGCCAGGATGGTTGTATCCCTCCTGTTCCCAGTCTTGCTAAGCCGAGCTAATTGGCTGTAAAAAAAACGAACTAAAAGCATATTTTCAAAAATGTCTAACTATTTCTTACAGTGTCCAATCGTTTGATGCCATCTGCTTAGATACTCAGTTCTTTAGGTATGCCCTCTATTATACAGAGAAGTAATTCTGTTATTTAGCCTAACGTCATTGTTATAAATGGGTTGGACAATAGAGAAGAAACACCTTTCAGTATAATGCAATACAATCTAACAGCACAGCAGACTAAATAATCCAAAATGATCATACAGTCTAACAAACACCTATTTAAAGTTTCAACAAATACTGTGCATTAAAACCTTCATCAACGTAGGATTTATAGCTTGACTGTAACTTGTATTATACTGAATTATAAATGTAGCAGAGGACGTAACTACTCTCCAATGATTACTAGGTATGTAATCCACAAACATTTACCTCTTTCAGTTTTTTCAATAGCTATCTCACAGTAAGTGTCTGGTGTGCAAATTTTAAGGTGATTAAGAACATGTGAAATCAAGGTCTTGAGTTGATTAAACAATTCTTATTCACTCCTGCTAAAGCTCTTCAAAACTGGAATAACACAACTTAAACCATTTTTCCTGCCTTTCTCAGCTAATTCACTATTAGAAACTGATATCTGTCCCCAAAATGCAAGCTGATGATAACTGATTGCTATCTCCAGCCCAATGCCAAACTTTGCTGTATAAGCCTTGGTAGGCACTATACTTCTTATTCATCACAGTTATAGGAACGTAGGCTTCCTTGAATATTGATTTTATACAGACGTCATGAATGAGGGTGTATTAGAATACATGAGATAGTGTGATAAATTGTACGAACCAATGAAAAACCTGGTATAGTCTAAACTTTTACTAAAAATATAGCAAATAATAGATACATTCATCTGAATGCAGTGCACGTACAAAAAGGATTTGATATTTTCTTTATCCTCTTAGGGAAAACAATTAATGATCTATGTTAAGACAAAAACCAGATTATGCTCCTGCCAGCTGTGGTCCTTCACTGATCTTCATACTCAAAGGAGATGTGGGCAGTGAAAAAACAAAGGACTTTGGTATTTTTTATAATTTTAGTTGAATTCATTTATACTTAAACCTGTGCAAAAAATTTATTGTATGTACATTATCTGCTAAACACAGTGTAACCCAATCACTGAAGTTGTCTTGGCCAAATGTAGATTTACCAAAATTGCGAAGGGATACTTCAGATTTAGAGAATAGGGATTGCATCTCAATTTTAGAACCCAACTTGAGGATCCAGTGCAGGCAACCATCTACCCTGCTGAAGTCTACTAAAGCAAGACACTCAATCCCACAATAACAATCTTAATTTACTTATATATGTATTGGAATAAAATAATCCAATATTATCTCTAAAGCTCTAAAAGACGATTTTCATTTTGGCTGAGGGTTGATTTTTACGCTTCTTCTTTCTTTAATTCAAAGTCAAATAAACATGTTGTTTCTTGAAGCCTCATTATTTTTTATATTAGTAAATGGTTTTCAAGGATAATGACTTAATTAATTATATCTCTGAGCAATTTGCACTTGAATATCCTAAAATATCCTCCCTACTGCTCTGAGAACTCTGAATGCCTTTCTGAAAGAAGTGACCAGGTGGATTTTAAACCTCTCTATAAACCCTGTCAATGAAACAACCTCACTTCACTGGATGTGTGTGTGTGTGTCTGTTTGTGTGTGTGGGCGTGTGTGTGTGTGTGTGTGTGTGTGTGTGTGTGTGTGTGTGTGTGTGTGTGTGTGTGTGTGTGTGTGTGTGTGTTTGTGTGTGCCTGTGTGTGCCTGTGTGTGCATGTAGGCATAAGTGACCTAGTTCCCATATGCCAGATGCGTGTGTGCCTGACTCACCTCCAGTGATGGTGTGGGTTCGCAGAAAAGAAGAGGTGGGGTTGGAGGTTAATCTGGGGTTGGTACAGTTCATCAGACTCCAACAGTTATGTGTTGCAGAAGCTGGAGGAGGCAGGTAGCGCCAAGAGAGTCCGATATAGAACTGCAGCATCGACAACACCAACTAATAGGTGCGATCCACACTTTGTGAAAAGGTAAACAAAAACATGAGACATTTCTGACAGTTGGAGACATCATTAATGTTGTACCAGCTACTTTTGTTTCAATTTAAAAAGCAAAAATAGCATACCTATTAGCATTGTTCTCTGTGCTACCTCAGCCTTTTGAAAATAAGTACAAGGCAGGAACACAATCTTAATGATTTGACAATTTAACTTTGATGATCCCCGACTTTTCCTCTTTTCATTAAAGTTTTCTTCCTTCTATAACCAAAGTTCCAGTTTTACTTCAGTTCTCTATTGTGAATGTGTTAGTATGCTGACATTTGCATTAAGCTCAAAGCATCACTGCACCTAAACACAGACTTACAGTGCTGCTGGCTTGGCTGTAGACTCTTAGCCTTGTTAGTTGAATGATTACTAACTAAACAATCTGAGGGAAAGTCAATTATCAAGGCTATATTACAATATCAGCAGTATAGTATGAGCAGAAAAACTTGTACAGCTTTAACCCGTAGGTAAAAATAAAACAGCTTTGAAACGCAGCTCAGGTATTGTCAAGCTTTGTGTGGCATTTTGTCAAGAGGGCATGCAGAGTTGACAGTGACACCAGAAAATGCAAAAAGCCATTCAGATTAGGAATGCTAAGCCTCCAGGGACACAGCATCTTCTGCCTCTATATGAAAAGACCCAGAGTGAGACCTGGCATAGCCACTGTTGGATTAAAGGGAAAAATGCATTCCATCAAAATATGATTAGAGCATCTCTTAGCCAATGTGCATGCAATGAGGAAGTTGGATGAATGAATAATTATAGCAAATAGAAGCCAGAGGGAAGCTGAGATAGAAAAAGAAAGAGGGGGCTGTTGAAGGGGTGGTAGGTTTTGCAAAACAGGTACTTAAAGTCTGGCATTCAAGTATAGTGAAGTATTCATGACATGCATGGTTAGATATCATTTAGTCTAACAATAATGCAAGCAGTCACCAGTAGAGTTCCTTTTCACACTTACCCAAAATAGACTTTGAAGGATCTGAAAGGAAGAGGGAGTCTCAGTAAGTTTGTTTTACAAGAACACAACATCTGAAGAAAAAAAAAATAATTTCATCATAAAGGAGGCTCTATGAATACAATGAAGCCTATATACAACTGGATCAATGGAGTGTTCAAATAATTCAGTAAACGTGAAATGAATAGATGAATGAGTCTCATATTGAATTAAGATTTTTCTTCATTTTAATGTTTTGTTTACTTTTGGGTGGAACCTGAGCAATAAGGCACTCTACATACAATTCAATTAAGCTTCCAAAGGGAGCTCGATTATATTGATTCAATGCTAAATAAAATGAATTGCTCCTCATACCCATGGTGCCATTCGCTTAATGCTGACTGCAGAAGTGAACTGGGAAGAGAAGGGATTAGTATTAAAAAAAACAACTACTATTTCCTGTTTTGCCACTTTTAACATGAGTTTTTTAATCCGTGGTCATGACGACTGGTGTTGCCTTTACTGGTTCTATCAAAAAGAACATTTTTCATTCCTTTTATAAGTTTTGTTGGCATGCTAAATAGAAAATGGACATATTTTTACTCATGGTGGACTGGTGATACCGTAACTTTCCTTTTTCTTTTTTTTTTTATTGACAGTCGGCCAACAAACTGAGCCAGTGACTTTAAAGCCACAATTCACGATTGCTGCCAAGTTCGGAATGCAGACCATGTTCAATAACCTATGATAACAGATGGCACTGTGGTTGCAAGAAAAATTAAGTTCTAAAAGGTAACTTGATCCTTTTGAAATGTTATTCCTGGTGACAGCCAGTGGTTTAGATTTTCTTGATTATCTTGCTGCAGTGATGTACAGCTGTGCTAAACTGCATTGTGACATCCTCAGTAGATACTTTTTTCTTACACAAAAACAGTTTTTATTTTTTATTTTTTTTATTTTTTTTATTTTATTTTTTATTATTATTATTAAGGAATCTGGATTTGAATTTTTTTTTTAAGGAAAAATGTACAAAAATAAACTTCACCTTGTCAGCTTGTCTACTGTGGACAAACTACATTTCAGAGATTAAGTTTTGAATGGGCTCAGACAATGGTTTGACATGTTCCTACTGCAGTTGTTTAGAGCCTTATCAATAGTTTGCTCTGGTTTCAAAATTAAAGAAAAAAAAATATATATATATGGTATAGTGACAAAACTACTGACACACCATGACTGGTTGGCTTTTATCAAAACCAACCTTCACTTCATTTGTGCTCGTAGTGAATAACAAATGACTGTAAAATCAAATATTGTTTACTAGCAAATGTTTGTGCAGTCTTTTTAATTCAACCATTGTCCAAAATATTCAAGGTACAGTAGTAAGCTTTTTTTTTTCAACTTTATAAGTCATCCTATCTCCCCTATGAGAGATACAGAGTCATCCTAAGCGATCAAAGAGTTCCCAGTAGGAGGCAAATTGTAAGATAAACAGGAGCAGTAGATTGTCAATTACTACCTGCTTTTTGAAAAATTAAGATTGAAACCTCTTGTGACTTTTTTTGGAGGTGGGTTGATGTAATCACTATCTACAAACATCAATCCACTCAATAGAAAAGTTCTTTCAAATTATGCTCAGTTCAAAACAAGGAAATACAACTAAGACAGTACTGATTTGGAACACAATATCCATAAATGCATTTGTTGCAATACCAGTCCAGCACATCTCTGAAAATCTCCCAAATGCCATACATGCAAAGTTTACCTCCGCTGACAGAAGTACGCTTTGAGGCTGTTGTGTGAATTTGATCAATTGCAAATGAATCCAGACTCAGGATGTGTTTCAAATTAAATTCAAAATGTTCAGTAAATCTGGCTGCGTGAATTTACATCAGAAAATACACAAAATGTAGAACCTATGGAATTGTATTACATAATGCAGTGACATTTTCTAAAATGAAAAAGTCAGATTATTACTTTTAAAAACAAACATGAACAATAAACTTGAGGACAGTTCGCACAACAGTACTAAAGGGCAATCAGTGTTGCACTGCCAGATCTCCACGTGGTCTCTTTTATTCACAACATCAGTAAGACCCCAAATAAGTAATTGGTTAGAGATTCAAGTATGTTTCATATAGTAGACAAAAAAAGCAACAGAACTCTCCACCCCTCCCAGCAGGGAGTCCCATTTTCAAAAGACTGTCAGCATTGGGGCACCATTCTGTGGGGCAAGATAACACCAGAACATCTTACAGTCTCAACATCAAAATGCAACAAATGAAAGGCATGAAATTCTCTCTGAGAGGAGTGCTAACCCTGACAGAGCACACCATTAGGTGAGGCTACAACCATATTATCCATCACTGATAAAAAGAGATCCACTTCTCCTTCTCATCCAACTCTGTCAAGAATCTTGTTTTTTCTTTATTTTAGCACTCTCCCTCTCCTTGATACACACCTCTTATATACAAACAATCTGCCTCATTTCTCACATTCATTCCCTCCTACACATATCCCCTTCCCTCCATATCAATCCCACACTTTCTCTCCTCTCCCTCCTCACTCGTCTGTTGCTCTATCCCTTGCTTGCTACAGTGCATGGGCACGGCTCTTACCTTTTCCCCCTTTAGGGCTGTGTGTCTGCTGTAATGAATTACACTTAATTGCCAACTGGGACCTGCAGCCTTAAATATAATTCTCAGGACACTTAACCTGGGTCACTATGAATGATAAACAGACTTTCATAAATGGGCTTGGGAAAACCATTTCTCTTTTCAGGTGAACCACAGCACAGGTAGGCACACGATGTACTATAAATGATCAGGGTAATAATTAGTCCTTTAACACTGAATCACAACATCCTTCTACATACTTTGAGGGCAGCAGCAAGACTTTTTATAACTATTCCACTAGAGATTTATTATGACCCTAAAAAAAAGGATGAAATAAAATAAAATAAAATAAAACTAGAATGGCAATACCTTTGTCAAGGCCAAACAATCCTACATGTAAGTCTTGCTCTAATAGTAGAACAAAATAAATAGAAGAAAATGATGAAAAATCTTACAATGTGATAAAAAAAAAATTCCTGAATCCACCCCGTTCACCAGACCCACATAAAAACTTAATGGGTTCTTCCCTGGTTCATGCCCCATCCCTTCACCAAGTTTGGGGCAAAATCATTTGTTTCATAACCTTTTTAAATCTTGCTGACAAATAAACAAGAAAAACAACAAACACATGTGGGGAAAAAAAGATAACCTCCTTGGTTTATAATATTTTTTGGAGGTTGTGCAACCTTGCTTTCTTTTTGCATGCTCCCTTATAAACTTGAGATCTTTTGATAACAAACCCCTTGCCCAAACAGCAGTAGACCAATCATAGCTTAGCAATCATCAGAAGGAAGAGCAGGGTTGCAAAGCTTTGGCTTTCTCCTCGTGTCAAAGCTGTGTGCATGAGGCAGTAGTGAGCAGAAAACTTTCTATCCAAAGAATTTAACAGTTTAGTCTTTTTTATGTGTCATTCTAAAGCACAAAAAACACAAGAAAAAAGTATAAGGAATGGATTGTACACTGGATCTGTCTGCTTTAGCATAAACCAGTCCCATTAGCGTGACTGACTACCTACCCAGTGCATGTTTAATCATCCAAAAGTTGTCAGAAACCAAAAGCCCTAATAAACATTGTTTATATCTAATTGTTTATATCCATTACTGACAATTCCATCAATATTTAGTGCAATGGTGCTTTGTAGCTCTCATTTCTGACCCCTTTTGGACTCCACTTCGACTGTTGGGTCAATTTGATCCACAGCATGACAGGAAGGTTAAAATCTTAAATAGTAAGCGAGCTTTACATTTAAGGCCAAAAGATAACTCATCATTAGCTATATATATTACTATATTATGTATATTATATTATTATATTATATATATTAGCTATATATGTGTATGCATATGTTCCGCTACAAAAAGCCAGATTTTTCTAATTATATACCCAGACAGAAGTGGGTTTAGTTCCAGTCCCACATGCTAACAGGTGCAGAGTTTAGGGTAACATTAGAGCCTCTGTCCTGTCCTGTACGTAAGTTTGTATTAATTTCTCAAAGCATTCCATCATGTAACAGTGAAACATTTTCTTAAAAATTACTTTTAACTAAATTTGTTTTCTCTGTATAACACTGTACTACAACACTAGGGGTGACTAACCATACCCTGCAGGTCCAAAAACAATGTTGCTCCTTCCATGTTTAGCCCGAGACTTTCTTTGAAAAATAAAAATCACATAAATGAGGTAGCATGAGTTTTGATTGGTAAATCTACCTCTGTTATCGTGGTCACCTGCATAAGTGCTACACTAGAAAACGTGACGACCATATCAATCGTAACTAAGGGGATCAAGGGCTATTAATGCAATTATGAAAACTCAAGGATTAAAATTCCCCAGTTTAAAGTTGTCTCTTTCACAATTGTGAAAAGAAACCAAAGGGTTTCACGAACTGAAACACATTCACATACTGGCCATGGCAAATGTCTTTCCCCACCCCATCCAGCTGTGAGGATGTTTTGCCCTGTGTCTGTGGCCAACAGATTGACTGTACCGGCTATGACACTCATGCATAATAGAAAGTGCACTCGGGCTGGAGGAACCGCGGAGCATAGAAAAGAGGCACAGGGAACAGTTAGGGTGCCTGGCCAGTAGGACAACCTCCAACTCCGCTTCCACCTCCTCTTTTTGTCTCCTCCCGCCCACTCTCTCCCTCCATCTCAGTCTGACACATGGTGCAAACGCAAAGCTAGATCAAAGTTAGCGTAGCCCTTATGAATAAAAGAGTACAACCCATCTGTGCAGCTGCAGAAAGAGAGAGGTTCTACAATATGTCTGAAAGAAAAAGCAAAACAAAGCATACATGGGGTGATTTGGCCACAGCGGCACCTTGGCCCTCAGCCCCAATGGGACGGAACGCACAGGCCCTGCTATTTCTCTTGGCAACCACTGAAGCAGAATCAATTGCTTGTGAAAATACATGAAAGAGAACATTGTGATTAATGAAGTGATAACTATGAAGACATTTTAAAAAAGAAAACAAGAGACATGGGGAGGAGGAAATTTAGTTTGCGAGGGAAACGGATTGAGTAGTTGATTGAAGTTTCAGGATTCATATAAAGTTTGCATCAGTAAGAGGGCACCTCACCTTACCCTGCATATCCCTCTGCTACCAAGCGCTTCTTCACCTCAGCTATGTTTTCGGTTGTTTGAGCTCTGAAAAACAGCAGCATTTATATCAGTGGATGTCCATGTATTAGATATTAGGATCAGTGCTGTTGCTTTCCGCATGTCAGACCTGTCTTTTTCTTGCTCTGTTTTATTTTAAACCCTCAAACCCTGCCTTGTTGTAGAAATATAAAAGGGCTTTAAAAACACCCCCAATCTGGCATCTTCCAACATGGAGGGAGGCAGGGCCAATGACTCATCCAGTTCTTGTTTGCTATGCACTATACTAAAAGCACAAAAGAAAATGGTTTATAATGGTAAGTCAAAACCTACAAATCTCATCCCAGGCAAAGTTCCTAAAAAGCAAAATAGCATAGATTGACTAGCGTCTTCCTCATTCAGCCTTGGCAGGGAATTTTCATGGTTGGCACAATCATGCTTCAGCATCAAGGATGCATCATCATTATATACCAGCTGCTGAGGACACCACTATCAGTGGAACAGAGAAAGCTGTGTAAAGGAATAATGACTAAGAATAATTTGAGTAGTAACAATTACAACAGAGTTATATACTAAAATTAAAGAGCGAGGCTGGTGATATTTTATATTCCTCTCGCTGTCAACAAATTCAATAAGAATGGCAAGACCAACAATCAATTGATCCCACTTATTAGTACTGTCGGTGTGAGTCAAAGCCTGATATAGCTTATTCCGTTGTGCCATAGAGCGCCATTGTTGTCCAAGAAACATTAAAAACATGTCAGTGAGCCACACAGTTGCACTGGATGACAATTTCTTTCATTATATGGGCACTACACTTTATTTCTCCCACATACACAGTACTCCTGCAGTTCCTTTATGAGTATCAAACGTGTTTTAATCTGCAGATGAAAACAGTCCCCATCAATTTAATCTGGTTCACATAAAACTACAGTGCCCATTTAAAGGAAATTACAGAGCCTTTTTAAAAAAAAAAATGCCTCAGGGAAGTCAGAAAGTTTTGCGAGGTGGACGAAAACATTTGATGTCATAGCAACATTTCTATTTAACCAAGATATTCCCTATTTGGCAATATAAAAAAATAATAACTTAATAATATATAATGTTTCAACACCTGAAAACATACTCTAATTCTCACTGGCTCTATTTCTTCGAACGGACAGCTGATGCTATTCCGCTACATTACTACTACAATTTACAAAGACTGGGGGGTTCAGCTCGTAGTAAAGAATCGCCTCATTGTATTTTAGACAATTTCGCTTTGTTGACTGACAAAAAAGCAGCAGTAAAATCTATCAAATTTCATGTCACGAGAACATCTCAGGCAAGAACAGTCACAGTAGATTCATCATCACCTTTTACAATTTGAAACAAACCTCTGAGATCTGGTATGAGGGAGTTATTTATCATTAGTTTTCTACGAAAGGAATGACAGCCTTACTCCATACTAATCACGTTGTGTTTTATAGATCAGTATCAGCAAAACTTTCTATTACTTTGTATGAAACATCCAACAAAAGAACTTGTAAACAAATCTCAAACCTCAAAGCACAAACTCCAGTGACATTTTGTCAATTCTTCTCTAAAAATCTAAAAAATTATTTTGCATCTTGTAGGTGTGTGAATTGCATCCTGTGAAACAGTAGGGTTCTTGGTACTTTGCAAACTTCATAATCATAGACTCTAAATGTAACATACTTACATCTGCACAAACAAAACCATTTGTTCTTGTTTCAATGTTCTACCAAATAGTGCTTCCCCAGATAAACACCATTACCACAGCTTTATCCTCTTAGTCTTACCCTGAGGAAACAAGCAATGGCAAGGAAATACTCTGATGTGATATGCCCAGCACAGATGCGTTTACAGTGTGTTATTAATCACAGGAAGATCATTTGCTGCTCCGAGCCGCCCAGGAGCTTAATTTCATTTGTTCTCATCGATTTAACGGCCATTTCAGAAACAGGGGGTGGTGTGGGGAGTGTATGCTCAATACAAACTATTGATCAGAAACTAAATGACCTTGTGTACACAGTGACCGTGAAAACCAACCAAGAGATGCAGAAGAAATTACATCATTCAAGGTTTCAGTGGGTTTAACAGTGCAATGTTGACATGAAGCAGGTTATACATGGTCAGAAGCCCTGCTGCTTTACACAGTTTTTAAATACAGATGGACCACTTCTAGTTAATGCAACAACACATGCATAAATAAGCAATAAACTGCATATACACCTGCCCACACAGGCATCAACCCTCTTCTCCTGAGCGTAATTAATCTTTCTGTTAATACTCACGCTACGTACCTTTCCAACCCCAAGGAGCGCTGTCATGTCAAGTGATTCAAGGTCGGCAAGTTATTTCCCATTATTCCACTCCTACTCGTCACAGGGGGTCAATTATGAACCCCTTGCGACCTTTGGCCCTCCCGTACATGAACTTCTATTCCCAGGTATACCACATCACTGCTAACTAGGGCCTAGGGGCGCCTGCGCTCTTTTGGTAAGAAAACAAACATTGTTTACACGAATTACACGCTATAGGAGATGATTAACTACCCAGCTGAACCCAGGCTCCGATTTGGCAACAGTCCAACAACACAATTTATAAGGTTTTCTGTATTTGTGTGTGTGCAGTTGAGGCAAGAGGTGTGTGGGTTAATAGAATAATGAAATTCCAATGCTGTGAAGCCACAAAGCAGGAATTAGTGGCACTAAATGAACTGCTCTTCTGTTTGAGGCCATTTGATTACTTGGGTGGCAACAGAGGGTGTGATTTCACCACATTTCTAATCCTAATCTTGTTGTAGTGTATACAGCCCCCCCCCCCCCCACACACACACACACACACACACACAAATCCTTCTCACACTCACAGGTAAGCATGTGTGTACGTGTGCCTTGTGCTTGTGTGTGTGCATTAAATAGGTGAATGATTGATAAATCTCGATGCCTGGCTTACCTTATCAGCAGAAGGGCTAGTATGGGTTTCATCAGGGGGTTGATGACGCTGGAGATACAGGTAAGCCAGGCAGCTTTTGAGGAAGGGAACACACACACAAAACAAGATTGGCTTGTCTTCACAACTAAATAAATGGTGTTGTTGAAGCTGAGATAGTCAAAGAAAGGGGGGGGGGGTCGCTTTTAAGTTGCAGCCCACTTGATAAGGGCTCCACTGTGATTAAAAAAGGTAAAAGGAAAAGGGAAACACAAAGCTTAATACAGTTCTCACTGATGGAAAACCGTCAAGAACTTTCTTAAGTTGTATGCTTGGTAATTGAAAACATGTTAACATGGTCTAGAAGATAATACTTGAGTGCAGAAAGTGTCTTAGATGTATACTTAGTATGTCCGGTATGATTTATCATATCTTGATATTTGACAGTACACAATATTAGCTACAAAGTGGGCTAAATTTTCAATTTATAGTCCAAGCCACAATAAGATATCACAAGCACGACATGAAAAATTATATAAAATAAAATAAATATATTAAATAAAAATTCACCTATCCTAAGAATAATCTTTCCAAACTCAAAATTGGGGGGGAAGCTGTGTCAAACGTTTTTTCTAACATTCCAAAGCCATCATCCACACGAGGCAAGCTGTGTGGAGATGAGAAAACGTAGCCAGGGTGCAAATCTCTCTTCAAGCTCTCTTTTTTTAATTCTTTACACAGCCATTTCTGTCACCCTCTCTATGACAGCCAGCTCTTCACTTGGCCCTCCAGTGAGGAAGACTTTTGTCTAATGCCCTGCTTAGACAACCCTGGCCCTCAGACATGCAAAACACAGTCTTGGGGGGGAAATCATGGAGGAGTGTGAGGCAGTCTGAGGCATAAAGTGACAGCAGGCTTTTCGCTCCATCTTTGAGTGCAGCATTTTGGAATTTTTGCCTTCAGTTGTGTTCAGACAACACATGTTGTACTAACTAGTTCTTTTTGGGGAGACTGAACCTCTCAGCGCTGACTCCAAAGCACATCACCAAAGTAAAATGTGCTAAACAATGATTCATAAAATATCTGAGGTAAGATTTTGCATATTCTGCCTAAGTGCAGCACCTTTGTGTTCAAAACCAGTCCTGATTACTGATGATGTGCTAGGCTCTTGCAGGATGATGTCCAGGATCTGTCCATGGATGAAAACAAGACTCATCCTCCTTGCATAACCTCATGAATCTCTCTAACCGTCCCAAAAAACCCACACAATTAAATTTTTTTTAAAAAAGGCGCCACATGAGAACATTAAGAGCTGTCATGACTCTGAGTTTAACCTTAAGTCCAAGGTATAAAAAGCTCCATGGGGTGCCTTGTGATTCTCTGAAGCATGTCAAAAAAAAACGTGTGGACAAATGGTGGTTTATCAAAAGCATCTTTTGAACAGAGACTCCAAAATATTGCCATTCAGCAGACCCTTCATTATGCCAGCTTTGTTTTTTTACACTGAACCAAACAAGGCTGGCATAGTGCCCCCCTGCTGTTTGATTTCAGATAGCATGCAGGCGTTCCCCAGTCAGAGGCGTGATGTGTAACACGACAGCATCAGCATCTGTACCAGTTCTCCCTGTCACAGAGATGTTGATTTGGCTCCGTGACCACCTCCACTGCTGGCTTGAAAATGAAACAGCGATGCCTTCTATTCTTTGTGCATACCTTTTACAGTGAACAGCATGGTGGAGAAAAGGTACAACGTTAGTCCACGATCTAGAAAGTTGGGTGTTGACTACTTTTTTTTCAACCACTCCAACCACTGCCATTCCAAAAAATGAAGACAGAGCACTGAAAGAGACAAAGAAAGACAAGTCAGAAAAACAAAAGGATGAAACACAGGGGAGGCTTCAAAAAACAAACAGGTAAGCAGAAAGACATAAACATAAAAGGGGAGACAGGTACACAAAACTCCAGTGAAGAAGTTGGAGTAAGAGGCAAAGAGTGAGTGAGAGTAAGACAAAGATTGTCACACTTCAGTTGATAAAACATCTCCTCATCTTGTAACAAGAGAGGCCTGGCCAAGGGAATTGGAAGGAGTGGAAAATTCTGGATCCCAGGCCCACGGTGCCCCTCACTGTCACTCATGTCTGGCAGTGAAACGCATTCTGGTGACATGTAGAGATCCCCTGAGTCTGAAATGGGACAAGAGGCCCTCTCTTCTCTCTCCCTCCCTCCCATACTGCTTCCAGTCACCTCGTTTGTTCTCGCACGTCCTTCTGTTTCATCCTCCTCCCAATTCAATTCAGCCACATTCAGCCTCTTCTACCTCATCACGACAGCATTTAAAGAAAAAAAAAAGCCTGCACCAAAATGAAATGATTTCAATAGAATCACAATCGATGAGGGTTTTTTTTTTCCCAGCAGAACTGAAGTAAACTTAAGCTGAGCATTTGCAGTTGAAATTTGGTGAACTTTGGCACATATCCAAGCATAAACCAATTGCAAATCCATCTTGACTGCGCCGATCCTTGAGGAGAGAGTCCCGGACGGAGGAAACTATCACACGAGGGTACCATAAGAGTTGTATAACCTATACAACCTATAGAGTTGTGTATAACCCTACAGAACCTTCTGAGAAACAAAAACAACATGGTTGTTGTATCAACTGTTAACTAGTATCAACTATTATCTTACTCTCTAGTTAGTGACTGAGAGCACAACACTAATTTTGAGGACACATTCAAATTAATTTTGCTGTGCAACTTTCTGTATTGAGTGGGCGCTAACGGTCTGAAGCAAATTTTTACCTAGCACAGATTTGTGTTAGTAAGACATAGTCTTCAGTGAACACAATGCCCCCTGGTCTCCTTTTACGGGTCTAAAACCTTACCAGGAACTCGTCTTTTGTCTCTCAACATATCTCATTTCTCTGCACACTCATGGGTGCAGTTACTACCTCTTCAAAATAATTGTGAACGTCAACATTTTCTACTCATGCAGAGGCAGTTGCTCCCTTTGAATGCAATTGCCCCATTTCTGAAATCTATTTTGTGTTCAGGGTGAACTGTCTTTATCTTAACTGCACCTGCTCATTCATGGCTACAAGACCGTTCCCTCCCTAAAACCTAATACAATTTGAGTTTAATTGATGGTATTCATGATCCATTTTGAAGTTTTGTGTTACTTCCCTTTGTTTTCGCATGGTTTTCTCTATTCCTGAGGGCTCTGCCACCCTCTCCTGGCTTCTCTACTCTTTCTCTCTTCCTCTGTAAATTTGGCATGCCCATTTTCCTACTCGTCCTTCTTTCTCCTTGCCTTTGTAATTTCCTATCTGCCAGCTTGATTACTTTCCTGCCTTTACATTATTGCTGTATCCATGCATGTAATGTTGGTGGATGCAGCTTGATCCATCAAACAGCAGGCACCAACATGTCAAGCACGATCTCACCAGCTTCACTCGCTGTGCTCTCACCTCACATGTACATATGAATAAATGCCCTTGTAAGCATGCAACGGCACTCCTACCTGTGTGTGCCTCCATTAGAGCAGCTGTGACGTTCATTTGGGTGAACTAGTTGCTCCAGTCTAATTAGAGAAACACTAGATTGAAGGTCCCGGACCTGGCCCCTGAGCAGGAAAAGAAGGCGAAGGCAGTTTGGGGGTGCATCCAGAGTAGGACCAGAGCAAGCAGCCACATTATCACATTTCCTGCCGCTATTTTCCAATTAGCTCGCTATCGATCAGCTTGCAACCCTTCTGAAGCACTGTGCCTTTCACCGACTGGGCTTAAAGCCACTTTCTGTGCCACCTCTATCAAGATTTCACCACACAGTAGACATGGACGAGTCTGCCTGCCGTGGAAGCCATCTGGATATCTTGGGACACGTTGAATTAAATCTGGCTCTGACGCAAATTTCATCCATTACTCCCGTTTGACAGTGAAAGAGGGAAAACAATTATTTTCATAGAAGGAAAAAGGAGAATTTCATGTGCAGTAGAGGAAATTTCATTTTCAAGGGAAAAAAAATCTTGATGTTAAAAGTTTATTGTTTGGAAATGGATGTCAAGCACTCAGTATGATGTTTGATTCTACATAAAGGCATTGCTCCTTGCATGCTATTTCCTGCCATGCACTATATATACCCACTTTTACTAACAGCAAAAGAGAATTTCACACATTTGGTTTCGCTCATTTGCCTCTGAGTACCCATTTCCATGAGTGTCTCAGAGAAAATATAAGTCATTATACAAAACTAATGTTCTCACAGTAAAACAGCATGCCACCATTCTTTTAAGTGTGTGAATGTGTCTGCACCCGAGAGTGACAGGCTGAAAGAGAGGGAAGGTTAAAGCCCTAGTAATAAAAAAGTGAGATCGTGCTGATGATCCCATCACACTAAGAGTACAGCAAGTAGAGTGAATGAACTGTGAACTGCTCTCCCTCTCTTTGCTCTCTCTTTGCTTTGTAAATGTTTCTCTTAAATTTGCCTTATTCTTTACATCTACGTAGTCTGTCAGTTGTTTGGTGCTGGCCAGGTACAGTAAAGTGGGTTTATCAGAGATTTTTGGGGGGAAATGTTGGGTCTCTGTAAATAATAACTATTAAGATTCTGGTCTAGACCTGCTCTATATGAAAAGTGCACTGAGAAAATCTGTTATGATATGGCGCTATAGAAATAAAGTTGAATCGAATTGAATTGAATTGAACTGAATTAAAAACAGCTGCCTGCCGTGACTGGATATTGGGCTGATGAGAGCAATGAGATTTCGCCGAAACAGTAAATCTGAAGGCCATAAAACAAAAACAATAGGCCCAAGACACTAAAATGCTCTATGGGGCTGAGGACAACTGCAAGAATCAGGTGATAATTACTTTTGTGCTTGTCACTCTTAACAACCTCTTTCAAATTCAACATGTGTCATTCGATCTATTGTTAATATAAAAATACTGATTTACTAAAATTTAAGCTTTCAACAAGTGACGCTATATTTCATTCATTACCTAAAACGTGGAGTTTTGAAACCAAACTCAAATGCGGATACTAGGGAAATTATAAACTTTTTTCGAGGAAGTGTTGCTTGAAAAATTCTGTTACATTAGGATTTGTATTTGAAAGTTGTTAATATAACCAAAGCTAACACTCGGGGGCCTCCTTTTTTTTCCCAATAAATACTGAATCAGTGGTGTCTGTGTCTATTATTGTGATGGACAGACAAAAAAAAGGCATGAATGGAAACCAATCGATGCCCCCCGACAAATACTCATACACAATTTCATAACGGAGAAGGCATTTATCAAACCATATTAGCAGATTTTCTTCGCCTGTTTCATGGACTACAGAATTTGAAATAAACAAATGAATCAGATGCTATCTTGCAGTTTCATTTATTGTACATTTTGTTTTATTGCAGTTTTTTTTGCAATTGTGTCACCTAGAGCAGCATAAAGCTCATGACCATGGGAAACAAAAGCTCCTTACAGTGAGGAGCTGGTTGCGTGTCCGGAACGAGCTGCACCCTCTTATCTGAGCTCAGCAAAAGTTCCCATCGATTGGCCCGCTGATTGTGCGTCTGTCAGCCTAACTGTCCAGCTTCCCCTCCCACCTTCTCCTCCTTCACCTCCCTCCATCCATCCTCACTACCCCCTCCTCTGCCCAAGGCCTCATTGATCAGGCGTGCCCTGGCTTCTGCCCGCTGATCAGTCAGTTTGATGTCTTTTGTGTCTGGGTGAAGTGAATAAACTATGGGGCCCATCGAGCAGGAAGCAGTGGGCCAGGAGAGCTGGTGCTTGGCCCTTGAATGCGAGACAGAGAAGGATGGAGGGTTAACAGAGGAGGAGAGAAAGATATGGAGATGAAACAGAGGTTTAGGTAGGCAAAATGAAGAGGATGGAGGCAGATAACTGTTTCAGTTTTCAGTGAGATCATAGGGACAGCAGACAAAAGGATGGAAAATGATGAAATAGTGTAATAAAAGATGAAGGGATGAAAGGTGTCAACTCCCGCAATAGCCCAAGTTCACAAAGCTCAGCAGTTCTCTCCCACCATGGCAAACTCAGAATATCCAGAGTTTATCTCACTTTTAGACTCATTTAGCTTTGCCTAAAGGGTAAACAAACCCACTTACTGTTTTAACCACACCCTCAACCTTGTTCTGACCTATGGGATAGAAATTGAACATTTAATCGTCTTTTTAATCTGGAACAATCCCGCTCAGCCTGGCATGACAGTAAACCTTCGCTCTCAGCGATGCCAGAGCAGCCTATTACTCATCTTTAATAGAGGAAAGTAACAATAACCCTAGGTTTCTTATCAATACTGTAGCCAGACTGACTGAGAGTCATAGCTCGATTGATCCATGTATTCCTCTAGCTCTCAGTAACGATGATTTCATGAGCTTCTTTGATGATAAAATATTAGAGACAGAATTCACGTCCTCCTGCCCTCAACCGGCACAATTTTTTCCTGAATCACAGAAACATTAGAAACAATTAAAACCTGATATATACCTAGACATTTTCTCTGCTATCGACCGTCACCAACTAACTTCAATGATCTCTTCATTTAAACTATAAACCTGTCTCTTAGACCCCGTCCCAAACAGGCTGCTTAAGGAAGTTCTACTCTTAGTCGGCAATTCTCTATTAGACATAATCAATCTGTCCCTATTATCAGGCTATGTACTGCAGTCCTTTTAGACAGCTGTAATTAAACCTCTTCTTAAAAAGCCTACCCTCAAACCAGATGTTTTAGCCAACTATTGACCCATATCCAACCTTCCCTTTCTCTCTAAGATCCTTGATAAAGCTGTCACCAATGAGTTTTGTGACTTTTTACATAATAATAGTTTATTTGAGGATTTTCAGTCAGGATTTAGAGGCATCATAGCACCAACTGTCCTCCCTCTCTCCCGCAGTTTGTGCTTTTTTGTCTCTCTCCTCTCTCCTCCTGTCACTTTCTGCAGGCTTTTTCTGATGCTCCTGAATCTGGATCCATGGCTGCAGACCAGCTACTGCCCCATGAGCCTGATCAACACCCACTGCTTTAATTATTCTGATTGCTACTGTTACCAGCTATTAGTCCCATTATTGTGCTATGCTCCTTCTCCTCCTGTCCTGCCCCCGTCTTTCTCTCTCTCTCTTTCTCACTCTCAACCCGGCCGGTCGAGGCAGACGGCCGCCCACCATGAGCCAGAACCTGTTAAAAGGGAGTTTTGTGTTGCCGCTGTCACAAAGTGCTTGCTCATGGGGGGAAATGTTGGGTCTCTGTAAATAATAACTATAAAGAGTCTGGTCTAGACCTGCTCTATATGAAAAGTACCCTGAGATAATCTGTTATGATATGGCACTATATAAATAAAGCTGAATTGAACTGAATTGAATTGAATCCATCTTTCAATCCACACACCGGTGACAAGCTCCTCAGATAAACTAGAAGTGGTATACAATCCGTCTTGAGACTGCAAGCAACCAACGCTTCCTCATGGACATACAGAATAATTGCATCCATGAGGCTGCATAAATTAGCTAGCAGTTGTGGCAAATCCATAGGAAAGTGGATGAGGCCTGAGCACAAGGATCAGTGTCTTTACATTTCTGAGTAGATCTTTCAAGTCTTAGATCAGACAGATTGATGGGAGGAAGCCAGGATAAGTCATCATTTCCATTTCATCCCTGTCAATAAGTATTCGATAAGGGGGTGAAATGGGTAGTGGGAATTTGTAATTATAATAAGTGTGGCTTTTATGATCATATTTTTTTTAGCAAGGTGAGAAAACTGCACTGATGTTACAATATTATGGAAGCTAGTGGAGGAAAATGTTGGAGGTTATCAAAATAGATGACAACCTGAGATAGCACTGCATGAATGCATTTATTTACATCCAGACAGTTCAAAGGCCATGCAATGTGTAAAAAAATATTCTATCAGAACATTTTCAAGGTAAGTCAACTAACTGTGGCCTGCTATGACAGCAGATGCATTTCTAATCACACTTTTAAGAACTGAAGACATAAACAAACATTTACCCGGTTTGGAAGCCTGTGGTTTGCTTAGGGATTGGTGTATTTTCTTCCTGTCCTCCATGTTTTCAGTCAATTGGTCCTTAGATAAAAAGAGCTTAGAAAGATTATCCCCCTGGCTTGCATGCCATTATCATTAATCAGTGTGTTATTGACTGCTCTGTCCTTTCCTGTTTCAAGTTCAGGCCTCCCTTAATCCACAGATTTTGCCCAGAAGACACACACTCAACTCTGGGAGGCTCAGTGCAGCTTGAACCATGCCCACCCTTGCAGGCACCAATCGATTTGCAGCTAGCCCTTTCCTGCCTACCTCTCAAAATGCCCAAACAACTCTTACAGTATCTAGAGACTCATTTTGAAGATCTCTTACAGAGGCCAAAGGACCTTAAAATAAGTCATTTTTTTAAATCTAATATTGCATATAATGTGAAAAAACAAACATGAATAGGATGTGTTTTATCCGCTTTAGATTCACTAAGCTCTTAATCTATGTATTGCACATGATTATGGCTTATTATTTTGGAATTAGTGTTTAATCAGTGCTTATTTCTATCATTAAAAACAGGTAGAAATTAGATTCTTTTTTTTTTTTTTAAATCAGTAATGCAAAAAAGACACCCACATACTTTGGAAATATAATTTGGAGCGTAAACACTTTTCTTACTTTTTTTGAGAGACTCTGGTGGATAATTAGTAGTTCATTTGCATTCCCTTCATAATATTTCGGTTTACTTTGTATTACCAGAACATTTTCTGAGTTATTTTGCAAGATGCCCTTGTAAACCATTGGTTCCTAAAACGGGGGTACGTGTACCCCAGGAGGTACTTCTGCGTTTGCCAGAGGGTATGTGGAAAGATTGTGGAGAAGCAGCTAATTTGAAAAATTTCAAATACAGATTTGATTAAAAATATAGACAAATGATGTCTATTTAGGAGGATAATAAATGCACAAATAGAATAACAAATGAAGTCAGCAGTAACACACAGTGACTGAGAATGCTTATAAAGTTACAGAAAGTTGAAATATTTAGCTACAAGTATGGATAAACTAATAAACTATTTAAAAAGTTTAGCTCCTTTCACTCAGGGTGTGGTGCTAATGCCATCCTGACCAAACACACCAAAACACTGACTATTCAGTTGTATGAAAAAAATACCTCATCAATATCCACTATTATAGGGATAAACAACATCCACTGTTATAGGGATAAATAACATCCACTCCAATATCAGTTCAAATAAACATCATGGATGGCACGCATGTAGAGAGCCTGAGCTACTGAATGGTTATGTCAGACAATAAAAAACTTGGGAGCGACTGTTGTGATCACTGTGGTCAGTGTTTTCTTGCAGCTTTATATTTTTTGTGATTAGTCATAAGAATATGACATAATTTATCAACAATGAAGATGAAATTATGTCTACATACACTATTACAAAAGTGATCATGAGACCCATGCTTTCCCATTATCTGCAAGACAAACAGAAATGATATTAAGGTTCATGGAGCCTATCTCACACACTAGGAAATGCACAAAGTGACAATCATCAACACCAAACAAAGCGCTCTTGAGTGAGACACTGAACTCAGCAGCAGGTCACCCGCTGCGCGCTGCTCAGCAGTTCAACCTAAAAATGTAAAACACACAGTCACAGGCATTCCCTGGCGTTTCCCTGCTATATCATGGGAATTGATGTTTCCGGGCATGTTTGTGCTGGAGTACAAATCATGCTGTCATTTCCAGTGCGCCTGTCAAAGAAGCAAGACATCAACACAGCGAGACAGGGACAACAGGAAGCAGTCTGACATAGCAAGAGTTGATAGGGGAGGGAAGTAACCTTGAGCGGTGGTTGGAGAAGCATATGTTTCTATATTAAAGAGTTTGTATGCATGTACTCATGTTGCTTCAACTGTGCCTGCTCCCATGGCTGACTGATTAAGGAATGCATATCACACATCATATACACATTACAGGGTCATGTATCTGTAAATATGAGCTGAGCCTGATCAATAATCTCAAGCAAAGAGAAGCTGAAGGCCTTACCACATTTTCTTTATACGTCCATTGTCCAATGTCTCAACTCTTCCCCTGTGTGTATGTGCTTGAATGTTTTATGTGCACAAACATGTCCAATTGAGCATGTGTGTCGGTCTGTTTGTTTACAGGCAAGGCATGTTAGTTTAACTGTATTTGTGTGCGCCCGGCTGTAGGTGTGCTGTTGTTTACGTTGTTTAATGTGCATTGGGTGAGGTCGTGTTCGGTGCAGGCTTCCGCTTGCTTCCTGCTGTTGACTTCAGTTATTTACTGACTGTGGTTTACTGACACATACAGCCTGGTCAAATAGATACAGATAATCTATGCAAATGTAACACAGTGTTTTCTCAATCAAAAGCTATTTAGCTGCCTGTGTATCTTCCTCTATGTGTTCATTGAGACAATTCCCAGAGGGCTTCCAGTGGTGCTGGTTCAGAGATATGAGACTGATTAAAAACATAACAAAGTGGTTTGTTTAGCTGCGAGAGCACCAGAAAAATTGGTTTTATTTTAATGTACGTTGAATGCAGTGTTACGAGGATGTCGCATGGTTGTTTCTTAAATTTTTTGTGTCATTGGTTGAGATTTTGTGTCATTGGTGTCATTGGAGAATGGTTTAAGTTACAAAAAGGTAGAGTGCTTTGATTTTTGGGTGACACTGCAAATGTCTGGGTATAAAGACTAAAAAGACTGTAACTTTGGCAGTTACCCACTGGATGTGGCTAAAAAGGACTGTGTCTTAGCTCTAACACCAGAAATGCATTCACAAAGGATCACTTCATAGCCATTATAGATATACAGCCAACCAACACCTCTTTTAATACGCATTTGTTATGAGAACTGAATTACTGTGGATTTTGGTGCCTATTACTTTCAACAGAACTTGACCATGATTGGCACTCTGTTAAAAAGCAGTCCTCTTGTAGAGCAATTTTCTAGAATAGCTTCTATGTTTTTTTATACCAAATAAAAAATGACTGCTGTAATTCAGTTTTGCCTGAACTGTATGTCAATGAGTCACACTTTTTAGAAATGATTTAGACTTGGAGCATTTAGCTGTCATAGTCATTCTGGGGGATTTTCAGTGATTTAGTAGAGGTTTGGTGTCTTGCTCGGGGGCACTGGCGAGAGCATTCATCACTGCTGATGGATATATGCTGCTATGGAGGTATCAAAATGATCTCAAATATTTCTTTGAATGCTAAAACACCGTGCCACATGTCCATGTCTCTTCATACCCGCACCATAGCCTCCTCTCTGCCTGCAACCCATCAATGACATTCCTTTGTGCACTCCGAAAATCATTAACTCCCGTCCTACTTTCTATGCAATCCCCAGTCCTCAGCACAAGGCTAAGCTCAGAGCCAAAAACCTGCCTCTCCCAACCACCCACAACTCCCCTCCTTCCCACTGTTCTCGTCTCCCCCTTTTCCTCTCCCCCACCTCATGTCTTTCTCCATCTCTTTGCCCTCTTCTTCTCTCTCCTCCTCCTCCTCTCCTGCCACAAACTCCAAAGTCTCCTAATTCCTGTCATGCTAATTGGAGCTGACAGACACAGCTAATTATGCGCAGATAATCTGCTGCATCTGACTAATTATAATTCCCATTAGCTGCCGATAATGCTCATTAGATTAACTTTCTCCAGGAGAAATTGGAAATAATAGGCCAGGCTCAACACTGCATCTTTTTGGTAATCACAGATAGGGGCTCCTTTGGCATAGAGGGCTGCTGTTTGTTTGGCGTCAGGGAAGCAGGCTGGTTGCTCTAAATGGCTACGGTGGAATAAGATACATTGTCTGATCCAAATGATAACAGATACATCTTGACTGCTACCACAGAAACTGAAGGAGACAGGAAAGCTGAGGGGGAATTAAAATATGGTAAGGTCTGTGTCAGGTCACAAATTAAAACTGCATAAAAAAATACGTATATCACACACACACACACACACTATATATATATATACACATACACACACACACACACACACATATATATAAATATATACATATATATATATATATATATATATATATACACACACACACACACACATATATACACATACATATACATACATATATACACATACATACATACATATACACACATACATATCTACGTGGTCTTCAAGGCACTTCAAGGCAATTTTGGAAGTGGTGCCATTTCTTTGTTATAAATTACGCTGCTTCAAGTAAAAAAGGCACTGTTGGAGTTGTTTGTGTGCTGAAATCCAACATATGCACCTCTGGTAATGGTGTTGCTCATAGTAATCATACATATAAGGGCACATATCTATAATGAGCCATGAAAGTTTAGGCAGGAAACTCTTGCTATCTGCAGTCCATTAGCCCACTCTGTGGTGCAATCACTGTAAACCACCAATCACACTTTTCCCCTGAACAGAGAAAACTATTTATTTGTTGCCCACTCAGTCTGCCGCTGTGTGATCAGCTCTCGCTTTTGCTGCATGATATGGCAAATGTGCTGCTCTGGCTCACCCACCACCGCCAGCTACCGCCTGCTTAGATGTGCTTTTATGTGCTGTGGAAAGGGATATTATTTACCTATTGATAGATGTGCATCAGTGTCTGCAGAGAGAACATAAAAGCAGGTCTATTCAGCGCTGTAACTTTAAAGTTGTATCGCATGTCATTGCATTTTGTAATTTCTTTAAACTAAAAATGTAAGATATCCTTACTCCTGAGTGCGCTGAGTACATAAAAACTGATGAGGAAGATGACAGTTTTGCTATGCATGTGTTGTCAAGCCTTTTATAGGTTCATCCAATATATAGGCTCTTATTTGGAACCCTTTTTTCAGGGCATTTACTCAAGGCTTAAAATCCTTGGGTGCACTAAGTGGATTGGTACATTACTAAAACTGATGAAAAAAAGTGCTCGGAACAACAGAGGGCCTACATGAAGTCCAGAGGCCTGTTTGAAGTTTTAATGGATTTTTCTCAGACCGTTATTTTAAACAGCACCAAATCACCTCTGTATGAAGTTTGGTTTGAATTCAAACTCTGGTGTCTCAGTGGACAACCATAATCCCAAGGGGTTCCCTGTGGCTACAACAAAACCAAGGTAATAACAGCTCAACTGCTCCTCCTCGCTATTTCCCCATGTGCCATTTTTGCTTTAAGAGCCTTTCCAGGTTTTCCTCTGTGAGCTTGGTTGCTGAAAGAGAGCATCTCGCTCAAACGTTATGATCTGAAGGAGACAGCTACACAGCATCAGCTGATTTCTTATACGTGTTATTTTTCACAAATGAGTCGACACTGCTGTTTTCCTGCAGCCCCAGAGGAAATCAGCTCACCACGACCACCTGAGGAGTGAGACAAACCCTCTGCCTGTGTTCAGGAAAGGACCATGCTGAAGCCACACTGGACAGATCTGAACACACTTCACCTGCTTTCTGGCGCATCTAAAAAGAAGCTTGTGTCTGGTAGAATTAGTTGTTTGTAATCTATACAATCAAAACAAGCAGCAATATATATATATGCCATTATTGTGACTAATGGACCAGAATGTCCTGTCGTCGCACTAAAATTCTTTGAAATATTTACCATTGCTGCTTGTTTTGACTGAACTTAGTGCGTTAGAGATTGTTTGTGTTCTCCAGCATTGTGGGCTGCTTATGTTAGACTCATCACAGTAAGTAAAGCCAATGAGCTATAATTTTTACCAGCTAAAGGAAAAATACCAGGTTGGATGAACGCTATTTTGCTTCCTCTGCTACTCTATGGTAAAATAGCAGTTTCTTGTGTCACTCCCTGGTTGCCATCTTCTTTACGTTGCTTTGCATGCTTCTCCCTCCCTCTCACTTTGACTAACCAAAACATACATACATCGGCACATATCCAAAAACACCTCTGGTGCACAGAGAGCGTGCTAGCATTACTTTGTGTGCCCCCCACACCATCTTCTTGCACTTGTTAGATCACATCTCCCCCTTTGTCTCTCACTCTCCCTGTTAAAGTCTTGCATTTGAGCCCCCCCCTTTCTCCCATACAGAAACGTATAGAGAAACACACACCCATTCACAAACACATATCACATGTACTACATGTCTACTGGTTTCTCTTTGATGGCTTGATAGCATAGTTGTAACAACTGGATTGTGACTGTCAGTGCTGGGTTTTAAACCTTTCACAATTCACTTCATATGTGTTGATATCTCCCAGATATTGAGACTGTATTCATAGTTTGTTTAATAGTCACTGATACCAGGGTGATGCCCCATAATTATTAATTCCCATTCATATTTTTATCATTGATAATAATTATCCTTTATAATTGTTCATAATTGTTCATTGTTCATTTGCCAATAACCAAATCTGATCCTGCCAGTGCATATAGTTTGCATTAAAGTTTAAGTCATTGAGTAAGCATTGATGCTTTTTGTATAGAAGAAATAGAAAAATCCTCTGCTATGGTTGTCAAACCATGGAGAGCAACTGGATACAGAAACTAAATGTAATTTATTGATGCAGTGTGTGGCTGAGGAGCCCAAATCCTGGGGAACACACAGGCCCTAAAACCCACGAATGGGATATTGAACACTTTGAAACATGGCGGGGTTGGAAGGGAGGGCTATATTTAACCATGAAGTGCCTCACTTACTCTATCAAGTGGTTAACATTCTCTCCTTTGCTGCGACATTCAACAGTGTATGTTCCTATGACATGATATCAAATTGCCCATTGAGAGCAGGACTGATAGCACGTCAAGGTGTTTAAATGAATAGACTGTGATCTGAACTATATATGATTCCATTAGTGGATGCTCTGTACTAAAATGTACTGTGGTCTGTGATAGGACAAAAAGAGCGGCTCAGTATTTTTTGCTACAGTTGTGTATTCATCTTTTTATTCAGCCCCCGGGGCCAGCCATAATCCACTGTGTGTGTGTGTGTGTGTGTGTGTGTGTGTATGTGTGTGTTCAGGTTAGAATTAGGTTTAGGCTGGGTTAGGGTAAAGGGTTAGGCATTTAGTTATAATGGTGAAGGTTTGGGTAAGGGGCTTGGGAATGCATTATGTTAACAAAGTTTGTGTGTGTGTGTGTTATTCACGTGTCAGCTTGCCTCTGCACGTGTACTCCCATTTGCAATGTCCTGAATTTGATCATCTTAAACAGTACATCTTGTAAACAGTAAGACAGCGTGAAAAAGAACTTCCACTCCATATGAGATGGATCCAGCTACAAACAAGATATGTTGGCTAATCGTGAGCAGGGGAGCTTTGCTGAAATATTCACTGGCATGTATCTTAAAATGGCAGGCTGGACTGAAACCATAGCAACAATGCATTAACACAGAGGAAAAGATAAGCAGTTTTTATCTGCATGAAAATGTTCAAGAACACCTACATTCAACTGTCTCCCTGCACATGTCCTGAGTAATGCCTCTAAGTGGTGTTATCCACGAATAAAAACAACAAAAAAAACACAGGGAACATTACAAGTGTGATTACAAGACTGCCCATTCAGTGCTAAAAAATCAAAAGGGAGTTTGATTTGATTCTGCATGTCATATTTAAGTAGCTTCAGGCTTGCCAATTTTCTCTAATATAAAACAAAAACAGATCTCATGTCTTGCAGAAAACTGGAAAAGGTGAGAGTCACTCTACACAAGTTCAACTCTGAGCTAAAGACAAAGAAAAAAAGTAAACAAATAATTCTTCAACTTATAATGTCATATAGCCAAAAAGATATTAGTTTTCCAACTAAATACAAATACTTTGGCTATAATCCAAACGAATTTGCTTCAGTTTTCTTCTTTAAAGCTGCAATAATCCACATTTTTACATTAACTATAGGTATAAGGACTTAGTGAGAAAGATAAGGACAAACGTCTGACTTCAACATTATAAATATACTTTGTTAGCGGGCAGGTTGCACTATAATCTTGGCAGTTTAGCAGTGTCCATTTTAGCAGTTAGCAAGACAGCTAAGCTGTTAAATATAGTGTTCAGGGGGTTTGCCAAACTAGTTGTAGATTTGTGATATGCCAGTTTCCTTTGGCATGTCTGGCACTTTTGGGGATCATCTTCACAAATTTGGAAGTTATTCCAGATCCTTCATTTTTTTTTAAATCTTGCTATTATACTTGTTACTTGTAAGCCTGTCACATGGTCACTTGTCAATATCCCATATTCAATTCCAGCAAAGTTAGTTATCACTAAGAATACATTTCCTTGTCAAAGAATAACTAATAATAAATAATGTTGATGCATAATGAATAATGTTGGGTAATGTTTACTATTTCTTAGTTCATGAGCAGTTGTGAATTTTTGTGGTAATGCATATATAATGACAAAAAAACCCACAGCATTCAAATATTCAAATACTGAATTGAATGTCAGTTATCATGGCAATGGCAATGATCGAAGGTTCTAAGCTTGGAGGCATTCACCTTAGCCCTTGTAATATTGTGGATTTATTTGAAGATTTATAAAGCAGTTATAATCAAGAATTTTTAATTCTCATAGTAATGAGAAGACAAGCAAGTGGCTGGGCAGTTGAATGATAACTCTAAAAACTTTGTTAAGGTGTTTTTAGTGGTTCCTACCAAAGAGCCGAGAACAAGACCCACCTCTGCTCCAGCATATTGCTGATTCAAAGGTGCGGTGTTAGGTAAACTTCAGATTAATCAGGGGTAAAACTAGTCAGAACTCTCCTTTCCCAACACATCGGGGGAACCATGTTTAACAGAGTTCATTTAGAATGCACCAACAATATAAAGTGTCTTCATTAAACTTCATTAAACCCCTCGAAAGATATTCTGTTGATTTGTCATTAAATCCTCCTCTGTATTTTCACCAGCAGTGCGAAAACAAGACTATGGCAAAACCTAGTAGGTGACTTTATATCGATTTTATAAAGACAACTTCGTCTGACAAAATCACCACACACATAAGTTAAAGATGATAGCTGTGCTGTGCGTGTTGTGATTCAGTTAACCTAACCCCTCCAAAAATCTATTATATGGTGTTTTGTTTTCAGTAACACTCCTGTCCAGACTGGTATAGCGAAGGAGAGGGTGATGTTTCAGTGTTATTGTCAAGGGCAGTTTAATAGGACATGTAACACATCAGCTGTTGCCTGTGAAAACTGCTAAATTCACCTGTGTGTGTGTGTGTGTGTGTGTGAGAGAGAGAGACAGAGTGTGTGTATGAGAGACAGAAGGGACGAGATTAGGATTAGGATGCTTTGTTGATCATACAAAAAGAAAAACACTCAAAGCAACTTGTGTATATATTGGTGGATGTCTGGTTACTGAGATAGCCACTGCACTGTGTTTATTCTTTTTCATCATCATCAAACCAGCCAGTAATGCCCCGTGGATGAGGGTATTCAGTCTTTGCAAAGAGTCTTATTATTCTTGTGTCTCTTCCAAGCAGTTCTAATCATTCTTGATCATCAGAATTATGCAGATTAATTTTCCGTCAACCAACTACTATATTATGACAAACTGTTGCAAACCTTCATGCTATATAGATTTAGATTTTTGGATGCATTGTTTCTCTCTGCACAAGCTACTACTGGTTTCCATTCATTTACGAAAAACGAGGATTGTTTTATATTATGCAATCCAGCACTAGTAATGAAAGCATCAATTCTGCAATAATTTTGTCACTTTTACATTATTGTTGTGTAGTGATGCAGATTTGGTGCAGATTAATTTGAAAAGTCTGCCCTATATCACCTCAAAACCATACTGTAGCTTCAACAAGATTCAAGAGTCTACTAACAGATTTTTATTTGTACTGGATGGAAATTAATTTTAAAAAAACAAGAACAAAAACATTGGATGTCTGGAGCAGCAAAATATCACAGAAACAGAAATACACCAGCTCTATGCTAGCTTATTTTCTACTATTTCTATCACTTCTTTTCTTCTACTGAAGTAAGCATGTTAACCAGCTAGTTCCAACCAAACCTCTCTCATAATACCAATTTCTAATGGTAAGTAACTTTAGCGTCCAGTCTGCTCTAACACAGGTATGAGAGGGTAAAGAAATAGTGATGACCAGAGGGAGTATTCTGATTAAACAACTGCTGAGGCTTTTGATAAATAAAGAGATCTTAATGCTAATTTTACCTATGGAGCGATAGCAAAACCTTACATATAGCACCTTTAAGTTGTAATTTGTAAGAAACAAGCAGAGATTGTGTATTGCAAAACTGCAGTCCAAAATTTACATTAGGATATGGACAGACAGACAGACGATTAATAACATTTCATAAGAGAATTGGCAAGCTCATTTATTCATACTTATGCAGCATTTATATTCCCATAACTTCAAAATGAGGGGCCTTCAATAACTGCCCATCTCATTGTGGTGGCTGTTATAAGCTACACAGTAACACTTTAAAGTGCAGCTGTCATTTTTATGTGCCCTTGTAGAGCAGAGAATGAATAAGGATTTTATGTTGAACACCACAAGGACTCATCATTGCAGGGGTGGGGTTTGGTGGCTACAGTAGCGGTGGTGGTGGTGGTGGTGGTGGTGGTGGTGGTGGTGGCGGTAGGGGGTGGGCTGGAGGGGCAAGCTAATGAGGATGTTAGCCGGTCCTTTAGCCGCAAGCTGTCCATTTATCAGCTAGGAAGGCCCTCTGTAAAGCTGTCAGTTCATGCTTTATTCACATCTGATGATTATTGCCACCCCTGTCTGGCTTTTCTACTTGCAGTTGCTGCCCAATTGGTGCGTTGTGCTGATGAGGGATACAATAACCACCTTGAGAGGTGCTTAGCAGCTTTAACGATGAGGCTGAAAGAGTTGCACAATAAGAGGACGGGGAACTAGCTGTGTGAGTGAATGGTTCTAGCCATCAAAACTAAGTATACCCCTAACCCCTTTGTGCTCTGCAGCAGCACATTTTCATTCAAAAATGCACACACACAGACTCAAGTGCAAACAGAGCAATATTCTGACTTGTACTTCATCATGAAGTCCATTTTATTGTTCTCTGATTCTCCATCTGCGCTCTCTTAATTCTGCAGTTTTCACATTTCTACCTTTTTTCTATTTTTTTCCTTATTCTGAGGTGAAATTTGACAGTGATTGACCTGCACCAAGTCAGTATGTCTCTTTTCTCCTGTTCCACTCCTATCTGCCTTTTTTCCTATTTGCCGATTTCTGTAAGAGGAAACAAGACATAGAAATTTTCAAAAGGGAGCTCAACTGTCTAAAACAAGCTTCCAGCAAGAGAGAAAGGACTATATCATCCTATTTGCATGAGCAGACAGAAGGTTAATAACACAGGCCCTGCTGTGACAAAGGAGAAAAAGAACATTGAGTAGGTAGGAGGGACGAAAAGTGCTGATCCTCCACTTCTGGCTCTTGAAAATCCGTTTAAGACCGAGGGAGGAGTGTGGAAGTAATTAGAGCCCTGGATTTATGATGAATTCATGTATAGTCCAACCTCCCTTTTTCTCTGCAGAACATAATTTTTTCCAGAATGCATGTTGAGATGGGACAGCAATGGCAGCACCAGTGGACACAAATCTAAAAATTTGTTATCTTTCTTTCTTTTTTCTTTTTTTTTAAATCAGTGATTCCAAAACAGGGTTAGTAGTAACCCAGATGGTACATCTATAGGTGCTGTACTTAAAAAGCTCAACTAATCTGAAAAAAATATACATACACATTATGATATGATTAAATAATAAATACACAAATTTGTATTTTTGACAATATAGACATACACATATGATCACAAATTACTGTC
Source organism: Istiophorus platypterus (assembly GCA_016859345.1). NCBI lineage: Eukaryota > Metazoa > Chordata > Actinopteri > Istiophoriformes > Istiophoridae > Istiophorus > Istiophorus platypterus. Next base: position 12,680,231 of record CM029130.1, on the reverse strand, counting down.
ATTGTTGTATTTGGTACATTTCCAGTATACTTTAATAGGCCCTCTGCACAGTACATACCCCCCCCCCCCAAAAATCAACCAGAGTCAGGTTGGTGGGAGGTATGTACTTGCAACTGCATGAAAACTAGTAAAAAAAAGGAATGACGTTTGATGCTGAAAGCACAAAATCTCTTCTAGACCGGTAAGTAAACAGCTGTAGATGCTGGCTAGGTAGTGATAGCAAATACTTATACCATCTATAAATGGTTACAATAGCTTATGATAATAGAAAAATGATTAAAACATTCAGCTAAAAGTCCTAGATAAATGGTGAAAATAGCAAAAAGTAATTGACCAGCATTGACAGTTCAACTCTATAAGAATATTGTAAAAGTTTCCATTTAAATAAATGAGCCTCATATCATTCAGTTTAAATTCTATTCATAACAATGAGTAGTGATGATGAAGGGGTTTTTGAGCTCATCTAGTAGGGCTGTGGTACAGTCAAACAAAAAAAAAACTTTTTTAACCACTGTTTCATATGATGCAGGGGAAAGTGAGGAAAGGTGTGGTGGCTGGAAAAGCCGATGAGTGTGACAGCAAGACATTTGGGAGGCGGAATCAAATGAAATTTCTTTCCTTTTTCTATTCGCTATTTGTTTTATGGAGGATACCAAGTTACTTCCTGACAATAAAGCATCTGAGTCGCACAAACACACAGGCAGTCAAGTACAGTTAAAAGACAGGAAAACCAAAGTAAAACGTGGTATCAATCTGACATGTGGCAGATGTTCAGACAGCTTCTTTTGGCTATCCTCTCATTTCCTGCATCATGGCTTATGAGTGCAATTCAGAAGTCCCCATGGGAATTGATTATCAACAGGCAGGGGCTGGATCCTTCCTACCTCTCTCTCTCTCTCTCTCTCTCTCTGGGCCATCAGGTGTTTTTAGGCTTCTTGTCACAATTCCTAGGCTTTCTTGCACCTCTCTGTATCCTTCCATCATAACAGCCCAGATGCGAGTGCACTGGGAATACGGCATGAATACATTTTTTAAGTCTAATTCAAAGTAAGTGTTTGTTTTTTTTGTGTTTTTTTTTCTGGCAACAGGGGGCTACAACTAAATCCACACTGTGATAGTTAGGCTATGACAGTATTATAACTGAATGATGGAAACAAACGAGGGGGGGGGGCTTATGTGCAAACACATGCACAAGCTCTGACAATTAAACAGACATGCAGGTGCACAAGCAACAAAACACACAAACAACCTATAAATAGCGGAGATCCATGGCAACCTGAGATTTGTTGTTTGCCGACACATGCTGCTGAGAGGGAGAGAAGAGCAAGGGCTTAAATAACATTGGGAGATTGGTTTGTGTGAGAGGCAAAGTCAAACCAAATTACACCTTTTCTATCACGTCGGGCCCGCCGGTAAAGCATCTGAAATAGCTTTGTGCCTGGGGACATTTTACCACTGAAAGAATATGGTGGCAATATCCTCCGAGGACCTTAAAAACAAAGGGATGAGGGGAGGAGGAGAGAACAGGGAATGAGAGGGTTTACTTTTACTGCAGATCACAGGTGGCGCCTTGACCATCTAACTCTTTTCACTTTATTTTTTTTCCCCATACCTCCTCCTATCGCCCGTCTCTTCCCATCTCACCACAGTGAGTGCACTCCTGTCACTCTGATGGTATCCTCTGTTGAAAACTATGGAATACCATTATACTCATGCATTCTTTTCTTTTTTTTATTTAAAGTGGGTGGTCAAAAGTGGGCCAAAATTACAACGTTCAACATAATGAATAAGGAATTCATACTCTGGAGAGGGAGCCCTGAAGGTTCTGTCAACTGCAGCTTGTTGATTTAAGTTATTTTTCAGGCAAACAAGAGAGAAATTTTTGCCTTTCTCCACTTAAATTGACCTTCAGCCGACCTTTTTCTTTTCTCTCTCTTTCTAATTCAAATAACCACTTGAAAACCACAGGCTTTGCACTTTCCCAGTATTCTGTTGTCCTTTCTAACAGGGGTGCTTTAGCAACATGAGATATACATCAGGATTTAACTGATTTTTGTTTTGCAAGATAAAGTTATTTAGGGAAATTGTTTCAGTTTGGCAGCATATTTGCATTCACTTCCATATGCTGTTCATTAATTTGCAGCTAGTGGGTGATTTATCAACCTATTACACTTTGGCTTGCGCCCACACACACACACACACACACACACACACCAGCCTGCAGTTTGTTCCCCCTGGTATCTCGTGCAGGCGTACATGTGGCACCGCTTTGGTGGCTGGTGCTGTAAAGGCTATGCGAAAGGGCTGGTAGCAAGCTAGGTGTTGTCAGACTGCAGATGAATAGATCCTTGTGCATGGCACGCGCACACACTTATATATACTGGTTGCATGGCCTGGCCGAAAACAGACTCGACTGGACTGGACTGGACTGGGCTAGCTTACTTGGGAGCCGCAGTAGGGGTAAGTAGGGCAAACAGGCCAGGACTAAATCAAAATGTTAATACAACAAAATTAAAAATTAATTCCAGAGCACGAAAAATGTGCAACTTTGTTTTGGTTGGTAATACTTGGTGTCATAATGAATGTCATAATGTCTTGTGTCTAAATGAATTCATGAATAAGCATTTCAGGATGCAATTTGAAGAAGTTAAAGAGCCTAAAATCACTGGCTTTTTGAGGAATGCAAAAGTCAACTTTCTACTCTGCTTATACCATATAAACAGAGTAGAAAGTATTAAGGCCTCCTGATCTTTCCATGGGAAAGCTTTTATTTATTTATTTTTTGCCCTCACTAGTATGAAGCAGACAAGAGAAAGACACATTTTTATGCTCATTTATTTAGCTTTTTTCTGTTTTGTTTTTTTTTTTTGTTTAAGTGGAAGTTACAAAAAATAACAAACTGAACAATAAAACCTATGGCTGTGATGAGTTTCACAGGAATTTCACATGGCTTTTCAAGACCATATGACACAACAGACATGTTTGCTGTGTTTGTTTGCAATAATTTTGTCAAAAATTAAGTAACCAAAGAGCAAATATCATATGGCAATGGCAGACAGTCTCTGTGTTACTGGTGTTAGTTTGAAAGACCTGAAGACTCGAGTTTTTCCACAGCCCCTCTTTTATTTAGCAATGTGTAACTTGTGAGCACAACCGTCTTAAACCACCAAAAGCAACCTTCTAACAAAGAGTCTTCTGCAGCAGAGAAAATGCTCCATTGAAATGTTTTGTGGGTTTGAACTAATTGGATTATTTACACATTTCTGAAGAAAATAAACAGCAGTCATTGTTGGTACATGACTATGATTTTTATTTCTTAACATTTAACGCAAATTATTTTCCAGCTTCTAACACTTTTTTTTTAAACTGTCTCTCCTTCTAATATATTAGAGGTGTTATTATGCCACTCAAAGAGGTTTAAGCTGTTTTTTAAGCAGTTATACAGCTTCTTTGCAGAGGCAGATCATTTTTTGGCAGAAGCTGCCTTCCCTTTGAAAACTTTGAGCTAAGGGTTGGCTGTATGTCCATAAAGGCAATTTGTGGAGATCACAGCATGTTTCAAACTGCATATACAGTGTCTATCAAAAGTGCCCATGTGTGCTTGAATAAGGCAGCAATTCCTATATTCTTACAGATGCACTGAAGTGCATGTCAGCCTGCACTCTCTGAAAAACGACCAAATATCTGCTCTGTTTATCCATTACTTTTGGCTAAATATTTTAACCATCTATCCACTGCTTTTACCTATTTCTTTAAACTATTTGTCATTACTTTTACTTATTTCAAACATTTATCTTTTACTTTTAGCTAATTATTTTAACCATTTATCCTTTACTTTTAGCTAATTATTTAAACTATTTATCCATTACTGTTAGCTAACTATTTCAACAATTTATTCATTATTTTTAATTGACTATTTTAATTGCATTGTGACTAGTTTTGACACACTGTAGGTCACAAAATACCATGCTACATGTTACAGTTAAACATGTGTGGGAAGTATGCTGTACAATGATCCTACTACATCTTCAAAGCTTGCTGGCTATTGTAAATATACCAGAATATGGCATCACACTCATTTTAAATCCTATTTGTGTTGTATTTTCCTCCTCAACACAAATTTGTGGATTTTTTTTTAAATAAAAAAACAAAAAAAAGGAAACGTGAAGGGGCCAGTGAGCAAATAACATAATCTGTGTTTGCCTGGACACCGTATAACACCAGTAACACCAACTACTGCTGCAACCTTACATGTAAGCATATAATCGGAACTAAGGAGGTGGTGTATATTGCAAAAAGTAGGGGCCCCAGCACCCAGCCTTAAGGCACCCCTGCTGGGAGGCAATGGGAAAAAAAAATTCCCATATTGAGCTGCTGGACATTAATATAGAATCTAGCAAGAAGAATCTAGCAAGACCCCCCCCCCTTCAAGCTATCTTAAAAACTAGCCAATCCAATTCACAGAGCCATACAAAACAACATAAATCCTTAAGCAAAGAGACCTCCATGCCAAGGGTGTTTTGATTCATTTTTGTGAAAAGTGTAGTCCTTGCAGTAGTTTAATCAGCCATTTCTACTTACTGAGCTATAACATGCAAAACCACTACCTCTTCCCATGTGGAGGAATCCATATTTCTACTGAAGACTTTACATTAGCCAAATGTTGCAATGGCCATGGCCTTACTTTTTAAATGATGTTATGATTGAGATTGACAGTGAAGCTCAACTTGTGGCCAAATTCAGAAGTCCTAGCCGGATAATACTTTCTGTTTTGTGTGCATTTAAGTGACAAGAGCCTCACTTTCGGCTCCTAATTCATTATACATTGCAGGGTTAAGCCTCCAGGAAAGCCTGCACACACATACACAACCACATTCATACAGACTCAGGACCAGTATGCAGATGAAATCATAGCCAACATTAATAAGTAAACACACCAAAGTGAATAAACTCCATTAAAAGCTGACATGTTTAATTCAGTTGAGCTTTGCCTTATCAGCTCAACTGTGTTTTTGTTTAACAGAGAGCGAGAGTGCGAGGGGATGCAAGGAGAGAGTGTAGAGAGAGCCCTGCAGGTAATTATACTCCACACACTTGTAATCTGGGGGTCAGCCTGAGTCCCTCCCCTTTGTCCTACAATCAATAGCCTCAGAGGAGGTGGTGAGTGTGAGGAAGAGAGACAGAGAAGAAACAAGGCAAAGAGACAGTGTAAGAAAGTTGGTGGGTCCTTATATTCAGCATTAATCATTTAACAGCATGAGTGTGGGCAGGTGGGAGAGCAAAGACACAGAGCAACACAAGTAGTCAGGTGCAGCAAAAAAAACTGTTAGACATGGGGGCACAAGAATCACTTTTACTTAATCTAGTGATCTATCGGAAAAGAAAAAGCAGCACTGTCGCTTCTAGCAAGATAACTTTTTGAGTTTAATTGACAGAAGAAAACATCAGATCCAGTAATAAAAAAGATGCAGAGCAGGAAATAAAGTATTCTAAGCTGTTATATAGACCATCTTTTATCTTTATATCAACCCCCCAACCTGAATGCTGGAATCCCATCCATCTGCAAGTGCACCCAGAGCAGCAGCCATCCTGGGAAGTTATATGTATATATCCCCTTCTCAAAACAAGGGCCTTGCTGTATAAGCCTCAATACATATCCACTATAATGTAATACATATATCAGTCCACCCAGAATCTTGCTTATTTTGGAATTATTGTGGCCCTAAATTATTGGATTTGCACTGAATTTACTTTAAAAGCAAATATTTTTGTCCTTTTCCTTCCATTCTCTCACAGATTGTGGAAATTTGGATCTCAGAAATGCCATATTTCAGTATCCCTTAATGTTTGCTGTTAACTTGCCACAAGTATTTTTCCTTCCCTGAATTAAGTGTATGAGGTAGATCCGTAAAATTGCTAACAAGCTCCATAAACTAAATATTTTTTTAGGGCTGCAACCATTAACCATTTTCTAAATTACTGATTTAACCTCTATTTTATTTTCTCAATTGTTCGGTCTGCCAGAAAATAGAGTACGGCAAATAGAGTATGGCAAACACATTTAAGTTAATTTCATAGAAGACATTTTTGAGATGCCACAAATTGTGAATTAGTGTCCTTTTGCTTTAGAAAAATTAACTGGTTAGAGAGGTAGTTGTCAAGTAATTTTCTGTCAATTTATTCAGTGACTTGTTTTAATCTAGTCGGTTTTAGTTATTTGATTAGAAAAAAGGTGGCAAAGCTGTGTTGGAGCAATAGATGACATGACGGCAAGTGTTGCCCAAAAAGACAGGATCTTGGCAAACAAAGTCCTTTCCACTGAGGTCAAAAGAAATTTGTGGTGCTGGGTCAAGTCTGTGTAAAGCTTCAGGCTTGTGTCAAGTTTGAGTTTGGTTATTTCTCACATGTAAAGAAATTGTTCTCTTTTTCACTCTGATTCAGTCAACTGTCTGCATCCATGCATGTCAGTGTTACATGTCTACACATGATGCCCAGGGGGGGATGATGGTAAGAGACAGAGCATGAAGAATTTTGCCTGGCTAGCCAATGGTCAGTAATTCATCAAATAAAGCAAAAACATAGTTTCATCATGGATTTGCAGAATGCTGCTGTGGTGGCGGCTTAAACTGTCAAGCATTCTTCCAATTTGATCTTCTTTGTGGAAAAATTACAGGTATTAGAAAAATTACAGGATATTGTAAATATTCTGGATTGGTTGAAACTGCAATAAATTATGCAAGATTACAGAAGACTCCTGGAGGGATTAATATATTGGTAAGCATGTAAATTACTTATGAAGCACTTGTAATATACAGGTTGATAACGATGAATCTTGAGAACATAAAGAAAGATCAAAACCAGATTATCACACTGTTTGTGCACATGTGCACACATACGAATGGATAGAGGACACCACTTCAGCAGTGTCCTCACATGGAATGAAGATAGAGAGCCATTGTTTCCTTCTCAGCTGAATTAGGGTTCTGTCTGGTCTGCATTCCCTTCCTCTGTCAGACGGACAGACAGAGATAAGGGAGGATGCTATTGCAGTAATGTCAGTCTTCAGCCAAATGGATAAACCTGGTTGGCAGGCTTTTCGGGAGCGATAAGGATGTTACTGCCACTGATCTGTGGGAGACAAAAGTAAGCTATCAAAAAGAGGGGGCGAATGAGCCCCTGCTAGTATGCCCGCAACTTCACAACACGGAGCATGGTGAACTGATGCCACTGTTTTCAAACATCTGAGGGGTATCGCAATAACAACAAGCTGGAGGTATCTTTATACTGGCTGTCTTTGGGACTGATTGTAGCTTGGTGTAAAATTCAGTCTCTTATATAGAAAGTGACAGCTAATGTCACTGTGATGACTGTTGAAACAGCTCAGGCTCAAGCCAGTTTTATTTCAGGCACCATGCTGCCATTTATGGACATGATTAGGCCTTGATTTATACAGGGTGGAAAAAGTTTTGCCTGTTATTCAATCAGGAGTTGCCATACCACCTCACCCCAGACAGAGCAGGGTGTGGTGTTTCTGACAAGCCCGCCACAAATCATTGTTTTGTTTCATCTCATCAGTGCTTTGAAGCGTGAGACGCTAGCAGGGGAAGTGCGATTATTCAGCCAAATTCTGCAAGGGAAATTACAGCTCTGTGGCAGCAGGTGCATCTACAATCGCCCCCCTCACCCCCACCCCAAGGCATAAAAAGCAATGCAAACGTGGACACATATGCCACAACACACATCTGTGCATAAAATACTTACACATGCACTGAACCAAGCTCGCTAAATCACACCTGCTCTTTTTCCATCCATCTTTCACATACACAAATCCTGCCCTACATCCCCGCCATCCCTGGAAAAACACAAGAAGCACAATCACTCAGTGACACAGATCCGCACATGATCTCACCACAATGCAGCAAGCCGGCAGACATTAGCTGCTCCAGAAGAAGTAATTCTGTTTCTGTTTGCTCAACAGAGAAAAGGGAGGGGAAAATAGAAGTGTGTCTGTGTGTGCATGTGTGTGTATGTGTGTGCATGGTGGTGGGGGGGGTAAACCTATCGTAGGGGCCCCGTGGCAGAGTCCCCAGGATCAAATCCAATTCTGGCAAGATACACATTAAGCCTGTCAATCACAACAGTGTCCTTGGAATGTGGCAAAATGGTGATGAGAACAGCAGAGGAATTTCTTTCCCATAAGAGCTTGGATGCAGGCACATACAAAAAAATGCATCACCCTGAGGGGTCCCCATATTTAATCCCCCCCTAAAACATACAGACACATATGCACCTCCAGGGCATGATCCACACATCTACACTTAAACTGAAGTATTTTTACACTCAATGTGTTTACGTTTTAATACCTTTAGGTAAACAGAATGAAGAAATAAGTAAAGGATTTGGTATTCCTGGCATTGTGTAGAAGGCCATTTAAACCTTCATATGGTGGATTGGCATTTAGACAAAATAGAAATAAAAATTGAAATAATAAGATGAAAAAACTTAAAATAATTAGACAATTTTACAGAATTTCATTTTGGTGTTTAGTCACACCTTTCTAATGGGGATGGGTTGCGCTGGGGGGACTTTTACTCATCACCTTGGTATATCTAAAATTCTGTCAACAGCCTTGATGGTAACTAGCCCAAACAATGGATCATTGAGGCCAATACTAATATTGATGTTTGGCAATTAACAAACACATAACATAAACAATTTTGATATAAATCCCTTATATTCTTTTTTTTTTCCAATTTTAACTCAGAACTAATCCCATTTTACAACTGAAAAATCCACTTGTCAGTGTTCTCTGGCCTTCCAGGTGTGGGGCCATTACAGCTATTGCATATACTGTTTTGTTAATTAAATGACAGGGCTTAGATATGACAATTATATATTGATTTCACAACCAGTAAAACTAAAAGAAAAACTGTTAAAAGGTAATTCCAAGTCAGCTGGTTGTCTTTTTCATTGAGCTTGGCAACTGCTTCCTTCTTAAGTGTTATATTTAGGCTACTGTAGCAAGTACTCTGTTTCCTTACATCTTTAGAAACGTAGGTCCATATTATCTGAAAGTCTACAACACTGAATCATGGATTAGTCTCATGATTCAAAACAAGTCCAAAGCAAACTGCTTAATTAGGTCGTGGTTATATCAGTATCAGCTTTGCTAATTTTGTCTTAGCATAAAGCTAACACTAACAGGGTTTCCATGCAAACTACAATAAAATCTAATTTTATATTCAAAATCCAATGGCTAGTGTTTGCTAAATCAATACAACTCAACCTGATCTTTTTAATTAACAGTGCCAAGTCATATAAGGCATGTGAGCAGTCAAAAACTGACCCCCCAGAAACCGCCCTCTTCAGCCTTCACTCTTCTCAGGCATGTTGCACATGCCAAGCACAAACGCCAGCGCTTTATTTTGTACTGATGTGTTTCCCATACATCTAAATGCAGACGTCAATTTAGTCAGTGTTCCTATTGAAACACTGGCCAGTTGAGCAGTCTCTGTGACTAAAGCTCCTACAATCCATGCCACAACAATGAGCCCTCTTTCAAAGCCACTTAGATTTCTTTCCTTGCCATCTTTATACAAAATCACAACCAACTGGGTCTACTCAGCATTTTTATACATGGAACAGAGCATAATGGGAACTTAATTGCTTAATTGCACCACGAAGTGGGCCTGTGATGGAAGTCTCTGCATTCACTATGTTTCCCCACTTATTTATTCAGGGTTCTTATCCCCAATGTGTATATTATATATACATTCATGTTTTTTGTTTATATATATATAGATATATCTATATCTATATATCTATAGATATATAGATATATAGATAGATTGATAGATTGATAGATTGATAGATAGATTCTAAATTCAACTTTGAGTGAAGAGAAAATCACAGCTGTATGACTTTCAGCTTGAGTTCTTTCAGGCTACAGTGAAAGTGACAGTTAGCCTATTTGCTTTTTTCTGGACTTATACTCATTATCATAACTACACAAGTAATTATCTGCTGCCCCCCCACACTTACAAACCACCCCCAGCAGAGACAAACACATACTTGTAGTTCCGTCTTTGTGAGGACACTTATTGGCATAATGCATTCCCTAGCCCTTAACCCTAACCTCTACCAGCACCACTAAATGCCTAAACCCAACCACTATCCTAAACCTGACCTAATCATAATTCTAACCTTAACCCTAAAACCAAGTCCTAACCCTCAAATAGCTGTTTAAAGTTGTGAAGACCAGCCAAAACTTCATCATTTTCCAAAACTGTCCTCAATCCCAAGGTCTAGAAGTCAAACTGGTCTTCACAGAGATAGAAGGGCAAGTGCGCACACAGAGCCGGAGCCAGCTGAATCATGGGATTAACAGATAATGAGAGAATCGCCTGGTGGGGGCACACGTGACAAACAACCATCTCTGATTTGATTTACCGTTTGAGAATCCAGAGAGATATTATACATAGATTTTACAGTAGCCATTAGATCTTCTAGGTGTTAAGCTGCAGCCTCGGTGAAAGCTTGTGTAGTTTGTTACAGATTAGCAATAAATAAATTACATCCTAAGGGACCGCTGATGATTTTTTTTTTTTCTGGGGTTTCATCAACGCTGAGCAGTTCTTTCATCTCATCCATCAGCAGTTTCTGATCACAGTCCACTCTTTTCAATGAATAATGTAGTTGTTGGTTTGATTGCTGCCCAAAAGCCACAACTTAATGGCAGAGGACATCATGACAGGGAAACCGCACATATTTGTGTGCATATGCTTTAATTCACTTTGTCTACTTCATACGCCAATGCCTCTGGGCTCCTGTTTCTGTGAACAGACAATAATCAGGTCATCTGGCATCCAGCGTGAATCCTTCATTAACAATCCAACGATAATCTCAACAGAAACATGTGACTGTGGGAGAAAATTTACATGAACCCTATTTAAATTCCTTTGAAGTTGTTTGTTTTGCTCACCTTGGAAACACTATTTCTACTTCTCCTCTGTGGTAAGAAGTAAACGCACCCCATAAATATTTATCTACCTAGGGCCCGTGCTATTCTGGCCCAGTGTTTTGAACGTGGCCACTGGAGATCGAGCCTATCAGGGACCCACCGAGAGAAAGATAGAGAGAGGGAGAGACAGTGTGTGTGGAGCGGATGGTGGTGGTGATGGGGGGTGGTACGTGTTCCAAAATGAAAAGTGGACGGTGTGCATTATGTTTAATGCAGGGAGATCGGGGCAGGGTTCAGAATGTTTTTCCCTTTCGAGTCACTTCACACACCTTCGAACCATTAGTCATAAGTAAGAGGAGTTCCAGCAGCAATTTTAAGACTTTTTGTGCTTGTACTGAACAATTTTTTTTGGTCTTAAAGTCATGTTGAAAACAAGTTCAACCTCTTTAACCTCACCAATTCACTTGTATCTGTCTGTACAGACTCAATGTTTGTTTAAAAGACTGAACTTTACACTGAACTCTGGTGGAGATCCCCAAAATTCTCTAATGTGTAGAGCTGAATTTGGAGTAAAGGCTTATGAAATAATGCACCAAACATATGGAATATTAAAAGCCGGGAAAAACATGAAGTCTTCACTATGATTATATATTCTGTTTAAAGAACTTTCATATATTATAAAAAACTAGAACATGCTAGTATATTCATCAGAGAATGATAAATGATTTTGACAACCATGCCAAGCTGCTTACGGAGAAATAACAGGGGGAATCTGGGGAAATATGCTCTTAGAGCTGCAAATATGATTATTTTCATAATTGATTAATTTACAGATTATTATATTAATTAACTAATTATCTATTTAGTCCATAAAATCAGATATATAACAAAAAAGCAAACCCTTCTAGGAAGTTGAAATCTGAGAATTTTTTTACATTTTTAACTATTTTCGCTTGAAAATTATTTCATAATTTAACCAATTAATAATTTTTCTTTTGACTAATTGTTTTAAGTCTACATGCTTTACCTTAATCCTAAACAAGAAGCTCCATGGTAGTAAAGCATCAGATAGCCGTAGTTCGAGCTGAAATTAAATCTGGCATATGCAAAGACCAAGGATTTCTACTTTGAGTCTGCTGTCAGGAAAACCAAGAACAATGAATCAGGTGAAAAAATAAAAGCAGTTTTACGGTATTGTTCAATATCTTTATCTGGTTAAAAAGTCAAGGCCAAAAAAACCTAAGAAACAGCTTTTATCTTTTTTTTTTTTTAACTCATCACCAAAATCTTGGAGGCAGAGGAACAGTTATCAGGAATTAGTCAGAAAGGTCTGACACCAGTGTAGCAACCCGGGCATTTCTCGCCGTCACCCCCTGACCCGGGACCAAAAGACTTACCGGTGGCGCGAGTTCATGATAACCAGCTGTATGAATATACAACATGTGTGCGCACTTCTTCAGCCGTGAACTCACGCGGTTCCTTGTGCCCGCCCTGCCTGTGTTTGAATACATGCAGATGAGTGTTTCTATTACTGAACGTGACATTTCCTACAAGAACGCCGGTGACGCCTCTGCACGGCGGGGTGGGGATTACACGTCCGCAGCCCTGTCTCGAACACACACACTCTCCCACACACTCACACACACTCTCACACACATCCACACACACATTCATGCACACGTACACCTGTTGATCGGCGAGCTCATCGGATTTCCCACAACTTCGGAGGCCTCCACCTGGATGCCGCCGCTGCTGCACCCAGCTCCGCCAATCTAATGAGCCCGTCTCAACCCAGTCAAAGTCATCTGATGACACTGATGTGGGGAGATTGATATTCACGCTTGACTCGCTGTCCTCTCCACTTGACTGCCGTGTTTACCTCCCCACACAATTAGTATCTGGTGAAGACAGACAGACAAAGAGGGGCGAGATGGGATGGAAGTCAGACGCTTCTGTGGGTTTGTGTGAGACTAATTTAGCTCCAATTGTTTATAAAGATGGGAGATGTCTTTCAGCGTGGCTTGAAGGTGGCTTTTTATATCACGGGGGCCATTACCGGCTCATTTAATCCCCCATAAACCTGCTTTACCTCTCTGAATGTCAGTGTCTTGAAATAACAAAAGCCGGATTGGCTTAAGTAAAATGCATATTTCAACAGTTTCTCCGCCGGATTTGCATCTGAGACGCGCCTCGGTTTAGCCATTTTCTTTTAGACGCACTTATGAATGAGACCCACTGAGCTAACTCCGCTCGGAAGCGTTGACGGGTCGACTTCTACTTTATATTTCCACCTTTTTTTCCCATTTTCCGTTAGCTAACTCCCATATGAACATTAGGATGTAAACAAATAAAACGCGTTAGGGGCGTCTGTTCTCTCCGGGGGGACGGAGGAAGGTGCCGGGGCCGCGGTGAGGGGGCGACCGGCGACCGGTCCCGCCGGTTTCGGGGGAAGAGTCGCCGAACCGGCGGCCGCGTCGTCCGGGCCGGTTCGGTATCGACATTACCTCTGATCGGTGCAGCGGTGAGAACGGGTTATATGCTTCCCGTATGTGGAGAAGCGAGGCCCCGGGGGCCGAGCCCGGCACCTCGACGCCCCGAGGGGCCGAGCCCGGCACCTCGACGCCCCGGGTAAACTCCGCGGCGAGCGGCGGCGGCGGCGGCGGCGTCTCGGTAAAATGGAGGCAGGGTGTGTTCGTCCGTGGAGCCACTGCGCCGCCCGGTGGACGGACACAAAATGGCCGCCTCGGTCTATTCGGTTCACAAACAAACTTCTGTCCGTGTTTTAAATATCGTACTTTCTACTCAGCTACGTTTATTTTTACTGGGTTATTTATTTATTTACTTTGTTTTGTTTTTGTTTTTTGTTTTTTCTTGTCACGTTTCAGATACTCATGAGTCGTCAAAGCTCTCACCAGAGACGATTCCGCCCTATAAAGTCCTCACGTAGTTTAATTTAAATAACTTTCCAAAGAAGCATATGCAACAAACTAATCTACCAAACTGAATATAAAGTAAAAAAAAAAAAAGCTTTAAGTCATCTAACGACTGTAAAATGCTTTTTGCACATTGGTAACTATCAGTCACAGCAGCCTTTGTTTCTTCTAGTCAGAGGAATAGTCATATAAACTTTCTGTACTTTACTAAAAGTTTGATGAGTTTTACATGCAATTGAGTATTTGTATATAGTTCTATTGCAAGTTTTTTGTAATAGACCACATAGTTATCCTGAATTTCAAAAGCTACAGTTTGCAAAGTCAGCATTGAAATATCTCCTCAAAAGCACTGAGATTTAGCTTGGGAACTGGAAAAGGAAAACCTTAATTATATCATTGAAACATCTCCTTAAGGTGTATAAATTTTTAATTACTAGCTGCATAATCCTACCATTTATGTTTTCAAGTCATCATGGATATTTATCTCAATTAAATTGACTTGATTTGAAAATTTCAAGAGAATTGAGAAGGGGAATTCAAATTCAAATTAATAATTTAGAATTACTTTTTATCTAGATTTTTTTTTTTTTTTTAGTAATATCATCCCCCGGTGCAAAGGGTGCAGCAGCCCATCAAGATTACATTTGGTCCATGTAATATAGTAATCTCTTCTGTCACAATTCATAAGATGACCCTTCTTTGCAACCCAAATTACATAGCTGGCAACCTATAGGACACAAATTACAGTTTAAGTGGACAATCATCAGCCGAGAAGATGAGCATCATACAGTGCCATATGGCAAGTGGTCGGCTGAATCACTGTCTGTCCTCTGCAAAGCATGAAGGAGGCACAGTCCTTAATAAGAATTTAAGTCTCTCGCATGCCCCAGATAAAGCTAAAAAGAAAGTTGAATTTAACGACAAAATGAATTTGAATTTAGGCTTTTTTCATTAGGAGTCTTTTGTAACTTTATTGTGCATCGAGTTTGTGAATGCTTGAAACATTTACTTGAACAAAAAAGGAGAAAATACATAATTCCTTAGGCTTTAAATGTTGCATTGTCATTGAGGAGTACCACAAAAAACCCAACATCTCTTAAAAGAAAAAAGGGACACATGCTCATATTTGTATGTTTATTTTTTGATTTGCTACAAAAAAAGAGTCCCAGCAATATTTCATATGGCCTGATAAAAAAAACTACTACAGTTAAGTACAAAATGAAATATACCAAAACTACCGAATGCTACCCAGAAAAAATAAGCAATAGTATAAAATGAAATGTCTTGAAGTCTACAACTACAAAAAAAGTTAGAAAAGGTTACTTAAAAAGAAGGCAAGTATCCACCACAAAATGTGCCACTTTACCACAATCAGTTTGCAGATCTTTCCTTGAATATAAAGTAATGCAAATACTTTACAATAAGTTAACGCAGGCACGTCTCCCTACAACTACAGCAAAACCAAGTAACAGTCAAATTTATCACATAAAAAATACACTTTTTTTTGGCAACAATTTCACACATCACACGGAAAATGAAATCAGCCAAAAACATCTGGGTAGCAACATTTTTGGTTTCTTGAGAATAATATACGTTCTGCGTCCACAACATAAGACTGCCTTTGTATGAGCTTCAGAGACTTACATACTGTATAACCGTGTATTCAAATCATATAAATATATATGAACAAAAATATACTAAAACTATTTTTATACAAAAAAGATTAATGCCAAATGGAAGCTTATGATTATAAACTTCAATAACTTAAAAAAGAATGAAAAAGGGAATACTTTCATACTTTTGAGAAACATGATATTTTAGCCCTAATCTCCTTAATATTAAGGCTTTTGCAGTTTTTTTTTAACTCTTCTTGATCATACAGCACTGGCAAAAATAGCACTCACACCTTAGTGCCAAGAATGCATCAAGTATAAATACTAAGAAAACTCCTGTACAGTACCCATTTATGTCAAAACTACAAAATAAGTTAGTGTCAGGCAACTTTACAGAATATTTACAATTTAAATACAAAGGAAGATATTCATAAATGGAGATGACCTCGGTGTGTAAATGTGACCTTGACGTTAACATAAGCTTTGGCTACAGCTGATTAAATGCAACTGAAAAGCCTTCATACAGGCTGGAAATGAACATTTTTTTAATCCACTTTAGCTGGTTTACTAGATACTATATGCTTCTTTTTTAGTCACTTACAACTGAAATTACAATTGGCAACTACCAGAATAACAGAACGAGTTGAAAAACATCAGTCACAGCCAAAATGCAACAACTGTTGTCAAATTTTTTCTTACTACCAAGTCTTGACACCACAGACACCTTTGGTAATGTTACCAAAATTTACGGAATCAGCTGCTAAGGTTTTTGCTTTGATGTGATGAATGAAAATAACAGTTGTGATTTGTGGCGTGAGGATAGGAGTGACAAAAAAGGAGCAGTCTCTAAGCACAGTTACAAGCCTGGAGGAGGAGAGGATTGGTAGACACATTCACATTCAGCAGCAGCCGTATCCCATCGGCACATGGTAGGAGTGTGTATGAGTAGGAATGGATGAGGAAAGACACCACTTGTTACGGAAGGTGTCCAGTAAACATTTAAGTCTCCTGGAGAGACAGAAATTAGGGGGGGTGTTGTACAGGAGAGGTACAAGTTGGTGTTGCAGGGAGAGGGCCAGTGACTGTCATCAGTCCACGTCACTGAGGTCGCTGACTGGCTCATCCTGCACTATGCTTAGGTGGTTCATGGCACGGCTGAAGGCAATCTGGACAGCCTTGCGAATACTGGATGTGCGACCCTCCATCATTTTGATCTTGTCTATTGTCTTGTCCATCCCCAGGGGAACCATCTTGGACCTAGGAAGCCACTGCCTGAGGGGGAGAGAATAAGCACTGACATTGTATCATCTGAATAGCATGTAAAGGTGACTGTTTCCTTTCCTGTTTACTTTACAGGAATGCATCACTCCTTTTAAAAAGGAAAACTGGGATTTCTCTTCATAAATAAGGTTTGATTTTAAACACAGAAGTGCAGATAATTTGTTAAAATGTGTTAAAACATGGATTATTAGATTTATTTCCATTTTTTCTTTCATTCAGATTATTATATCATATGGTTACAAACTTTTATATAGCAACGATTCATTTTAGAACTTCTCTGTGAAGAATCTAAAAAAAACAACTTTTTTTACACAGCTGAACTGTCTTTTAAACATGATAAGTTACTGAAAGAAACTAGTGCAGTAAAAAGTTTGTCCATGTTATTTCCCTGTAATAACTGAATTTCTAACTTTAAAATAAGCAGTTTTGTTTAGGTAGGTGAACACAGAGATGAACAAGTATGCACTAAAAAAAAAAAAAAAAAATCACATTCTTTCAGAACATTTTTGCATAAAATTGAGAAAATTTGGATGATAATACCTAGTAAATACTGCAACACCAATTCTTGGTAATCAAACATAATAGTACCAGGAGTAGCAAAAGTATTAACAATCCTTAAATGCTAACATTGCTATTACTATGGTTACTGTAAATACTATACTTGAAAGAATCAGAGAGGGGAGCAGGTGGGTTAACAGTAGAACTCATAAGTGATGACAGGGAAAGAATAAAAAAAATATTTAAATAATTTTAATAAGTGGTACCAGGAATAACGTTTTAGTATTTTTAATGTCTGATTAAGATACTAAGCTTGAACCAACTGCAAAGGTTTCTACTACAGACTCTCAACTTCTCAGGTTGCATTCTGCCACACCAAATTGTCAGTTGCCATTTAAGATTTGATATTGGTATTTGGCTTCAACAGTATTATGATAACGTAAGTGAGGTATGGAGCAGGTATCTTTGTTTAACCATACAAACACATAAGTGCTCCTATACCACAGACACACAAGCACAAACAGTAAAAATCTCAAGATACTGCATGTATTTTTCCAGACAAAAAAAGGGAAAATATCTCAGGTTCTTGTGTTCAACCAGAACAGAAGCAGGAGACAGAAGTAAAAGATATTTAGGTGGAGTAAAGAAATATATTTTATTATTTTAAATGTGGGTTGTCATTAAAACATATTCTGAACAAAAGTCTTGTTCAGTTTGATCGCTAAAATTTGGAATATTCTTTCCTAGCAGGAGACTAAAAGGTGTGTGTGTCCCGTTACCCGTCTGATACAAAGGCTACGGTGCCATTTTTTTCCATGTAAGACTGACAAAAATTTTCCTTGTGGTGGGAGTCTGGTGAAATTTTCAAATGCCCCTTGAAGCAAGAGCCTTTTGTTGATTCTTGACAATCAATGTCAGGTAGCCACAAGAGAATAATGATTAACTGACTGACAGGCTGATGGCTTTACCCTTGTAGGAACGTGCAGCAGCTTAAATAATTTCTTCAGATCGTGGCACTCACCAGCTGCGCTTGTTGTCGAAGAAGAGGACGAGGTAGAGTTTCTCTTCGGCTTTGTACTGCATCTGTTCTCCGATGCGGAGCACATCCATTGGGGGCATGGGGATGGACACCCCATTGTGCTGGCAGCCTACACGTGGCATGTGGGGGTCGATGATCTACACACAGCAGGGGACGTGAGAGGGGAGTCACACACACAAATGCTCATGGATGCAAACATATGTTGAAAATATATTCACCCACAGAAACACTCAATCATATAGTAAAGACGTCTACATTGTTTACACATATGCACACACACACACACATGCATACATGCAACCAGCGTGTGGCAATAAGATTGTTCTCCTCATTTGTCCTTTCATGCTAAGGTCAAATGAATCTACTAAGTGAAAGGCTGCCACCTAGAGGAAAACAGACATTTTGAAGTGTGCACTTTTCACCTAAACACAGATTTAATCAAACTACTCCTGTGAGACAAGAGTGTCACAATTAGGTTCTTCACAAAGTGAAGAGACAAAAACAAAATGTCAGCGTAGAAAAACTCTTAATCAGTGACTTTCATACTCTTCCGGAAACACTCACCAATGCTGGGTACGAAGGGTATCCACTACATTTGGCCCAAACTAGCTTTAGGGGTTCCAATGCAACTGTTGCAGCACTAGCAGGCATCCAGATATTGCTGTTGCCAACCTCTATGGACGCGAGAAAAACACCATATAAGTTATGCGTGGATTTAAACACACACAGAAACACATTACCAAAGCAATGCTTTAAGTGCAGGACGACACAGCAGATCAGGGTGGGAAATTAACTTTTCCCTGTAAGAGCCACAGTGAATGACAGAAACTGAAATTGGTGGGCTGAGTTTATCATTTAATTAGCCGATTTTAGGTGAGGGAAGAGTCACCAGATGCTGACTGGTTACATGCCATGGTGGCAGGCAGAGTACAAAGATGCACTGGTCACTGCCAAAAGTCACAAGAACTTGGCTAGTACCTGCTATTCATTTCCAACCCTGTTTCTTTTATACGTGTATACATAACAGGTGTTTAAATGTTCTATTAAATTAAACTTTGAAGACCAAATTGATACTGAACCGTGAATGAATCATGACTGTTTTAACTTCTAAAAGATCAAGGTGACATCTTCAAATATTTTGTCTGACCAACAGTTCAAAACCCAAAGATATCGAGTTTACGGTCATGTAGAAAGGGCAGATACATCAAATGTTTAGCATGTT
This sequence comes from Istiophorus platypterus, assembly GCA_016859345.1. NCBI lineage: Eukaryota > Metazoa > Chordata > Actinopteri > Istiophoriformes > Istiophoridae > Istiophorus > Istiophorus platypterus. The sequence goes on along the minus strand of CM029130.1, from coordinate 12,660,685 downwards.
TACTTAGAAAATTTACTAAAATAATTATTCAATTCTCAAAGTAGTTGCAGATTAATTTTCTGCTGATCAATTAATCATATAATCATCGTAGCTCCAGATACTGGCTAATTTCTTTTCTGTCTGTGTGTATTTTATCTGAAATTCAACAATAAACTACAGTAAACACTATAACTTTCCATTAAAGTTTTACAGCTTTACATGTACTGTTTTCTTTGATATCTTTGTTCATCCTTGTAAAAACCCTTATAACTGAATTTGAGGACTCCTTGCAGAGCATGTTTATTGTATGAGCTGATGTAAAAAAATGTTTTAGCTCTTGACCATTCGACTCCAAAATCTGAAACTTTAAGGTGCTGATTAATTAGTTTCTATTTACAGTCAAAACATTAGTAAATATCCTATTTGAAAATATGAGAAAAAGAACACTGTATTTATTTGAATAAAGTAAGTCCTTATCGAAAGTGTTGATATTAACCTCACCCAAATGCATTTAGTCTGTTTTTACACCAACTTACCAGCAGCAATTCGTGCTGCTTTTGCAAAATTCCCAGTTTCGATGCAGGCGATTAATTCGCTTTTATCATCCACAGTATTTCTCCGGACTAAGGCGGGTTTTCCCTTCCCACATTTTGGAAGACTGAGAATGGTGCTGGAAACAAGAGAGAAGACAAAGACACTAATATCAGCTTTAGAAACAAAACAGCTGGTGCCGTGATGGCTTGAACAAAAGTAGCCAACAGTATCTGGGTTTATGTTGTGTTGAGCACATAATTTGCTGCTGCCAGACAGACTAACAACTCTTTCCATTTGTTTCCATATGTCGTTTTTCATATGTATGTCCCAGTAACTTGTTTATGACGCATAGAGAACTGAAAAACTAAAGACAGCAATAATCAGCTTTTCTACCATTTTATTTAAAGTCAAAAAGAACGAAAAATTTTGAATTCCTTTGTGTAGTGAAGTGTAGTAGTTAACAGCTCTGTGCCTGTTTCGGCTGGAATCAAAATGACTGTAATTGGCTCTTGCCTGGCTGTCACTTGTACACTGTCCCAGGCTATTTGAACAAAGTTAAGCCTGTCTCAGCTTTCCCCTCTAGTGTAGCTGTGTACCTTTTGAGCCGAGCTCAGCAGGGGGGCACAGGACTGCAAAGCTAGGTCTCATTCACAAGGAATTTTTGAATCCGTATGTGTGAACAGCCAGTTAGGCCCTTCCTCTAGCAGTGCAGCATTATATCATTCACTGCTTCTTCAAAATGCAAAATGCAAAATGCGAAAAAAAAAGTCACAAGAACAGACATTGGTTCTGACATTTGTCTTTATTGCATGGATTACCTGGTGCTTCCCGGCAGACTGCTACATGAGGAGATGGAGGACTCAGATGCACAGCGTCTTCGTGGCTCCACGGGTCTACTGGTTCTACTGGGCTCTTCTAGATCCTTTTCCTCCTCTTCCAGAAAACCACTTGACAGACCTAAGAGAACACAACCAGTCACAAAAATACTCTGAATCTGAGTCACTTCTTTTAAATGCTGATGTATCTACAAAGGCTACTGGCTGATCAGCCAACCTCTACTACAATTTAAGCAAACAGATGTAAAAGGAAAAAAATGTCTGTTGTTACTAACTGCTGTGCTTTTTGGGATTTGAATGGGATGACTTGTAATGTAACAGCTAATTGCAATGTTTGCACTGCCAGTTTAGGCAGTTGGCAACATAGCTAAATACCACCATAGTAATTTAATCAGGCAGTAGAAGTGAAGTTCAAATTCTCACTTAGTTGAACTTAAAGAAATGTTCAGCCATGCTGAAAATTGTAAAAATGCTTGAAGATTTTGCAAGTTATTTTGAAAGGGTGATTATACTGATGGCGTTAAATGGCCAGACCTATCGTTCAGTTCATTTCAAAAGCCCAGTTTTTTCTGCTAATATTTCTCTTTACAATTCTTACCAGTGTCAAGTCGTTTCACAGGAGACTCTCCCTCCTCTTTTTGCTCTCCCTCTCCTCCCCCATCCTTGTGTTCTCTGCTGCCACTGTGCTTCCTCTTCTTGCTGTGAAGTAGGGTTTCCAACCTGGGTATGACCACTGACAGGAACGATTTGGAACCCAGCTGTGTGCTGTCTTCATCTTCCTCCTCCTCCTCGTCTTCTTTTCTGTCCACAGTGTCAGACCCCTCCTCTCCGCTCTTCGGGGGCTTTTGTGGACTGGCACTCTTCGATTTGCGGAATAGCACGGCGGTCCGGCGGTTAACTGTTCCCGTAGGCTCAGCGAGAGTCGATGTGGCCACCACGCTCACATCTCCGTCTAGTAAAGAGTCCTTGAGGCTGTCACAGGAGTGGCCATTGAGGCGTTGTGTAGAAGAGAGCAGGTCTGGGATTTCCCCATCAAACTTGACTCGCTTGCTTTGAGTCTTGTCATCACAGTCAGGGCCGGCGTCAATTGGTTTGAGGGTGGGGGGCTCAGGATCTGTGTCTGAGTGGATGAGGGGTGGTATGGAGTCTGAGGGCTCCAGTTTAGGAGGAAGAGACTTGTCTCCTGTCAGGTAGGAGAACAAAAAACATGCAGGTTATACATGTAATACTGACCATAGAGTCAACATTAATCATTTAAAACAAGTACAGCACACATTATTCAGGTTATGGAATAAAGGCTGTTTTTTATTGTTTTTTTTTTTTGTTTATTGTTTGATTATTATGATATGAAGTACTATCAAGTTTAATTTACTTTTAATGTGCTAAATAAATGAAAAATCATATTTTTAATATGGTAAAGGATTAGCTATGCAAAGAGACCTTTGAGAGTATGGCAAAAAGCTATTCCTACAAAGTAAAAATTTAAAATAATATAAGAATGCCCAATTAAAGAAAAGTACATGAAGAAAAGTCTACCGTAGGATGCTATTAGCAACAGTTGTGTTGTCAAAATCCATACTTGTCCTCGTGTCTGCAGTAATGCTGACACTTCATAATATCATACAGCTTTTGGGTTTGGCAAATAAGTAAAGCTTGGGTCTATTTAGCATAATACTGAGGCACTTTTTAAAAAAAAAAAAGAGGGAGAAAAATGACATTTTCCCATATTTTCTCCACAGTACCTCATTATAATGCTATCTTCTCCAGACTTAATGGAACTAAGCAAGTGCTGTGCATTTAAGCTTGAAGGAGCCACTGCAATGACATAGTGTGTAGTACTACAGTAACAGAGTCTTATGATCTTGTTTACAAATGTAAGCTGGTATTTTTTTGTGGATTCAGAAAATGATGGTTCCTTGGACCATTCAAATATCAGTTTCAAGAGGAAAAACATTAATGTTGTTAGGATTTACCAGTAACATTGGCTGCTAAAGTACAATGATCCACTTGATGTAAACCGGAAGTTATGACTGTGTTTCTGTGATTTTGAAAAGAAGTGCTCAAGGTTTTATGTTTTACTAAGCCATTCAAACAATTTAAGTTTTATAAGTTTAATTATCATTTATATTAGATTCATGTCATTGAAGTTTATGTGTGGTTGTCTTTATTTCACCTCCCCAATGACTTTTTATAGTCCACATGATATACTTTAAGATTTTCCTGAATGTATTTAAAACCACATTTGCACTTGAATCTAAAAACTACAACTGCTATTCCTATATTGACACCTGAAACTCTACTTTTTTCTTTCCCAAAATTACACACCTGCAGATGCGCCATCTGCATAGACCTCAGATCTTTATGACTCACATAATTTTGTTGGACCCATTATGTGCCAATTAAAATATACTATATTGGTGCAATAACTAAACTAAAGTGTGTACCAATGTCAATGAAAAAAATCTCATTAACACATATATTAACACTAATAATCCCATTTAAATTTAATGTTGTTTTTTTTTTTTTTAAATCAGCTGACAACATAATTAAGATGGATTTGAATCTCTTGTTTCTAGTTGTGGCAAATAAAGGTGGGTGTTCACAACTGCAAACTTTCCCAAATACCCAGAACTCTGCAGCTTTTTTTGGATATTATTTTGATATTTTCCCTCAAACAACAGAAGTTCTCCTACTTAAAAAAGGGCTGGGTTTTATAATGATTTAAATAGTAGCCTGAAAATCAGACTTGATCATCATTGAGTTGTGGGCAGCAAATCAGTGGCTAGAACCAGCTAGTGCTACTTTACTCTACTTTGATTTTTCATACCCAGTTGGAAATGGGTACATCATGTCACTATTTCACTCTGTGAGGTCATGTCTAAGGTAGGCGGCTAATCTCTGACCTCTGACATGCACTTCAGCATATTCAAGACGTTTAATTCCCTTTAAAATCACAGAGCATGTATGACGAGCATGGCGTCAACCATAAAATTAATTTCCTAATAAAGCAACAAGTTCATAAATACCCTCATCATCTGGAAAATGTCCATTAGGCTTCAGTCTCTCTTCTTTAGGTTTGCCCATCTCTGGGTGGGAGGGAGCTGATGAGGATGGTGCTGATATGAAAGGAGTTGTGGAGGAAGAAGAGTGGTGGTGGGAAGGTAGAACTCTTTTTAGGCTCATTTCATTGCGAATATCATTGATGGTCTTTTTGAGTAGCTTGAGACGCTTGCTACGTGAGGGGCTAGACTTCATGGCACAGGTCAGGTCAAACTTCTCCAGTAGCTGCTGCAGCTGCTTGTCCAGTGACAGATGCTCCCGATTGGCTGGTACGAGTAAGCGATCCACTAGGGAAAGAATTAAACATATTTTATTAATATTCCTTATTCACCTGCCCTGACTCTAGGGATAAATATAGTACATATTGAAGAGATATTCATCTTTGCCCTTACCATCCTCCCAAGAAAAGGATGGTGGTGCTTTGACTTTCGGAGCCTCAGTCAGATGCGTGCCGCTTTCCACATCAAAGCCAATTTTCTCCACATCGCGCCGGGCCTTTCTAAGCAGGGCCCCACCCTGATCTCGGAGTCGAACAGCAGCCCGGTAGAAATAGGTGTCCTTTGAGTTATACTTCATGCAATTTTCAATAATAAGGTTGAAGTCACTCTCAAACTGCTCAAAATTGTTGTAGCCCTGTGAATCAATGCGCTGCCGCATGGTGGAGAAGTCCATTGGATGCTTGATGTGGTCAAGGTAGTCAGGCACCTACAAGAAACAGCAGATATAATGGATTATTTTCAAATTTCCTAAAACAATTTAAATATATTGTATGTTGCGTATTTATGTTATATATTACTCTGTAAGTGAATGTTATCCTTCATGTACCTACATGTACAACAACACCTGGATTCAGTAACAACAACTTTCTTCCATATTTTCCAAAATACTGCAAACTCTTAAAACTCAGAACACTTATTACCATAAAGCGCTTTTAACAAAAGCAAAGCTTTCCAAGATAGTAAATATTCTATCAGAAAATACACAGAATCCAGACCCAAAAACTACACCCAATATTGGACTTGAACCAGTAACCTTGAGAATAAGAGTCTCATGCTCTATTGACTGAGCTAGCTGGGAGACATCATCTTTAACAGACATCAACATCTGCCAGAAGACTTTAATCTCAAAATAAAAATCCCACTTAACCAGCAGGTCACATTGCTCAACACTGTCTACTTAGCAGTTGGATTTACTGTATAACCTGCGTTTCTATGATCAGAAAATGTGGCATCAAGCAGGCAGTTGCAATCTCTATGACGTATTTGAGTAAGTTTGTGTGTGTGTATGTGTATGTCTATATAATGTTTGGATGACTTATATGGCAATACACATCATATTTCATGCCATTATTTCAACATTTCTAAAGCAGTTTTCTAGTAATCTGGCAGAAAAACAAGTAAAACAGATGCACCAGATTACTGTTCATGGACTTTCATCTTAATAATAGCACAGTGGCAAAGTGCATAGGGCTGTGTTGAAATATGAACCAGCAAGTCCAGTTTTGCTTATCAAACAGCAAATCTCTAAATGGGAGTTTTAGTCCTTGTACTCGCATTATGCTGGATTGTACTCCTCTTAAAAAGGTTAATCGTGGCAACTTGTGCACCCACACATAACTTGACCATACCCACTTAGCAACAATATAAAATTAAAACGTGAAATTAAACAGTCATGCCCAATGATTATGACTTTTAGCAACATATGTACACATTTACATCATGCATAGGAGAATGGTTAAAAAAGGATAAAGAATTTTGTGTGGCCAAGTTCACCTCATTGACATCAACCGGCTGGGCAAAGATCCTGGCCTGGTCTTTTGCCTGAAGTTGGTCCAAGAGAGCTCTGAGCAAAATACTGAAGGGAGTCAGTTGCATCTCTAAGAGGGTCTCCTGCAGCTTAATCTACAAACAGTACAGAAGGAAAAGATCAGGTTTTAGTGGAATTTCTCCATACAGTGGTAAGTCAGTCAAATTCTGGACTCCTACCTCTTCTCTCTTGAGCTTCTCCCTCTTGCGGATTAATTCCAGCAGCAGCCGGGCTCGCTCCAGGTCGTGTCGGAGACGATGCCATTCCTTCAACTGGTCCTTCAATGCCCTGCTCTCCTCCTCACTCTGCCTCTAGACGAGACAATAAAATAAAAATACATACATTTAAGAACAGAATAGGATAGGAAATACACCATGCAGTAAGGTATTCTGTTACTCTATAGCCCATAGATCCATACTTAACAGAAACCCACATGTATACACACAACATCATTAAACATCTCGAAAACAGCAGTATTAAAGTTTTAATCAGAATACTACACAAAACACTTAAACGCAGAACAAAATGTGTGAAATGGCTGGAAGAACAACATTGAACACAAAACAGATAACACGCATTTCAAGATCTACAAACTACAAGTACTTTGGTAAAGAAAAAATGAAGACTGAAAGTCTTCTGTGGTTGACTGACAGATGAACAAACCGGTTGCGCATTCTTCTGAGACTGCAGGCTTGTCTGAAGGCGTCTGATGAGAGGAAGTCCATTCCTGGATTGCCTCTTCAGTGTCCAGTAATTTAGGACCAGCTCCACAAAAGCTTTCTTCTTCTGGACTGACACCTGGTTCAGAATGGTTTGTAACCTAGAGGATTCAGGAAGACCAGTATTAGAAGGAAGAGGGAGACAGCAACTAAACCTATTCCAGATGACCAGTGAAATCAATGCTTAGTAAACAGACCATGGAAACTGTGACCATTTAGCTTTTACTGTGGTTTTTAGAGAAATATTAAACTTCACAGATAAAGAAAGATGCTCTTAACACAGAACAAATTAACACAGATCGCTGGGGAATGCAAACATGCGCCTGTGACACATGGTCAAACCCTGCAGCAACAAGTGTTTGTAAGCAAAACGTCCTTCGGAAATAGCCAGAAATCCTTCTATACCACTACTCACTCAAAAGGCATCAATGCCAATATTTTAAGTTTAACTGAATACACCAGGCCACCTAACCAAACCAAACACTTCCCATCATAAACACAACTCATATGCGTACCTGTGAGCAGGAAAAGTAGGCACAGTAGCAGGGGTTGTGGTTTCACTTTCAACTTCAGGCTCAGGCTTCTTATTCTTACTCCTCTTCTTCTGCTTCCCTTTTGACTGTCCTTTACCAACAGCTCTTCCTTTGTCTACTTTCTTACATAGTCCATTTTTGGGTTTGGCATCATCATAGATTGTTAGTGGCCTCCTTACACAACCATTAGGCGTGTGAGCCCCACAGTAGGCTGTCTTTTTCACAGAGAAAGTGGGCTCTCCTGTTTCAGTTACCTCTTTGATTGGTTCCATCTTCATAAATAGACCAGCCTTTTGGGCACAGCTGACATGGAAGGCAGTGTAACAGTTGGCTTTGTGGCACTGAATGCATGCCCCGATACCTTTCTCCTTGCAGAGGTAGCAGGTGAGCTTCCAGCGGGCTGGAGGAATGTGACTGACACCATCAATGGGTTCAATAAAGGTGGTGTTTGAGAAGCCCACCTCAGGGACCCAGAGCGCACACACCACGTGGCCCCAGCGTTCATCATCTGTCTTCTTCACTGCTCCACCTTTGTTGGGACAAAGGATGCAGTCTGCAGGATGGGTGGGAGACTGGAGGCAGTGTCTGCACAGCCACTGGCCCTCAGGAATGTAGGGCACACCATAACATTCCTGATGCACGGCCACATTGCACATGTCACAAAATAAAATAGCATTGCTGTTGTGACACTCGCCATCCATGCAGATACAGCAGACAGCATCCTCATCAATGGAAGCTTGCTGTTCACTGCCTTGATCCAGGCTCTCCAGGTACAATTCCTTCTCAAAGCGGTCAACAAGGAACTCAAAAACATTGTGGGAGACCTGACTAACCCCTTCACTTCGCCGTTTTTCATTTACCAAATCTAGCCAAGCATAATCTTCCTCATCCATGTCATATTCTGTTTCCTCATCCAGCTCTTCCTCAGTTTTCTCTGTGTATTTATAAAAGGTGGCTGGGCGCTTCGGAACTGCTGGAAGGTTATATTCCACTGTGCGGAACTTGGGCTCCGGAAGCTTTGGACTGGCATTACCAGCAGCGTGATGCCCTGGTCCTTCTCCATGCCCGGTGATGCCCAGTGCAGCGTTTCTCTTCTCCTGGTTGTTTTTTAGTCTCACTGACCTTAGGAGGACCTGCTGCTGTGGTTTTTCAGCATTCTCTTTATTGCTGGTGCACTCCATCATCTCCTGCACCATGGGGTCATCGTCCGATATCACATCCAGCTTGTCATATATGCTGAGCCGATGGATGCGGCCGTCAATCTCAAACTCCACCATGCGTTGTGCCTGTGCGTAAGTCAAGATCTGCTTGTTAGGGGAAGGCTTGATGGGAGACGGCGGCCTCTGTGGCACCACAGCCCGGTGCTGCCGAGCTTTCTTCTTCATCTTGATGCTCCGTGATGCTGTGGAGACACAGAGTTGGGAGACATAGTTAGAGATCTGCATACATTTCATTAGGGTCAAGTAAATCACACCAAAGGCAGAGAAGGTTGATGCATTTTATTGCAGCCACTGCCTTAAAAGGGTCAGGGGTGATTTATGATTGATACAGACTCCCACTTTTCACCGTACAAAACACTCTAAGAATAAAATAACTAACAAAGGCAAAATAATATGAAATAGTCAAGTAAGATGACAAAATAATGCAGATATTGTCACAACTAATAACAACTGTAATAATGAATACCAATGATACTAGTACCTGTTTTGCACTGAGAAATCAGTCATTTCAATTTAAATCAGTATCCCTTTAACCAAATCGTAAAAAACATTGTGAGATTTAAGTTCATAACGCCGTAATAACCAGCTGGTAAAGAGAGCAAAAGGAAAGGTGCAACTTTTATTAAGGTTACTGCCTCAAATCAGTGACTATGGAGATTGTTGTGAGGTACAACGTAGATAGCAGCTCCAGGCTGCACTTTTTGCAAGTGAGCTGGGGCATTTAACTGCGATGGAAGCGGCCGGACTGGGCATTTTGATTGTGACTGCGCAGGACTTAGCACTTGCCCGTTTGGTGCAGAGACGCGATCGCCTTTTCCACCGACGAGCGATAGTACAAGTGGCCAAGTTGCTAACAATAACATTAGCTAGCTAGCTAGCTAGCGAACTAGCAAGGGGAGCTAGCCATCCCGCAAACGGAGCAAATGGCGTCAAACAACACAAGGGCTCTTTTAAAACAGAAACAGTCGATTCACACCCCCGCACGTAACGTTAAACACGCGGTTTGCAGATGTGCGGCGTGTCCTCTCGTCGTCAACGCAGATAAAAAACACACACACACACGCAAAAAGCGAATAAAACCAAAAGGCACATACCTCGGATGCGGGGAACAGTTTTGCTAGCCGAAGAAGACGGTAGCCAGCCAGCAGCCTTTACAAAGCAATGGCGACACGGCCTGTTAAGTGGCCCTAATTCCGCACACTTTTCTCATCCAACGGGCTCTGCTGCTGCTGCTGCTGCTGCTGTTGTTGTTTTGTGTTTTATCCCCCAGCTGCCGATAAAATAGAAAGAGACCTTCCCCCACCTCCGTTCGTCCGTCCGTCAAGCCTCGACGTGAAATCCTACACGGGCAACTTGCTTTTTGCGGGACCATTCACGGGCCGGAGTCGCTCGCTAGCCACACGGTCGACGAGAAGCAAACGGCGGCTGCGGCGTCGGCGGCGGCTACGGACGAGTCGTCCCCCAGCACAACAATGCGTTTCACCAGACAACTCCCACCCGTGCGCACTGCCCTGCGTGTGACGCCGGAGGTCATGTCGGCGGCGACTCGTGGGTTTTCGCACAATGGCCCATCTGTCACGCAATCGACGCGTTCGCCTTTTGTCGACCGTCACTAGCCAAACACAAGGCGAAGCTACGACGAGGCGTGAATCGGGGGGTGGTGGGGGGGGCAGTAAAGTACTGCCCCGAGTGAATCCGAGACCTGTCTCCGTTTGCCCCCCCCCTCCTCCTCCTCCTTCTCCTTCTTCTTCCCAGGGCCGGGATCTTAACTTATAAACAACTTAACTTTTTATAAAACTGCTATGTCTTGTCTGTCAGGTCCTGGGGGGGTAGTTTGATTCAGCGTTTTAAGGTACAGAGGAAAACAGGCGAACCACCGCCGTGCTCCACCCGGCTTCGCCCCCCGACGCCGTCCTAGAGGTCAAGAGGCCCGGGGCGGTTTAGTGCGATCGTAAACGCACCGTGGGGATAAAAATAATAATAAAAAATAAATAAATA